>CAXIVR010000012.1:63621545-64106545 GCA_964035755.1 Teleogryllus oceanicus | reverse complement strand
GAAGATTGGAGTCGGGCAGTTGCCCCCTCTTGCTCCCCTTAATCCTGCCTCTTCTGACGAGTACTAGAGGAATTATACGTTTGCTCGTAAGCCCTGAGGATCTCGGCTAGGGTTGGCGGGGTTGAATTCTGGAGAGGCGTGGCAACAGGGACGTGTCGGCGAGGATTGGGCGTTGAGTCCTCGTTGAGGACACGCGCCGCTCGTCAGTCCTCGGAAGCCCGGGGGATTCCCCGCTGTCGTTAGCCTACTTCCGGCGGACCCCTCCCCGCCGCCATTTCGCGCTCTGTGGGGCCTCTGCGTCGGAATGACGACCTCCGCAGCGGCAGCCACATCGGAACGCGATGGCTCAGAGGCAGTGGTGATGCTGCGTCTGCAGAGTCGCTCACCGGGAGGAACAAGGGTTCGACTACCGACGGGGGTGGGTTTTCGACACTACCCAGACGTAGGTACGCACAGTCGATTCTGGTTATAGGGAACTCGGATATAGTGGTCTTAACTCACTGGTCCCGTTTCACTAACATTGAAAATAAGCATAAGAAGAGTCGGTTATAGTGAACATGAACCTCGGCTATAGTGAATGCAGAAAGTAAATTCTGGAAATAAATTGGATCTCGTATGTTATTAGGTGATTGGAAGGGCTTTAAGAGAGTGCGATGGTGTTCCAACAGAGCAAGAGGTATTGGAAGGTCACAAGACTGCATTACCATACTTGGAGACAGAGGACCATTAAAAATACTCGATATCAAATATGAAGAGAGCATGAACTCTGCATAAGAATCTAATGAAAAACGTAAGAAATACACAATTGAAAATAATATATTTTTTACCTACAAATAAATGTATTCAAATTTTCAGTTCGTGCGGTAAATACATTTTAGGTGTATTAATAAAAGCAATTATTATGGAGAAATTCCATTTAATTTTGGCATCATGGGATACAGTGAACCTCGGATATAGTGAACGAAACATGTGTCCCCAGAAGTTCACTATAACCGGAGTCGACTGTAGTTCATTAGGTTGCGTGCGACCCCTGGTGGTCCATAAGATTATTCCCAGCAGTGCCACCCATTATAGGCTGATTCTTTCTATATTCTCTGTGAATACGCCTACTAATCTCTTTCATTCCCTGCGGTCAGCTGTCGCTTTGTAGATTTCCGGCCACTCTAAATTTATTGTTTTCCTTATTTTGCCCGACCATCTTGTTCTTCTTCTGCCTCTTCCTCTACAACCTACGGTAGTCTACAGCATGTAGTCTCTTTCTAATGGATTTTCTCTTCTCCAAAATATTTCAGTTTATGCCATGTGGCTACGGCTACAAGCAAGGGGCCGTAATTGATTACTCCCAGTATCGATGCGTTGGTGCGACTTGCAGTCCACGGTTTCCTTAGTAGATTTCTCCATGTCTATAATTCGAAAGCTTCTAATTTCTTGTCTTCTTTTTTTGAATTCCAGCTTTCGCAAATGTATAGTAAAACAAGGAATATCATATCTTTGAGAAGATCATTTTTTTATTCCCAAATATATTCGCACCTTTCATGATTTTAAACAGTCTAGCCATTGCTTCTTTCCCTTACCCACTCTTCTTTTTATGTCTTGTCTTGCATTTCTGTGACTGGTTCCGACCTTAGGGAAATGCACTCCTCTATAGTCCTAATATTGTGGGCCTGTATTGATATGTTTCCTTGATCGTTGATGACCGGGAGTGGTGGTTCAGTGCATCAACTGATGTCAATGCAGCGTCTCTGTCTGGAAGGTCCTAGTTCGAGTTCGGACGGCGGTACGATTTTCGACACTAGTTTGTCAGCTAAGTCGAATTAAGTCGCTGTCGGAAGCAAAATTCTAGCGGCCTGCTGGTCTGATCGGTAGTTTTTCGTGGTTTCTCCGATCAATTTCAGGTGAATGCCGGAGCAGTACACTAACAAATGGGCCACGGACCGCGCGCGATCTTCCTTTCCTCTTCTTTGTCCTCTACTCTCCGCTTACACACACACACACACACACACACACTATCAAGCACTACAGTACCACACGTACTGGGAGACCGGTCGGGGGCTTAGTGCTTGCCCCAACTGGGGCGGTGCCCCGCTGGTGGGAGATACCTGGTATGGGAAACCCTGCTGTGCCACAGTAGCTAGACGCTCAGGGGAGTATCACCGCTACCTCCCAATAAAAAATGCACCACACTTACGGGACTAATGACCACAGTGGTTGACGCGCCCGGTATCACTAACAATCAACCATCGCCGATGCTCGTAACTCGACTAACTGTATAGGTATGTCGAATCCTGTATAGAGGAAAATTGTAAGCGTCTGTTTAAGCTGATAAGTGGTTTTCTGCGGTTTCTCTAATCAATTCCAGATGAATGGTGGAACAGTACCGAAACAAAAGAACTTAGGTTCGCGAGAAATCTATCCTTCCTCAACTTTGTTCCCTCCTCTCAACTTATTCACATAGTGCTTACAAGTACATTACTACTCTACCGTACTTTGGTGTGATGGTGCCCAGTTGAGGAGGAAACTGAAGGCGAACTTTCGGCGAAAGGCGAAATCCACTGCACTTTCGGATTAATGAACATAGTAGTTGATGCCCCTGCACACAATAAATAAACCATAAATGATTTAATTAATCTGAACACGATTCTGCAAACAAATCCTCTGCTTCCTTTTTTTAAATTCGTATCCTCTATCTATATTGATATTTCTTCCTTTTAATTTTTATTTATACTTTTTCACTTTATTTTTCTTCTCTCTTTCCTTCCAAAGTGTGACCTTCTAGTCAGGATGGGTGTGAAATGTTCATGGATTCGGGGCTCTCCCTTTTGATTTTGTAAAAAAATAACACAAAGTCGTTGTCACAGAACATTTATAATTGGACGTTTCCTTGAGCATTTACCAAGATACAGACTCTCATTTCATAATCACCCATAACCAAACGAATAAATGTACAATACTAAAAACAAAAATAACCTAAGAAAAAGCAACGAGTTTTCTCAAATATAAACAAAACTTTGTTTTTGTTCTGAGACAATCATTTTATCCATTTACTAGTTCTCTTATGACTAAAGCAAGAATTGAACATTAGCACTAATCAGACTTCAAAAGTAAAGAACGACATGACAGTGATGTAATGTCTAAACAATATTATCACATTCCTTATTGCACTATCAAACTGGTGCTTAAGCATTAAAAACACAAATTGAATTCTTCATTTTTTAAGTGCAGCATTCATTAGAGATTATTTTTGTCTTAAATGACCCTTAAAGTATATCTCACCTTGACAAAAAATAAAGCAAGTGACTATCTTTTCAGAACACTGTTGAGTCTCCGTGTCAACACCACAAAGACATTTAAGCTAGAAAATAAACTACAAATGACAAACACATGTTATCGTCTCAGAGATCAACATGAACCAATTCTTAATATCACAAGTGTTGAAATGTTGTGCTGAAATAAATGTAGAAATGTAACACATTCTGACTCGTATATCATACTAAAACGTCTACAGGATCAGTACAACATTTTAAATCATCTAGTCTTGTACATTTGAAGAGAATGATACAAGCAAAGATGAAGCATAAATATGAATGTCTCGTAACATATCATTCTTAATTTTAATCAATGGATAATTTACAATACTTTAAAGTAACATACTAAATATAATACCATTCTATAATAACGTTGTTTTCTTGGAAGCAAATGGTATACACCACGATTCGTCTCACAAGACTGCCCTACCCGAGCTTTCAAATTGCGAAGGTTGCACACACTTGTGGCTGATCACCTACTCTACGAGCCATTGCACAAGCCAACTCGGTTTGTAAGTGTCAGCATCTGCTTATCAAAAATAAACAATAGCCTCTATTGTAGTGACTATTACATCAGCACTGACATAAGCTTCTTACTTTCTGTCTTCTTTTAAACATCTGTATTGAATGTTTATAGTTTCAATTTAACAGAAGCTGTGTCTTTCCAACACAGAACACAAGCACAGATCAACAGAAGCACTGATCACAATCTATAATGTATAAACAAAATGTAGAGTACAAATACTCATTTCTCAAGATAACCTCATTCCACGAAGTCTCACCAACGACAAAATCTCTCGCCTCCTCCTGCCCCCGTGACGCCACAACGGACTGGGAAACCCCTACCTCCTCTACACCCCTCTTGCTGGAGAAGCTGATGTCAGCGGCGGCGGCGGCGAATTCGTATGTCGAATATTGGATTGGTCACAAAAGGACTACCGAAATGTTAGAGTCTTCATTAGAGCAAACTGTATGATTTGTGTTATGAATGATAAATTAACATTCGAAACAAGATGGTGATGTACAGGGTAATGAGCGTTCCTGCAAATTTAATGAAAGAGGATAATACAAAATTATCCAATTAGAGGTGTGAAGACAAGTTCTCGGGTTTTGTTTTAGTTTTCACATGAAAATGAAAAGAAGTGTATGAAACACGGAGAACTACTTTATTATGTACTTTGGTCACCCGACAATCTTATTTTTCCGCAATTCGGTGATTTTTTTACATTCCATGCATGTTTAAATATAAATAATGGAATGCAGGAAGAATTTCAAGTTTTATTATAAATTACTGTCTTAAATATTGGGTAAATTCCGTAATCAAAACTTTGGATTTTAATTTAAAATAATGGTTGGGTGAATGTTTCAATTTGGTGCAAAATTATTCAACAAGGAACTACACTTGTGTTAAATATAAAAAACTGTAAAACCATTTTGTACGTTTATACTAATCATAAGATACGTACCCAAATGTATAGTTACTAATGTATAATGTAATTAAGGATTTCTTACTTTCAGATGTTTGATACTCTCATATAACTGTGGAAAAGCACACTCTGGGCGTCCGAAGGCACATTCAGTCGACTGTGAATTTAAGGGAACTAACATGTTTATAGTTAACTATATCCGATGAAAAAAATTAAATGGAATTTGTCCACAATGATAGATTTTATTAAAAAACCGTAAAATTCCTTCACAGCAGATCTGGAAATTTCAATATCTTTGTACGTAAAAAACTTGTACTTGTGTAAGTTCAGTATAACCGAGGGTACACTATGTACGAGTTCACAATAACAGGAGTAGTCTGTATTTTTATCTAACTTGAGGGTTCTTTATCGCTGGGTGGGTCACTCAACTTCCGCAGGCACTGGTTGCTCGCGCATTTCTCGGACACGTTCCCTTTAGAAGGGGGCTTTGATTCACAATATTAGAGGGAATTATATATGCAGCCAGATACCAAAATTATCACGTTACAAGACATTGAAACAGATTTATTTTTTTAAATGCATCTATTTTAAATATTGCCTCACGTACTCCTTCATCGTGTTATTTTTGGTTGGTTACTGTTGAAAATGATCACTTAGTTCCACTTTCAAAATGTTTCTCAACGCTTCCCCGCTCTCCATGCAACATGACGGCTAGCGTCTGGTTTGGCTTTTCAAACGGTGCTCATGCTGTGGTCACGTGGTTTGTGACGCGAACTGATGGTGCGCGGAACGAGCAAAAATTGGGGCACCGGATGAACTCGCCCATGAACTTCCACCGTGCCATTGTTTCCCACTCTATAAAAGGATTTTTCTAAGAATGAGCCAAAGTGACAGCTAGTGCTGGCAATATAACTGAAGGCTTTGTGGTCGTTGTACCCTTCAGCCCATTATACTCCCTTCCTGCATTCGTTTGCGTAGATTTTCTCCTGTTCGTTTGCAGTTGGCTAACTTGTAAATGGCTTCGATATGTTATTCTACTTTTTGTGTGATAATGTGATGTCCTCGTCCGACGAAAATATAGTGCACTTTGAGAAATAATAGAAATTAGGAAGTGCAGTGTTATGTGCTCTTCTGTAAAAATTGTTTTTTCTATTAACATTACATTGAATATACTTTTTGTGTGATAAATATGTTTATTTTAAACCGGGACGCGTACTGATGCATGTGTTTCCGTTTATTGTGCTGCTGTGTGTCGAGCTGTGATTGAGAGCATTCTATTTACATTCGTGGCAGTTTTCTTTTACTGATTGTGGGATCTTATTTACGTTCAGAAATTTTCCACATACCTAATTAAATTTAAATATTTCCCGGACTCGCGTACGTGCATATCGTACTATCGTACTATCGTACTATCTGAACGAAACTCTTGGACTTTTGAATAGAGATGTTTTCACAGGAGCCATAACCTTTACGAAGGGGCGTGGCCTAAACAGCTGTCGCGGCGGAGGGATACTTCTCTGAATTACATGTGATGTTCACTTGTTACGCGAACTGTCACTTTGGCTCATCCTTAGGAAAATGCTTCTATACCGCATGCAATTGCGGCTTCCACTAGTTGCGGCTGTCGCTTCCAAATCCTTGCCACAGTCTGCATGCTAATCGCTCCAAATTGCCACTAATTGGCGTCTCGACACTCCATCTTAAATCGTTCTTGGGGACTCGTGTGCCTCTCCGATGCGTGAAATCGAATGTAATTTCTTGGCAGGACTGCGAGATTCACATTCTGATAACCAGTAATGAAATGTTCTTTATTATTTATACATTCTGGTCAAGTTAGTAATAAGATTTATTGAAAAGACTGTGCAATTATGTCTCTGCATTTCAATGATCCATAGACAGACGGCGTCTTGAAGCTATTAATGTTAAGAATCGTTTCCAGTATTCTTTACGACTGCCTACATCTGACACCGCGAGGTTATAGTAGGAAATATGAAAACTTATTGGTTGTCACAGAAACACTCTGTTTTATTTGGTTACAACGTACTGGGATCTTATTTACGCTCCGCTACAGAATCAAAATATTTACATAATTTCAAAGGTACCGAATAAAGAGGAAACCTGGGCGATAGGCAATTTGCCGTACACGTCCACGTGGCACGTTGCATCCTCAAAGGTTGATGTCGAGTAGTGCTGGCAACTGTGTGTTAGCTTTCCCTCCATTCTTTCCCGCCTTTTCAATCGGAACCTCCGAGTGACCTAGAGTTGGATCTTGACCGCAAAATTAAAATATCTCACATTTTCCTATCTCGTGTATTTCATTGGACCAGACGGTGAAATGTTCACAACGTGACAGCTTCATTAATGGGGAGGAATCAACACTTTCGTTGTGTGAGGAAAAATAACCTTCTGGGACGATGTGGCTCTGATTAACTGTGGAGCGTCATCACGCGGAATATTGACTCCTATGCATGTCCATGGCCTTTATCTAACTTCCCCAGGATATGAATTCTAGCATGGTGGCTATATATTATTATGTATTGTAAAATAACAATTAGTAATGTGAAGTAAGAGTATGAAATTTAACATGTTATTAATGACAGGTGCTGTACCATTAACAAATTATTATTATTATTATTATTATTATTATTATTATTATTATTATTATTATTATTATTATTATTATTATTATTATTATTATTATTATTATTATTATTATTATTATTATTATGGCTCATAGGCAACGTACTAGCTTCCCGTGCTGTGGTTCCCGGGTTCGATTCCCAGTTTTTAACTGTTTTTTTGACGTAAAATAAATAAAAAAAAATTCAGTCAAGGCAAAAAATTAGTTATAGGTTTCCTTTAAAATTGTCGCAGTTCCTGTAGCTATGTGACAAAGTAAAGCACAAGCAGGCGGATCTTCCTAGTTACGGTGAAGTGAGTACGCCATATTCGCCTCATGTTGCTCTTACGTTCAAGCGTGGAAATTTAACTAGGTCCGGGCATGGGGGACACCGATTTCTGGCCGGCCTACTTATTATTACATCATAATAAAATATGCTAAATAGAGAACGGAAGCACACAAATTCTACGTCTAAATTGCTTGGCCTTTCATTCCCTCCGCGCCATTATATCAAGCTAAGATCGGTAGGCAACATATACGTAAGCACATGCTGATTAGCCCAGTAAATTGAGCGAATCTCGCCATATGAACGAGTGGAACCGGACTTCCGATTCCTCCTATTCCGTTTTTTCTTCCGTCGGTTGTACCGGAGATAACCGGAGGAGCGCTGTAATCGCGAACTCTAATTCAATGGAGGAAGCCAGGCTCCGCATGCCAACACTAATGGTAAGTCGTATGCAAGATAATTTCTTTTACTGTATCTCACATTATGTACTGCCACACAATTTAGAGAGATGATGTTAGCATTATGCCTACTTTTTAGAGAAAATACCCGGATAGAAGTATATTTGAAGAAAATAATGGGGCTTAATGTTTACTTTCTCACACTTACTAACGCAAGAAGAGAAAGTATTGAAATCGTGCGCCGGAAAACGGCAAAATTTCTACACAAAAACTCTAATCGTCGGACCCGGGTTACGAAAAAAGTAAATAAACCCAATTGCTAAATACAGAAAAAAATCATGTTACACGTGATTTATTCAGAAACCACATTTTGTGCGTATTTGGTACCAAAAAATCGATTGACGACAAAACATATGTCGGTCTGTCGGTGCACAACGCTAGCGCATAAATCGTTCAGTCGATTTTCCCCAAAGTTTATATTCCTCAATTGTCTTGGTTAGTCTCGCGGCCTCTGGATTTTGAAACCGTTACTTTAATTTTGGGGCGTACCTTACATGAAAAACTTCGAATATTTTCAAAATTTAAAAAAAATTGATCCAAATTTTTTGATTAAATTTGTTGTTGAATAGAGCTTTTGAAATAGAGGTAAGAAGCTAAGACGTTTGAAATAATGGGGCAGATCTTATTTTCGTATAATCTCCGATTTTTCGAAAATGCCACAAAAAATTGAAACTATAAAACTGAAGGTAGAGATTTTTGACTCAGATAAAGTCTTTCGTACAAGATAAGCTCTTTAAAGAAGGTAATGTACAATTACTTGAAAAAAAAATTGTTATTGCGTAATTTGCGCTCAAAAATTACGCAATATGTTTCTCAAAAACCTCTCCAATTTTTTTCTTTAAATTTGCTACGCATACGTAATAAAACATGGTAAGAAATATGGTACCAAATTTCGTACCAAATTGAAGATACAAAAATAATATTTTAACCTACATGTATTGAGAGTGTTTCAAATATTGTATATAATATTCGTGAATTTCTAAACAAAAAGTTTTAGTCAATTTGTACAAATTAAAGAAACTACACAAAAATCGAAACATTGCAAGTTTTCACATTGAATCAACCTCTTTCTTTCTTAAACATTCTGAGCATATGCAATGCTCAATGCAACAAACACTGATATTTATGACATTTCTTGCAAATGTACTCAGTAGGTCTGTTTAATATTTATTTTAATTTAATTTTTTAATTTGTTGCGCCTTAGTCATGACGCAACGTGTCTCATAACCCCCATTGAGCGTCGAGCGCTTAGGGGAGGAGTAATCCTCCGTTACTTATGCTTTTAAAGTGAATGTCTTTGGGGGTTATCCTCCATTACTCGTCAAAAGAACCACCAGGTAGCATCTCCGCGTACGCGCCTCTCTCTTGCTCGCTTCTGGGCCGCTCCCCAGTAGCCAGAATTAGGAAGGAAATATGATAGGGTGCCGACCTGGATGCTCGAGGTGGCTAAGAGCGAGTACCGACTCAGCGCTTCGGTCGGAAGGGTCGCGGGTTCAGTCCCGCCTTGGGCATGGTTGTTTGTCCCTTGTCTTTGAATGTATGTGTCCTCGCGGAGGGCTCGCGTTCTGCTGACCCCAGATCAGAGGGGCCGCAAGTGTGTTGGTGTCTAGTGTATGGTCGAATATGCGTCCCATAGGGACGCAAAGGGTAACCGGCTGTCGGCTGGATTAAAAACCCTAGAAAGAAAAAGGAAATATGATAGGGGTACGGTTTAGGACACTTCACAGGGGTTGACTAGTCCTTGTGACGCAGACAAACTCACAGAAAGAACAAGGACCTCTCATTTTGTTAGCATTTTCCAATGTACGTTCTCTTTTGATTCGCGAAGGAATGTTAACTGGTAAGCATCGTTGCACCCGCTCATCAGCCGCGAAGGCGAAAAATCAATAAATTCTCACGTAAGCAGAAAAACGGCGCAGAAGACCACTTTGGGCACTGGCGTGAGTTGCAGACGAGGTTAATAGCCACAGAGGTTTCATTATTAAATGCAAACACACCTCAAAACTATTGCTGTAAGTTTTATTGTCAGGCTTATGTAATGGCAGATGTTTAAAAGAGTAAAGTCAGAGTTCAAAAGCATCACAATGTGAGTAGCTGGTGTCGCAATATTTATTTTTATTTTTTTAAAGACCCCATGGCGTGTCAGTCAAAATTGTTATTAAGGCAACAGCACTTTTGAAATTATGCTTCTCTTATAGTTAGACCTTATGGCAGTCTGGATTTATTCAATATTAATCATTTTGGACCTAACTTATTATAAATCCGTGTTTAAATGTAGAATAAGACACCTCTCTTAGTACATATATAAATAACTGAAAGTGGTAGTATATTGTTGAATCATCTTGAAATGATTTTCATTTCCAAGATACACATCTGTTCAACAACAGTTTCGAGAGGTAAAAAAGAAATATATTTTTTCTGTTCAAACATCAACTTTTTAAAATGAACTATAGACATGTGAAAGTTCCTCTGTGTACTCATCCCGACTAATTATTGCTCACAAGTTTCCTTTGTTCATTCATAGTATGGGATCTAATGTCTTTTGTCACTTCATATCTCAAGAACGAGATATAACAGCCCCGGTCGGAATGCGTAATTTTATATCGCGTTTAAACGCCATTAAGATGAGATAAAAGATTTTGCAACATTTGCAAATTAATAACCAATTTCCAACTTTTGCAAATCTAAAGCAGAGAAGGTCCCCCGATTTCTGAGCCGAAATAGCGAATGAACAAGTTTGCGACAATTAATAATTTTACATCCAATTTCGAAATATGCGCTAGAACGGCCGAGAAGGTTCCAAATTATGCTCGAGATCAATATTTCAAAATAGCAGTTTGACATGAGTTACAAACTGATTGTTAAAAGTTAGTATAATTGTTGCAACCGCTAAATTTGACATATTGGCACCATATCTGGGCCGAAAAATCTCTCTCATAAATTTGTTTTCATCATGGCGTGCCAGGTTCCAACATTTATAAATTAAATACTTATGTCTTAATTCAAATTGTATGCATTTTTTTCTGAAGGACCCTTCCTGGGTATTCTTAGCCGTTATTGTGTTATTGTAAATATTAGTCTTCTACCATTGTTCATATATGACGAAATGTAATTGCAACAAAATTGTATATTATGTATCATCAAACCCTTGAAAGACATAATAATGTCGAACAAGGAAATAAAAACTTAAATAAAAAATTTAAAAAAAGTCATGGCGTGCGCGCAGGCAAATTGTGACCGTCGGCGAGGAGAGAGAACGATTTTTCCGCCTCATGCGTAACCGAAAAACGCCCTGCCCCGGGAATAACGCCTCTCACGCCCCTTGGAATGTTCGTGATGTCCGCGTAGGTCAGAAACCGAAGCGCGAGTGGTCGCGAGTATTACTATTGTAATCCAAGCTGTTTGCGGCGCTTATCGCTCGCGCTGCAGTTATTTGCATTTGAGTCTTATTCGGTATAATTCAATAGCTGGATCTTTCTACGAAAGATACCGAAAAGCCCATGGCAAAAGTTTGTCAACTCTCGCTGTAAATAGCGAATGAATGTGACTGGATTACAATAGTAATCCACGCGACCACTGAAGGGTAAAAGTTATTTTTCTGCGCTTCGCGAGCTCTTGCCCCTTCGCGTCCATTCCTTTCCGTTTGCATACACCATTTGCTACTTCTTTATAATCTCTGAAAAGTTTCTTGTGGCTGAAGTCACCCGATCCCTTTTCCGAGGAGCTTCCGTGCTCTCCGCTCCCTCTATCGCAGGGGTTTCCAAATGGTGGCCCGCCGGATCATTTTGTACGGCCCGCAACTGCTTTGAAAAATTTTATAGTATCAACCTAATACGTTTTTTTTAGTTATTCTGTTATGCTTTTTTATAATTACATAACTGCAATTACATTTAAGTATAATTTAAAAACAAGCCGGTTTAGCAATCCTCCCTGGTGTTAATAATTTGTTTTAAGTTGAAGGTTGCATCAACATCTAGTCCGTTAGCGACCACTATTGGAGTTAACGTTATGGTAATAATGAAGTTGAAACAATATGGTAATGACAAGGGGCGAAAGGACGAACACAAATATAACCATGCGCGAGGCGAGATTCGAACCCGGAACCCTTCGGTCCGAGATCTCTACACTACTGCCTTAGCGATGACGGCCGCCGGATCGGCTGGTGTTAACGTTGAAGATCATAACCCTCGCGTTCAACTGGAACTGTGTGATCTGCAAGCGGATCCTTTCTTTCAGACAAAACAAGAAAAGGGACCTGATTGATTCAAACTCTTGCATGAAGAAATATTTCCTAATCTGAAAGAGTTTAGGATGAGAATGACATTAATGTTTGCCAGCAAATACATTTGTAAAAGTGTTTTTTCAACTATGAGTTTTATTAAAAATAAAAATAGAAGTTGCCTTACTGATTCTACACTGAGCCACTTAATGAGACTAGCTACAACGGAGCTGAAAATGCTCATAAAGTTTTTGGAAAATTAATCGGCACGCTCTCCGTCTTCTCATTGAACAATTGCATAATTCATCTTATTTTTACTGAATTATTAATTTTCCCATTGTATGTACTTTAATCATGAAGTACATTGGTAAGACATTAAATTGTGAGTCATTAATCATTCATTCATTCACTGAATAAAAGTCGTATCTAATATATCGAATAAGTCATGTAACTTAAGCACCTCCTGCAATTTTTGAACAATTGAAGTCAGGCAATGCAGTTTTCACGAATGTGATCAAGGAATGAGGCTAATTGATACATGAATTCATTTCCATTTTATCACGTGTATTTTACGAGATATTGAGATAACATTGTTCTTTTCAAATGGAAGTATATTTAATTTTTAGTCTCTCATGACGAGAATAAAAAGGCGAACCCAGTGATTGTTATACGTTAGCTAAGTTTTTCTTGAGTATTTTTGATATTTTGTGCTCAGCTTTCCATGCCCGATCGCGCGGTCGCAGGGGGTACGCTAAGAGGCCTTGTGTGGAGGGCCAAATAAATCCATTCAAAACACTCGTTAAACAAGTGGAGCGGAGTGGCAAAAATTCATAATTACTAAACAAATGCTTATCTAACATTTGACAATATGTATATCATTGTATTCGTCTTTTTACGCCTGTCATGATAGAATGAAAATATGTGTAGTTCCATTTGAAGAAAACAACAAACTTACTTCAAAACCTTTTAAAATACAAGTGATGAAATCAAAACGAGTACATGTATCAATTAGCCCCATTCGTATATGCACATTCGTGAAAACTGCATTGTTATAACTTCAACAGTTCAAAAACTGCAAGAGGTGCTGAAGTGACGTGACTCATCCTGTATATTTGTTTAAGTATAATGTCAGTAGTGAGGGAAAAAAACATCTTAAATGACGGCGCTCCCCGCGGCTTCACTAGAGTTTGAAATGTGGCCCGTAAGCTCTTCGAAGTTGGACAGCCCTGCTCTATCGCGCGACTCCCAGAGGGCGCTCTCTTTGTGGGGCAGATGCTCCGCCCCAAACACTCTTTGTTCGTCTGCGCGCCCTCTGATCCCGCCACTCGCGGTTAAACGCGGGACGCTCGCGTAAATTACACGGCCCCGTTCCTTCTCCTCCGACGCCGAGGAGGCAAACAGAGCGGAGAATTCTTACGAAGGGAATCTCTGCATCTGAATGGTCCGCGAGGTTTCACTTCTATTATTGCAAAAGCGGTAGCGGCGGAGTTCCGTGGGGATGTTGAACTTGCGACGGCCTCCTGGAGATAATCCTGGCTTGCGACGTGTAATCTGCACCCAAAAGTCTCTGCGGAGCGTCGCCGCTCTGAGGTTGGTTGGTTGGCTGTTAGTGATTTCGAGCGCGTCAACTACTGAGGTTATTAGTCCCGTACGTTTAATGCATTTTTTCAACCGGAAGGTGGTAGTGATCTTCCCCGGTAGATAGCCATATCCGGCGGCGACCTGCCGTCGGCTAGCGGGGTTTCCCTTAACTAGGTATCTCCCACCAGCTTGGCATCGCCCGAGCAGGAGAAGCTCTAACCTCGCGACCGGTCTCCTGGCAAGTGTGGTAGTGTTAGTTTAAGTGTGTGTATGTGTATGTAAAGGGAGAGGATAGGAAAAGGAAGAGGAAGGAAAGATCGCTCGAGGTCCGTGGCCCGTTTGTTAGGGTACTGCTCCGTCATTCGCCTGGTGTTTATCGTAGAGATCACGGAAAACTACCGATCAGAGCAGCCGGCCGCTAGAATTCTCCTCCAGACAGCGACTGAATTCGACGTAGCTGACAAGCTAGAGTCAAAAATCTTGCCATTGCTGGGACTCGAGCCTAGGACCTCCCAGTCAGAGGCCGCTCTGAGGCCGTCAGCCTGGCGTGCCCTTAAGAACTTTGCTTAGAGACGCTCCACTCCCCGCCGGCGTTCGCCTTCCGTCATGGGGATCGGTGACCAAACCCTACTGCGGAGTGGGCGAGCGCTTAGCTATTAGTGGGCCACCGGTGGGACCCACTGGAAATCCTGTCAGACCAGAAGGCAGAGTGCCCGCGCATCACCGGATGAGACTCCCTTTACACGCTTCCTGATTTCAAGAGTTATTGGCAACGCACCCAAGCGCACGATAGTGATGGACGATTTCATTGCAATTTGTACAACAATCGATTATTTTACATGATTAATCGAAAAATTGAAATCGATTATTTTTACACCGATTAATCTACACATTAATTAATTTTTCCGATTTTTATCTTGATTATTGTAATTCAAAAATTTATTTTCAAGTCGAACCAAATATGTAAATACATTCTACTTTTAATTTAACAATAGAATTCCGTCATTGAAATTTGTATTATATGAATATGTTTTTAAAAAGATGATTTTATTTATTGTGTCGTTTATTAGAAGAGAATAAAATAATTGAGATGAGTTCGATTAAGTAGTTTCATTTATTTTAGCAAAAACCGTGTGTATTTTTAGAGCGACAAAACAACACAATGTTTGGAAATGAATAAAGGCAACAAAGAATTTAAAATGTAATTTAATATAAACGTTTTAGCTCTTTCGATAAAATGTAATAAAAAAGCTAAAATAATTTTCATATTTTATTACACAATAGAAACAAATATACTAAGCAAAATTACGGTGGGTGCGCTTCCTTGCGTCACAAACATTTCGCCCTGTGACAGAATTTATTAGGAAACGGTCGATGAAAGCCGTCGTAGTCTCAGAATTTGTAATGCAATAGGCGGCCAAATAATGGCGCCCACAGCAGATCTGCCTATTTAACTACTTACCCAATCGCCAACAAGTATAGAGTTTTCAATAATTCGAAATACATTAATCACTTCACTGCTCCATAGCAAAAATTGTTTTAGAAATAATGTATGTTCCTGAAATGTATTTTTGCGCTAAGTTTAACAGTACACATTTTTCTACCATGTCAGGTTTTTGAGAAAATTAATAATTTATTTTTTCATAAAAGTCTCGGGGTTTACGAACATTAGATTCTTCCCATGCTATACAACGGCTTGAACTGTTTGAAGTGCTTCCAAAGATGACCGTGAGAGCGCGTCAAAGACCAGACCTAAAGACGTACATTGTCGGCAACATTTTAAGAATTTGACTCTTTTCTACTTAGGACGCCACAAAGTCGGCCGTCGGCGCTAGCCGAATGCGTTTACTACGCTCCGTGAAGTCACGAAGGTTAAGCGCATTCGAGACTCGTGGTTGGGTGACCGGCCAGGAACCCGGGATCTAACGGCGTCGAGCCCTGGCCGAAGGGATAAAAGGCACTGACTGACTGCGACGTGATGGCACTTGACAATTATTAAAAGTAAAGCACATTAATGGAGGATTACTCCCAAGGGCAAAGCGCTCAACGCCCTTAAGGGACTTGGAGACGCGTTGCGTCAAGAGTGGACGCAACAAATTAAAAAAAAGTCACATTGTTTGAAAATCAGGAAGCCGAGCAGTTTCGAAACGACTCGCCTCGCTCGTGTACAAAGCTGATCATGCACGCGTAAGTATCAAGTGCACTGACAGTCAATTCAATGGCTTTGCGACTGAGATCTCAGCACCATTGTGGACGCGTAAACTTATTTCACGCGCACGAATTACGAGAGAAAGCCAGAAGAAAAACCATTTCCTGATAGTCCAGGCAATTTCTTCAATACTTAATGATTCTTACGCCGAGGAATGCTAACAGCCTGGATATTGACACTTTCAGATTATCGCCTTATAGGACAAGACTGCACGAAAAGACGCTAAGGAGTTTCCTTGGCACAATCTCTTCAAAAAGCTCTCCCAATATTTTGCTGCCTCAACAAGTACATCTGTAATGTTTTATCGCTAGATGACTCTAGATTAGCTGAAAACAGGTGTTTTTACTGGACCATAGATCAGGAAATTGTGTGATCTAAATTTTGAGAATCGAAAAGCAAATAGAAAAACAAACCCAGCATATCCATAAAGATGTAAAATAATTTCTAGAAAACAGAAGTCCAGATTACAAAAGTATTTTTAAACACCATGTTGGAAAATTTGAGAAATCTATCAGTAACAAGAGTTAAAAGATTTACTTGTTACATGCTAACTGGCTAATTAACAGATTGTCGAGAATTTTACAATGAGGAATATGGCGAACGGTTTCACAGAGATTTGAAAATTATTAAAAAAAGATACCACGGTGGCTGGACTGTTAAACATAATGGCAGACTATTGTTAGTCCCTGAACTGTGAAGTACTTCTCATGCTTACGGAAGACGTGCAAAAAGAAGAAAATTTCCGTCTGTAAAATACTATCAATTTTATCAATTGTTGGTAGTTCTTGTTAAATGTAGTAGGTGCGTTATGTTTACAAGTACAGGTTTACATACTCGTAATTCTAATATACACCATTTTTTTAGCATGACAATGACCTTGTAGTCGATCTGAGTGGCCAAAATCGCGAAGTGCCGAAGCAATTTCGGCCCGAAGGGTCCCGGCTTCGACTCCCACTTCGGGCATGGTTGTATTTTTGTTCTTTCTTTCACCACTCACCATCACCGTATCACTTCATTTAGTATACGTATACACCTAACTTTAAACCAATAGTGGTCGCTAATAACCTCACGATGAATGCCCTTGGTTAGATGAGTATAACTATACATATCACTTATGGGTAAATATGAAAATTTTATTTTCACTTTTTAGAAACCTCAACTTGAGAGAGGAAAACTGATAACATATTTACAATCAGTACTCCAACATAAGGGGAGAGGAAGCGAAACTAGAAAATCAAAGATTTTTTTCAAAATGTAGAGCAGTCTTATCATTTGCATACGTTATACACCATCTAGAATCAGAGAAAAATGAATGATTTGATAATAATGTTGGACACCAGAAAAATGCCTATATTGCAATTTAGTATAAGCCTAGATATAACAAAATAAATGATCCACTTTTCTTTAATGTTCATCACTAGCAAATAAAAGAGACCTTACATGTAATTATTTTAACTGACCGAGTTGTCCTTCCTTTTCCCTTACCTCCCTTAAGAACATCTGGAACGAGCAGATATCAGTGCCGGAAGTCGGGGTATCGATTTGCCCCCTGGGTCGCGGGTGATGTGTTCGTATCGCGGGTCTCAGCCCAGCGCTCTCCCGTGCCGCCCGGTCCCCTACGGCCGCTTTCCCCAACTGCGCCTCTTATCTCTAAGTGAAGAGTTGAGAAGAAAGCGAGCTTCTAGGCGCTAACGGTACAGAATGTCAAATTCAAACGCGAATGACCTCCTCGGTTAGAACTAGACAAAATAGATATTCAACACCAATGTAGTGGGATTTGTAAGGGGAAAATTATTTAAACATACATTTTTAACCAAGACTAAAAGAGAATAAAAATAAATTTCAATAAAAATGGCTTCGAAATAAGGAGGGTAAGCACTGGAATATATATATATATATATATATATATATATATATATATATATATATATATATATATATATAGTGAACCCTCCGTGAATATAGTGAACCCTCCGTGATAGTAAACTTAAGTCACTTGTCCCGTTTCACCCACATTACAAAATAAACTTAAGATGTTTAGGTTACCTGAACCTCAGTGAACCTGAACCTCGGCTGTAGTGAACTAGGAAATAAGACCTGGAAATTAATTCGATCTTGTATATTATTACGCGAGTAAAAGGGCCTTAGGAGAATGGGACTGTGCAGGGATTAGTGCAAGAGACATTGAAATACATGAAGACTGCATTACGATACTTATACTTATCTTTTCTGTATCTATATATTAATAAAATCAATCATTGTGGATAAATTCTATTTAATTTTTACATGACGGATATAGTGAACCTCTCATATAGTAAACCAAACATTTTAGACCCCCAGAAATTCACTATATTCCAAGTTAAATCCATGTTAAGTTATTCTAAGATATCTATCTATCTATCTATATATATATATATATATAGTGTTTATGTGTGTGTAAGTAAATTAAATTTCGAATAAAGGGTAATTTTTAGTCGCTTATTTTAAAATCAGATTATTTTAAAATCAAATCAATACTCCTTCCTTTTCCTGAAACATACCGTACACTCTACGTATACTGCGGCATGACGGTCTTGTCTCGCGCGGCGCAGTTCGCCGGATTGGAGTCCGCCGGTTATCGGAGACAGACCATGCGTCGGCGGTCTCGGCCGGTCACCGGCGACCGGGAGCCTACAACCCGCCGTCGCGGGCCGCCGAGTGTATGATCTCGAGAGAAAGAGGGTTCAGCGGCCGCCATCGATAAAATCGTGGAGAAAGCAGACCCCGACATCATAAGCGAGAAATAAGAATGTGCTCAATACATGATTCATTGAGTGAAAACAAAGACGATTTTCAGTTATTAGAAGTTCTTTCTTTTCTTTCTTCTTCTTCTTTTCCTCGTTTCTCTCTGATTCCTGTTGACGTCCTCCCTTTCGATTCCGCATTTCAAGTTATTGTGCCGTTACAATTGAAGAGGCCACTCCAACACGAATGCGTGTAAAACATAAATGTCACGTGGGTTGCCTAATCGTCCGACAATAACGACTTAAGGCGTTGAGCTCTATTATTAACCGAATTGTCAACTCTTCTGCTAAGCATTTTTTGTACGTGTTTATTTTATTATTGTTACAACCATTACTTAGCAGTGGTTTCACAAACCGTAATGATGAACCTTTAATAAGTTAGGTACGTATTCTGCTTAGCACTTTCACTATTTTTTCTTCTCTGCTTTGCTTTTGCATTGGGCGCTGTCTACCACGATGATCCCACCTTACACACCAGAAGAGATGGCTCAGTGCATCAACTTATTTCACTGCAGTCCCTCTGACCGGGAGGTCCTAGGTTCGAGCTCGGGCAGTGGCAAGATGTTCGACTTCAGATAGGTCGAATTCAGTCTCTGGAAGAGAATTCTAGAGGTTATCTGCTCTGATCGGTAGTTTTCCGTGGTTTCTGCGATCAACACCAGGCGAATGCCGGAGCACTACCCTATCAAATATGCCAAGGACCACACGAGATTTTTCCTTCCTCTTCCTTGTCCTATCCTTATCCCCTTATACAGCTACAAAAACATGCACTACACTGCCAAACATGTCGGGAGCTTAGATCTGGTCCCGGCTGGGACGGTGCAGCACTGGTAGGAGAGACCTGGTTAGGGAAAACCCCGATAGCTGACGGTATGTCGGCACCGGATCACGCTATCTAGCGGGGGAAGATCACAGCCACCTTCCCATGAAAAAACGCACAACACTTTTGGGACTAATGACCTCGGTAGTTGACGCGCCGGAATCTCCAACAACCAACCAACCCATCCGGATCTGACTCCTTTGTTGACGGACGCAATCTCCAGCTCTTTCCTCTTGACATCAGCCCTCCCTCGGAGCACACATCACTCCAGGAGAAGGACCACCTCTTGGGGCGGAAGATTGCGGCGTAATGGGCCAAGATTTAATTCTGTATTTGCATTCGACGGCGCTCGCGAGCGGCGGGGGAGGGGGCGTGGCTTTCAAGGAGCTGCGGCGGCGGAGCGAGGGGTGGGGGAAGCGGCTTACGGTCACGTTGCCCGGGAGACGCGGCCGCCGCCGGCAGTAAAATTTCCATGCGGACGCGACGTTGTCAAGATCCGCCTGGTGGCGACGCGAGGGCGGCGACCGCAGCAATGGTGTTCAGTGGGTGGTTGTACGGTGGCGGATGAGGAAAGAGAGGGCGTCAAGACTTTGCGCACCAAATTAACAAATTTTAAAATTCCTTAAATCGCAAAAAATTTGGTTTTGTGGTAACTCATTGTGGTAGCGCCAACATAATCTTAAGCTAGCTCACCATTAATTACGCACAAAGTTGACGAGCACAAAAATTAGTTATTGCGTAATTAATTAGCAAATAAATAGTTCTAAATGGTGGGATATATGGTTTTGTAATACAGATTTTAGTAGTGCCAGCTTAAGTGAGGGCGCCACGAGGCTTGCCGTTTTGTCGGATGCGTCTTTGGTGAGAACTGCGGGGTGGGGGTGGTCGTAATGTGAGTAATGAAGTGCGAGTCACTTGATGGAAAAGGGGGAGCTACGACTTCGAGAGATGTCAAGGGTCGAAACGTGGGCGGAATAGACGTTAACGTTACGTCAAATCTAATGTAGGTCGGGGTTTTCTGAGATGGGGGTACGTGATGGCTTGCAGTAATCTAAGTGAGCCAGCGAACGACACTGCGGACGATGAAGGCAGCGATGATGGAGAAGGGAGAGAGGGAGGCGTTTGCGCAATAATTTAACAGGGGATTTTGCATGGTGACAATTAATTATTTATTGATGATTATTAATTATGTATTAATTAGCCTCACTGACTCATGCACTTCTGTGAAAACTGTGAAACATGTTTATACAGGTTAATGACTTAAATTTAGCACCACCTCCACGTTTTGAATGATTTAAGTCATTGCAATGCAGTTTTCACAGAAGTGCATGAGTCAATACAATGTTTCAAGGAGACCGTGAGTTCTTCTGTTTGAAAGCTGTATATCTTTTAGAGATATATAATTTTCACCCAGAGAGATGCGTTGTAATTCCCTGCATTTACGTACGACACACTCTGATAGGTTGGACGTGGGGGATAAAACCAGGAGGTCGCAAAGTGCGCTCATCAGGGTGTTAAGGTCCTCGCCGGCAGAAACAGAGGCAGAGGCTGAGGCAGAGGCTGAGGCTGAGGCTGAGGCTGAGGCTGAGGCTGAGGCTGAGGCTGAGGCTGAGGCTGAGGCTGAGGCTGAGGCTGAGGCTGAGGCTGAGGCTGAGGCTGAGGCTGAGGCTGAGGCTGAGGCTGAGGCGAGGCGAGGCTGAGGCTGCAAGCGGGCTGGTGTGAGGTTGAAAGATGAGGTGCCGCGGGAAGGGGAGGGGTGTTGAGATGAGGACAGGGATATTGAAGTGAGCGAGGGGTGTTGAGATGAGGTGAAGTAATGAGTGTTGAGATGAGGTGAGGTAATGAGTGTTGGGATGAGGTGATATGAGATGAGGAATGTTGAGAGGAGGTGAGGTGCGTGAGGGTGTTAAGTCAGGGGTGTTGAGATGAGGACAGGGATATTGAAGTGAGGTGAGGGGTGTTGAGATGAGGTGAGGGATGTTGAGAGGAGGTGAGGTGTGGTGATGGGTGTTGAGGTGAGTTGAGGGGTGTTGAGGTGATGGGATTTGAGATGAGGTGAGGGGTGGTCAGGTAATGGGTGCTGAGGTGAGATGAGGTGATGGGTGTTGAGATGAGGAGTAGTGAGGCGTGTTGAGGTGAAGTGGGTTGTTGTCTGGGGAGTTGAGAGTGCGGGTGGAGGGGGGTGCGAGGGTTGGGGCGAGGAGGGCGGGGGCCATGAAGGCTGCATTAGAGGGAAGCGCCATTAGCCGCAGCCGCCGGGCTGTAAAGGACGCGAACGAGCTCAGCCTTGCGCCTTGCCGCCCTTCCGCCGCCGCTGCAGCCCTTGGATTTTCTAGCTCTCTTCACAGCTTGACGTTTATTTTACCTATAATAATAATAATAATAATAATAATAATAATAATAATAATAATAATAATAATAACAATAATAATAATAATAATAATAATAATAATAATAATATAATAATAATTGTAATTTTAGTAATAATAATGTTAATAATAATAGTGATAATACATTTTTTGATCATGCCCCTTACTATTCATACAAACCTGAAACTGTGTTGTAAAATGAAAAGGTCAGAATTTATTTCGATCCCACAATTTTGACCCAAAAGACTAAAACATAACGGGTCAGATATTGTGATAACTCTCAAGGAGCAAAAATTACTTTTCTTATTGATGTTGAAGTCCTTTCCTACAGGAATATGCAAAAATCATTCTCTAAAAAAATAAGGAAGTACAGCGATCTGGCATATAAAATCAAAGATCAATGGAAACAGAATCAATGGAAACAAATCCATTCCCCCAATAATTATCTCCAGTAATGGCCTTATAGAAAACTAAAAAAAAACCTTCAAATACTTGATATCATTTCAAGGCTTTTAAAATTCATGCAGAAGTCTGTCATCTTAAATACTTGCCGCATTGTCCGGAACTTTCTAAATTGATTCTTAAATAGCAGATAACACATTTGGCAAATAATAATAATAATAATAATAATAATAATAATAATAATAATAATAATAATAATAATAATAATAATATGTCTACTAATGTTGAGGCTCAGGCCATACTGTCTGCTCTTTCGCATAACCACTGAACCACATCTCTTCTTCCCTATTTTCTAGTTTTCACTTCCCTTTCGTCATCCCATATTATCCTTTGCCTTCTTTTCCTTGTGTTATCCTCGACTTTGTACTCCAGGATTATATTAGTTGCCTCTTTCTTCCCGCCTCTCTTATCCACGGTGTTCGCCTCCCAGCCGGCAACAAAACACACATTTCTAAACATCCATGCTCAAGATTAAGAATCGATATATATATATATATATATATATATATATATATATATATAGTGACCGTATTTACCTCAGTTTCCCGAATTAGGTATTCAAGTTGACCAAGTACTTACCACTGATTAAAATTTTGAATGCAAGATATGCTGTTATCGAAATGATTAAGGACAAGAGATCGTTATAGGGGGGAGCGCCTTTACTAGGAGGATGTTGGCTTTAGGCTTGTTACTTTTCAATTTTTGCTTCCACATCCATCACTCATGCACGTATTTATTTTACACTTGTTCTGATTAATATTTTTCTTAAAAAATATAATTATTTTATGTCTGCAGAAAGGAGAAGAGCACTAACTCGTACACTTACCTCCGTTTATTTAATATTTTTAAAAATTATATTAAATAAATATAGTATACCTGTGAAAAGTGCACCCTGGAGCAAAGTCAACACATAAATATTGCCTCAGTAACTTGATCACATCGTATATCAGCATTACCATTTTCGTGCAGAAGTTAGAAACATGAACTCACAGAAAGTGGGCAAATAAAACGTGCATCGTGTTTAAAAATGAAAAGGAAACGGAGGGTTCCATTTACGACTGCCCACGAAACCTACTCTTGTTGAGCTCCTGTATACAAAATGGATGGAACTAGAAACCTCTTGCGGTACAGAAGAGAGGGGTAGTAAGTCAAGGAGGCGAAAACGTCTCTAAATTCTGGTTGGTTGGTTAGTGATTTCGGGCGCGTCATCAGCTTAGGTCATTAGACCCGTAAGTGTAGTACATGTTTTCCCTCGAGATATGTCAGTGATCTTTCCCCCCGCTGGATGGCGAGATCCAGCGCTGACCTACCGTTGGTTAGCGGGGTTTCCCCCTCTCCCACAAGCATAGGACAAGGAAGAGGAAGGAAAGATCGCGCGCGGTCCGTGGTCCGTTTCTTAGAGTATTTCTCCGGCATTCGCCTGGTGTTGTTCAGAGAAACTTTCTGTGAAGAAATAATTGTAGATTATTATTATTATTATTATTATTATTATTATTATTATTATTGCAAATTGTAAAACAATATATTTTGCTAATAATTTTTTAAAAATATTTATTTTGGAATGGTAAATCCTGGACATAGAGATCTTTAAATCGTGATATGATGATGGCGCTGAAGGATTTTTGTCAGCATAACCTGCACTTCCATATTCAAGTAGGCATATTTCCATTTACGTGATCTTTCAATTCAGGGAGAGACCGAGAGTACGGAAGCGAAACACCGAAGATAACTGCGAAAAGATGCGTATAAATTGGCGATTACCCACCAGGAACCCTGTCAGCGTGACGGTGTGATGAGGCGAGGAAGCAAAAGAAGAAGTTCCAACGAGGTTGGATGCGAACGATGGGAAGAACAGATGACGAGCGATGAAAAAACGGGCAGTGAAGTTTGAAGATACGCAGGGCAAGCGACATTGGAAAAACGGACCAACCGAGCAATCTGATGGGCATTCTGGCGTCGAATGACGAGGGATGACTTCAATCTGCTGCCTTCCCGAGAGTGAGATAAGAGTTGGCAGGCGAAGAAAAGAAATGTCGCAAGAGGGTACGAAGATAGTATGTGACCGGGTTTTCTTATGCGTAAAGAGTAAAAAAGGATTATTGTGTTGAGACGAGAGTAAATGAATCGGAGAAAACAAAAACGTTCGATGTTCAGGAGATTGAAATTTTGAAGAGCAAGCAAAATGGTTCTAAGTTCCGGATATCAAACATTTTTTCTTTATATTAACAGTTGGACGTCATAGAGGTTCAAGTGGTCACGGACAATGAAATTTTATGAATAGAAAATTGAATTTATATTTTAAGAACAGTTTCCCACCATTAACTCAAAACCGGCCAAATGTGACATCGAACCTTTTTGTTTGCTCCCATTGAAATCAGAAATAAGCAAACAAGGGAAAATAATGGAGAAATCTGATAATATATGACAGTTGTATTGGCATATTAATAAGTAAAAGAAGAGGTAGACATGCCAAGAGATGCGCGACCATTCTAGAATTTGAAGTGACTAGCAAACACAGTAGTACACTGTCGAATCCGTCGTTTGTTCTTGATCAATTGGTCGGGTGACATGTGTATTGTGAATGGCCGTGGTAAGACGGGTGAGCCGGTAAGCATACAGTAAGTGCGAGTCATGGGAGAAAGTAATGGGACGATTTCGCGAGATGGCTGACTAACAAATTGGCTTTTTGGAGGAGTGAACTCCCGACTGGCGGTAGTGGTCCAGGGAGATAGGCAAGAAACAGCCGGTGGAGAAATGTCGAGTGGGTTAAACCATTCTTAAAAAGTCAGGGGCTGAAAGCGAGATGACGGACGTGCATAAAATACGAGTTGGGCAAACCAACAAAAAGCGAGAGAAAGTAGGAGAGGGAAAGCGAAAAGGTCAGACACACAAGTCGCGGGCGATAGGACTGGCGAACATGATAGAAACTTATTAGTTTGTAAGATAGCAAGCAGTGCAAGTGGGAGTGCGAACCAACAAACGATAAGGGCGACCAAGCTTAGTATATTATTTCGTGTCTCAACTACTATGGTCAGTAGTCCTCTAAGTGTAGTGCATGTTTTCATCACGGAATGTGACAGCTGGATGGTGAGATCCGTGGCTGAGTACATGTCGGGGGAGGGGGTCCTCATCCAAATATCCCCCCCTGCGGGGAACCGCCCCAGCCGAGTCACATTCTGTGTTCCTGACTGGTCTTCTTACATCTACTAGCGTAGTGCGTGCACATGTAAGAATGTGTAAGTAAAGGGTGCGGATAGGACAAGCAAGAGGAAGGAAAGAACGCGCGCAATCCATGGCCCGTTTGTTAGAGTACTGCTCCGGCATTCGCTTGGTATTAATTCCGATTAATACCAAGCGAATGCCGAAGCTAATCAAGCTAGGAAACTAACCGAGCTAACAAACGGAAAACACCAAAACATTCCGATCACAGCAGCAGGTACACATAAATTATCCTCCAGGCAGCGACTGAACGCCACCTAAATATCAATCTAGGATAGAAAATGCTGCGACCGCGGGGACTGGAATCCTAGGACATCCCGGACAGAGGCACTCCCTCGATGCTCTGAGCCACGTAAGTCGGTCACGTCAACTACTGATCTGGTTGTTAGTGATTCTGGGTTCGTCAACTACTGAGGACATTCCTGTGAGTGTAGTGTAGGTTTTTATCGAGAGGGGACGTTGATCTTCCCCTGGTGGATAGCGAGATCCAGTGCTGACCTACCGTCGGCTCGTGGGATTTCCCTCAACCAGGTATCTCCCACCAGCGGGGCAACGCCCCAGCTGGCTCCAGGTCTACGCACCGGTCTCCCGTCATGTTAGTGTAAGTGTGTGTGTGTGTAAGGGAAGAGGAGAGGACAAGGAGGATGACGGAAATATCGCGCGTGTTCCGTGGCCCGTTTGTTAGAGTACTGCTCTGGAATTCGCCTGGCATTGATCGGAGAAACCACGGAAAATTTCCTATCAGAGCAGCCGGCCGCTAGAAGTATCCTCCAGACAACGACTGAATTCGTCCTAGCTGACAAGCTGGTGTCCCAAAATCCTGCCACCGTCCGGACAAGGACCTCCCGGTCAGAGGCACTGCAGTAACTCAGTTGATGTCCTGAGCCACGAATGCCGTTCAAGCGAAGGGTCTTCAGAGGGAGTTGGCCACCGTAGAGAATGCCGGCGAAACCGGAGGGAAGTAAGTGTTCCTCGCAGCTGTAGATGCCAGACGCAGTAATTCGGGCGAAGGATGAGTTTTATCGCGCGCTAGACGACCGAACCGTTAAGACTTTCGTCGAAAAACAGCGGCATAGAATTGGCAGAGTCGGTCTTGGCCGCGCGAGCTGCCATGAGTAGCACCCTGTCACAACCTAAAACTGGCACATCCGTAAATGGAGAGTTTTCATTTGCAGAAGGTGCTTCAAAATTTTGAATCATTGTGTTTGTACAGACCTCTTTGCACTAAGGATGGATTAGTGAACTGTATTTTATTTTGGTTGTCGATACTTGTCAGTCATTCGGTTTTGAGGGCTCAGTTTGTACAATTCATGAATTTAAGGTTATCAGGACTTCTTCCGGCTTCAATTGAATGTAGACGTGATTAGACAAAACACGTTCATTCATTACCCACTTATTCCGAACACTTGTAGTGTTCAAAACAGAAATATTAACATGGCGATACTGCAAAGTCTCGTTCCAAGTGCCAGTGTACTGGTTATAGTTGACCACAATTATCTTTAACCTGGTCACATGCAATTATAATGTAATGCGGATCATGCAAAAATTGAAAAGGTGAGTATATCACACAAATCATGCAAAAAGTAATAGAAATGACGAAAGATTTGTACTCTTTCTCCGAATTCTTATGGATCCAACTGATTAAGAAGAGTCCAGATGTTAATAGTGGGAAGATAAACTCTCCAACATATAATGGCCGAGGTATCAGATTTTTCAGTATGAAAAACAGATTTCTTAATCTCAGTAATTACTCCTCATTGCTTATAAATACACTGAAAAAGAAAAATCTCTAGAGCCTATGTCCGCAAATTTTTGAGTTGTGTGAATTTTATAAATACATGATCATCAGTCATTTACCACCAGGGAATGACTTTCATTACAACGATGACAGCAGTGAAGGAGAGGTACCTTGAAAATGCCAAATTTCTAGTATTTCGAGCACAGATAAAGGCTTAGAGCAGTAAGGCAGCACTTGATATTTCAGATTTTTGTGTTTTTACAGCTCATGTGAAAGTTTTCAACACAATTTGTAAAATAAATTGATAAATCGTGCTAAAAGTGTGGTACATTTTGAATACATGTAACCAAAAATATTTTCTTTCTAACGTATTTCTGATTTATCCTGAAAGGACAAATTTTAAAATCGCTCTCCTGCAAAATTGGGAAAATCTTCATTAAATTAGTTCAATGTGCGTCTGCGGAACATATTCTCCGAGCGTAAGTGCATCCAAGAAGGTGACAGGCAAGGTGACCATTATATGCAAGGTGACCATTAGAAAATCTTCGTGTTAGCCTTTGCCATAACACCACAGATTTGAAAGTTTTTCTCCGTCAAGTCCTTTCCAGAACTTGCGTCACTCTTCAAATATCTCGAAACCATCCAGTTCAGGGGCGGTGGCAAATGATGCATGGTATCTGCTACGTCGCGGCTTAAACGGGCGTACCAACTGTGAGCATGCACTTAATTCGCCAAAGCGTGCCACGTGAAATGCTACGATTGTTTTGAGAGTACGAGGGGGTTGTTGCCAGCATTGTAAATTGGTCCGTGTCGTTCCGAGAGGAACCTAAGTATTTGAACGGGACGTGCTATAAAGCGCTCGTTGAGGACCAGGGAGCTCGTGTATCAAGAAAACGTGTGCGAGCAATACACTATTTTCTAAGAGAAAGAATACTGTACATAGCATGTACGTTGTACGTTGTAAAGTCGTTCTTCGTAGTAAATTCCTCTTTGCTGGATACACTTTACTGTAAAAGAAATTTCTTACCGCCAGAAACTATGAACTATTTTAATGCTAATTAATTCATTATTATCGACCTTTTGCACTTTGTATTTAAGAACGTAAATAAGGCCACTGAAAAAATGAAATGAGCGTTATTGTAAAAGTATATCTTCCGAAGCGGACGAATCTCTCCTTGAGAAGAGCCTGCGCCCCTAGGGCTCTTTGGCGGTGCTGTGCCGCGCCGCGCCGCGCCGCGCCGCGCCGTCGTAAACGTCGCCGGCGCCGTAACCGCCACCGGCAGCCCTTTATGGCCCCGCGCGGCGCGGCGCGGCGTCGCGACGCCCATTAATCGCCCGTTAAACACGGCGCCGCTTCCCGCCTTCCTCTCCCACCTTTCCTTACGCGACCCACGCTCACTGCTTCTCACTTCTCCACATCCCGCTGTTCCCTAGACCCGCTGTTCCCTAGACCCGCTGTTCCCTAGACCCGCTGTTCCCTAGACCCGCTGTTCCCTAGACCCGCTGTTCCCTAGACCCGCTGTACCTCTCAATCGCTCTTCCGCCGGGCCACACAATAGGTACTGCTCGCGCAACTTTCTTGAACGATGGATTGCAGAAATGCGGGCGGAGTGGGGTATTAGTTACAAAGCCGGCCACTAGAGTATTTACAATAATGCCAACCTCTGGAAAATCAAAGTCAAACCTGCTACGTGTGCGGCCAGGTCATCGCTCTGGGTAGGCAACAGCAGGGACACTAGATGGGTTTAGGGCTCCTGAAGGACCTGGACCTGCCTCAGCCATTTCTTTAGAAAATGGTTCTGAAGCTGAACAGAGTTCTCGACTCTGAAAGCAACTAGCTTCTGTTTCGTGCCAACGAAGTATTAATTCTTGGAACGTTGTCATCAATGCTCGCTGCGCGCTTTTGCCTTCAACTGTTTATTGCTCAAGAGGAGGGAAGGTAGGTCATCGTTCAAAAATTGCGAGAATAGTACACTGTATAGCATACAGGAAGGAAGGTTACCAACAGTCCGTATGCCGATATGATGCGCGTGGTCGCAATATTAAAATTGTGTAAACAGCTGTGCGACCCGACATTTGCTGTGTGCTGAAGGTGGATTTTATTTTCGTTTCACTCGCTCCATTTGGTGTGTGTATAACTAGCAAAAACATACATAACCCGACGGGACATTTGCTTCGTAGAGGCAAATGTAAATATCGCTCGTAGCAAATATTAATAAAAATAGAGATAAAGACGTAAAGAAGTACAAATAGATAACAAGTAGTGCTACAGAATGGACTTTTTCGTATGTTTTCTATTTTCTTTGGTCTCAGCCAGTTTATCGGACTTGTCACATACTCTAGCCAGCTGCCATCTATCGCCACCCAAAATACATTTTATTTCAATTTTTCCGTGTCCTAATAGTAGAACCAAAAGATTACTTTAAGAATATTAAAGAAGAGTAAACCCTCGTCCTAAATTACAATTTCCATGAAAATATTGGGAGCTCTTTATAGAAAATATCGTTTAAGCGTTACTAAAAATGCGAATTTCAAGTTTTTTAAAAGATTAAATTCATTTAAAGTATTTAAAAATGCAATAGTGTTTACAAATAGTTGGAAATGTGTATATTAACGGCGTGAGATATTTAAAAAATTGCATTTGTGTAATTTTTGAAGAAACAAAATAATACACAAAAATAAATTTTATGTCATAATAAACAGTGCAATTAGCATTACCCATTGAAAAAGTTTTAAGGAAAAATTTGGAGCAGTTTTTGAGAGAATGGCGTTTGAGCTGACTCTTGCGGTTCCTTTGCTCAGTTTCAAGATGGCGGTCCGCGCTGCGCGGTGGCTCACTGAAGATCAAAGGAGCCGCCCTCTTCTTTCCTTTCTGTGTAGAATCTATTCTGTGGCCGAACTGCTGCAGCCCCCCCCCCCAATTGCCACATCCCCCTTTCTCTACCGTTCCCTCCGCCGACATCTCCCCTAATTTACCAGAGTTGTAATGCGTAATTCTTAGAAATTTTCCTTTAACTTGTTTCCCTCTTTTGTTCGCACCTATTGATAATCTTATGACTATTTCTGGATAAATTTACGATTGTAAACAACATATTTCTTCTCTGGAGAGAGTAAAATCAAATTCCAAACGTAGTCTCTTGTTTCTCTCTAAAATTTTCTCCGGGTCAATCCAAAACTCGACTTATTTTTCCAACTGTAGATAAACTCTCCCGCTGGGAGAATCACGGAGACGTAGGTTGCCGTGGTTTCTAGTGGAGAGTTACAGACGACTATCGGACCTGCGGCACTCACGTCGTTAGCTTCAAGGTGAAGACTGCAGGCATTGCTACGCTCCTGGTTACCGGACTTGCCTGGCAACCCAGCAGTTAGGCCCCTGGCGCGTCGACCTTTAGGTACGATTGGGAGAAGGAGATTCTTCAGAATGATCTGGAACCCACATGGGAAACTGATACGTTCTTGCGATACTCACGTCGTTAGCCTAAAGGTGTAGGCAGTGAGGAAACAAGATGGCGTCTCGAGTCGCTCTAGCGTTAGTTGGGGTGGCCCCAGTTGAGCTGTCTGACAGTGGCCCGATTCTTTCGGCTAAGAGGAGGGGTTTGTACCCGCGCACGTGAGTAGCACTTTGTTTAGGCACCGATACTAACCTGAGTAGGTAGGAGCTCTAAGCTGACAGGGCGGCCCGACCAAAACATTGAATGGGGAAGTTGCAGATAAGAGCTAGTCCTCAGGTGCCCACCCCGGGGTTAAAGGAAGTTATGTGTGGTGTGGAAGACCACGCAAGGTCCTATAGATGAACAAAAAATACAATAGGTGCGATAAACAAAAAAATATATATTCTAATTGAATTTATGACAATTTTCATTATAAATTCATTTATGTTCAATTTAACTGTGATATTTCTGAATATGTTTATGAATGAGTAAATAAAAGTACCCTTACACAATAAAAAAAATATATTTGAGAACATTACATTGAGATGGTACAGTCTCAGCAAACATATTTGAAGATATTTAGCTAAACATATTTCCACAAGATTTCTGCGGTAACTATCTATTTATATATTTTTGATACAAAATACCAAATAATTAACTATTAATTACATACGAATATTGAATAACTAACTGTGATGTACATCAATTAAGCCAGTTTAGAATGAAAATGCTTTTGTCTCTTGCCGCTCACTTCTCGTGCCCTCAGCGACGCACCCTCTCCCGAATTGCAGCGCTTGCCCGACGCAGCTACTTGGGCGTGCCCGTGGGCTCGGGGCAGCAAGACGACTGCCCGGAGGGGTGAAACCATGGCATTTTATTGCATCAGTGTGGGTCTAAAAAGAAATTTTCCCATTGCTTTAACAATAAAGTTTAGTAATAAGTTCGCCAAAATAAAAGTGTATATGGAAATATTTCATATTTATCGTCTTTATTAATCCAAGAGCCAGTATTAGTATGTATCTGAACTTCTTAAGGAAAAAATTAGAAACTTAACATTTTATTTCCCAAAAACAAGTCTGGACATTAGAATCCTATACAGATTAGATTTTCATACGTACTCTACAACTCTTTCAAGAAATATTGATTTCTAATAAATGCACATATTTCTGGACCTTTATTTTTACCGCTCTAAGCACTCTCAAACATTTTGATGAAACGTTGGAACTGATATCAGCTCTTTAGAATCAAATCTCAGTGTTGATGTTGGAAAAGGATATCATTTGCCCGAAATATGCGATGTGATTATTTAACAAAAGATTAATGTACCGTCGCTGACACACAAGAAGGGTAACGCCCAAATTCTAAGTCCCAGCTTTCTGTGCATTCTCGCAGCGCTGTGCGGAGGGTATCTCAATCTGGTTATTTCATTGGTAACTTCTACAAATCAACATTCTCTACCAACTAGCATTGACTGAGAAACTGATACGCTAGGTTTCCCCTACATTTCCTGCAATCATGATCTCTAGCATGAACGTTTCCTATGGTAGGGTTCATGCTAAGGGTAGAGAGAATTGGCGCAGAAGGTACCTACATGGGGTGGGGGCAGACGCATTGATAAGTCAATAAAGATAATATCATGCATTACGACATACATGTTCACCTAATGCAAGAGAATTTCTGAATTTCAAGCAGGTAAATTATATTTCCTTCATTCATATTTACTTGGGAAAAATAGTCTTAGTTAACGCAAAACAGCTTATGAGAACACAATATTACGAAATTGACACCTAGAAATAAAGTGTTCAAAGGCGGCGTCAGAATCTGAAAAATATTTGGGAGCGTGAAGTGTTGGCAAAGAAATAGTGTTCTAATTCCAGTGTTTACGAAATTTAACATAAAAAATTAAACTAGGTATTTAAGTACCAATATGCATCTCTTGTCAACATTGTTATTCTGAAACAATTTACCTTATAGACAATTCGGGGACACTCTTGGGCAGTATAGCGCGTTTAATTTTTTAAAATTTTAATTTTTACAAAATTACGTAATCCGATCGACGCTATCGCTTTTCATCCTCGAGATAGGCAATTGTTTATAAGAAATTAGCATGTCGTAACAACTCTCATGTCTTTCGAGGCCTATCCTTTCGCAGTTCCCATACAAATCTACTTTTCAAGACGTTTTGCAACGTCTCGTTTAGTTTCTCTGCTATATTCGCCTGAAGTTCGTAAGGTGTGTAGCGGACTTGTGGCTTCAACGCTAGCAAATACTGCGGTAAATATTGCTGATAAATACAGCGTTTTTTCAACTCTCTAACTTTCCGTTTTATTCTAAGTTCAGCAATTAAACTTCTGTTTCTAGATTTAAGTTGGTTTACGTGTTTGTACAAACAAATGCGTTTGAAATTTATAGTGAAAACCAGCTTTTGCACGGCGAATATGAACAGAATATTTATTGCGTATTTTTATATTTTCTAGGTACTCGGGAAAACTGTACACTGTTTTTTTATCGTCTAGAGTTGAATTATAAAGGCATAAGTGTCAAACATACTACTCGGAGAATTCGAGTCGGCTGCCGTTCAATCCTTAATTCTGCAGCAAGAGTTCGCAAACTTCACTGCTCCGCGCATGTAGGGCAAAATAGGCTGGGCTTGATGTAAGTGTCAATCATACTTCTCCCTCCATCCGGGAGAATGCCTTTCCCCATCCATTTGAGGAGGAAAGGTATCGATAAAATCGTGAATGAATTGTGACAAATAGTTCAAATTAAATGTAGAAATAAACGATAGATTTGCATAGACATAAAGCAGCCACCTCCCCAGTATTCACACTTCCAAATGTAAATACATTCATGTTATAACACTCACAATTTTATTCTAATCAGTAGGTGTAATGCCTTTTTCAGCAAGTGTTTTACAACGTAGTGAAAATTATACTGCATGTTTTAATGGCAAGAAAGAGCATTATTTCGAAAGTTGCGTGGCAGTAACTAGGCAATATAATTCGATATAATACCGTATTGCTTTGTTTTTATAAAAAATTTGTAAAGCTTTTAATTTCAACAAGAGAGCAACTTTGCAAAGAAAAAGCTTCGTAAGTAGTATGCGAAAAAGTAATAATACCGTGTTGTACAATATTGACAAATCTTTATAAATATAAATGTCTAATTGAAGGAATAGAAACTTGTGTAATTAAAAATTTAAGGAAAATTTAAACATGTTTTAAAAATTAATTTAATAAAATTTATATGAACATTAATAAACTTCCTAACATTCAGTAGCATTATTTTTCTATTTGACCTTGCCCCCCCCCCCCAATGCTTTCTGAAACTACACTCAGAATCCAAGCCGTTTTCTAAGATTTTTTCTTATCAGTGTATAGATTTGAGCTTATCAAATCAAAATTAGAGAAAGGTGACTTCTTACAAATGTTCCTCAAATGCCAAGGCCATATTTTGGAAACGCACAAAATCTCTGAGAATATTGAGCAGAATAAGTTATTTAAGACGTCCTTTATAAATCGTAATACCCACAATTTTGCTAATTTTGCGTGTTCTTTCAAAGTGCTCTTTGTCTCTAAAAAAAATTAAAACATTTCAACAACAAAGCCACTACCTTATAATAGAGATAATACTCACAATTTCGTTATTTTATTGTATTCTTTGAAATATATCCCGTGTTTCTGAAAAGCGAACATTAACACAATCGTTAAATATAATAATAACGAGTTAGGATGAATAAGCTCCAATCTGCTTTATTCAAGGGAAATACAAACGATGAAATGAAGTTTTCTGATAACAAAAGAGCGCTTGTTCTTCTTTCAGAAACGTCCGTCCGCCTGTCCGCTAGTCTGTCTATAAACAACAATAATGTCCAATCTATTCGTAGAATTTTTGCCAAAAAAAATTCCGTTAACTATCTGCTCTCATTCTTCATCGTCGGGCTACAAATTCGTCGGACTACAAACTTGAGAACTAGTGAAAGATGCAAATTTTGAAGGAATGATTTAGAAAAATGTTCTTTATTTTCCTTCAAGAATGTGGTTGAACACTTTTTAGGCAACAAGAAATCTGACAACTATAGGAAACTAGTTACTAAAATAATATAAAGATTTGGGCTATAATATGTCTCTTAATATCCACTTCCTTCAATTTCACTTGGATTTCTTTCCCGAAAATCTGGGAGCTGTAAGCAATGAACAAGGAGCGCTTCCATGAGGATATTGCAACCATGGAAAAAGGTGCCAAGGACAGTGGAGTTCAAATATGTTGACAAATTACTGCTGGACTCTCAAAAGAAACGTTCCTGAGAAATAAGCTCAAGATCAATTATTATCTATTAGTGTAACGTCGTGAGTAGGATCTACACCACAAAGGAACAGACACGAGTGGGACTCCGCGCCAGACTTGGCCGGACAAGTTTTGCGGTGTTGTGCCGCGAGGAAACCAGAAATGTTACCCAACCCAGGCTTTTGTCACTCCCTTATATATGCCCGAGTCACATGACTTCCTGCGTCATCTTTCCCCACGCACTCGTCTTGAGGCGCCTGCTTTTCCGTTGCAATTTGCACCCGGCACCTCCAAGCCCTCTCCCTTTTGGACTTTCCCCGAAGGGTTGGCTTTGTTCGGGAGCCTATTTTTGGCTCCTCATTCCCATACCTTGCAACTTGTCTCTCCGGAGCAGGAGTCAAGTCTATGACGCTACATTAGCTTATTAGGTATTAGGAACATGTTTAATTCTTTTAGTGTAAATGAAACGACTGTGTGTAAAAAGTTACTGAACTTTCACAAAAAACCTTACGTGATCGAGACAAATGCCTTTCATTTTTCAATTCAAGGTAATATTTTCAGTAAAGATCTGCTAGTAACGTTTTTGTAGTTTAATTTTGTATACTAGTTATTAGGGTATTTATCCAAATCAGTAAAGTTGCTGCGAAAAATATGTCAAACCATCTTTGGTACTAAGTTCACATGTGGTTCTAGCATTATTTGACAGTTATTAATAAAATGTGAGGCAAAAATGGCTCAAGTCATTCTGAAATAAAACATAGATGAAGAAGAAGATGAAGGAGAAGAATAATCAACCAAAGAGATAAGATACATGAAAATAATATTTCTTTCTCTACAAACTTGGAATTTTTCGTCTTTTGTAACCCATGGTACAAAATCTTTCGGCAGTATGTAAATTGGGAGCCAAATAGCGCCTTCCTCTTTTCTCGCGAAACTTACTTCTTTATTCTACGTATAAATTGGGGACCAAACCAAGCCAGGCGAGGGAAAGATCTCATTGAGCAGGCAAGCGCCTTTAGACAGTCGCCGCCACCGCGCTGCTATCCAGCGTTTCCTTGTGCCTTACTGAAGATCTTCCAGGCTCGCTTCTATAGCAAAATAAAAAGCAAAGAAAGTACTAGAACGGTGTCAAAATTTCATGTTCAGCGTTACAAAATAAAGAGGAAAAGGGAGAATATAAAAATGGTACGATAAGCAGAAATCATTCAATTAATCAATGATTCAACTGAACGAAAACGTACTTTACGCAAACCATATTTCCAAAGAAAAATGACAGTTCAAAGTCAATAAAATTGGGAAGGGACTTGGGTGTCACTTTCCCTTTTTACCTGGAACCGGATGAGTTAGTTTGTCCCCAATTTACGAATGTCTTTCTCTGGGTCCGTCCTCTATTTATAAATGGGTCCAAGTATTATTTTCCTTCTCGTCCCCAATTTACAAATGTCTTTCTCTGGGTCCGTCCTCTATTTATAAATGGGTCCAAGTATTATTTTCCTTCTCGTCCCCAATTTACAAATGTCTTTCTCTGGGTCCGTCCTCTATTTATAAATGGGTCAAAGTATTATTTTCCTTCTCGTCCTCAATTTACATACGCCGAATCTTTTTCCATTAGACTTTATACCAGTTCAGATTTTTGAAGCAAAGAACCTTCAAAATGGAAAGATGATACTGTTTACAAAATTGGAATTCAAAAATTTGAGAAGACAGTTGTAATGAATGACGTTGAGGATAGAGGTTTTTAATTCATTCAAGGTTATAATAACATTCTCATAAAAGGTGAAACAGTCAATTTGTTTTACAAATGTTGGCCGAAGATCCAAATAATAGCAACTATTAATATGACTTCTCTTACGAAAAAAAGTTAGATATTCGTTCACTTAAATAGTGTTTTGATTTTACATAAATTGTTGTAGATTTTCTGTTTCTCTTATAGATTCGTGCCCAATTAAAAATGTAGTATTTCTTTAATTTTTTAAGTTATGGAAGCAATGATTGAATGAACTCTTGATTAATTTGATTTAGAAATTTTTTAAAAAATTGCTAGGGTTGCCTGAATGAATCACAAAAATTGGGGAAAAAAGGAAATGGTCTTTTTAATAACAGTTTACCTCTTTTTCATGGAAATATTTCTTGCGTATACGAAACTCAAACATTAAGGCATTGGGGGTCACCCAGAAATTGACCGATTGGGCTGAAATTTTGCATAGATCATTTTCTTGTAGAATGAAACCCAAATATAGGATCGGGGCAGATAAATTAACTTTCGAAAAGCTAAGGATCACTTTAATGTACACTAAGGTGACAAACGTCATGGGATACTTTCTAATACCGTATCTTTTGCCCGGCGAAATGCAACAACTCGATGTTCTTTGGACTCAGCCAGTCGTAGGAAGTCCCCTGCAGAAGTAGTATTGAGCCATGCTGTCTCTATAGCCATTGCGAAACTGTTGCCAGTGCAGTATTTTGTGCACGAACTGAACTCTCGATTATGTCCCATAAATTTTCAATGGGATTCATGTGTGGCCAAACAATTCGTTCGAATTGATCGGAATTTCTTCAAAACAATCGCGAACTCGGTGACTTGGTAATTAGGTGTCCCGGTGACATGAAAATTTCATCGCTGTTTGGGAACATAAAGTCTACGAATGGCTGCAAATGATCTCCATGTAGCTGAACATATCCGTTTTAAATCAATGAACGGTTGAGTTGGAGCAGAGGGCCCAGTGCATTTCATGTAAATTGATGGAAGATAACCACAGGTATACATTATGTAAACGATGGAGGAACCGTTAGCTTCCACAGTACCTAGGTGACACGTTGGGTCCATGGCTTCGAGGGTCTGCATCACACTCGAAACCTACCATTGGCTCTTACCAACAGAAACCGGGACTTATCTCACAAAGTCACGGTTTTCCAATCTTCTAGGATCCAATCGATAAGGTCACGAACCTGCTCCGCCACCACCGCCGGCTCTGCTGGCGATGTCGTCCTGTGAGCAAAGACAGTAGAATCCGTCTTCTGCTGCCATTGCCCATCAAATCCATATTTTGCCACTCTGTAGTAACGGACACGTTCGTCGTACGTCCACATTGAATTCTGCGGTTATTTCGCGCAGCGTTGCTGTCTGTTAGCACTGACGCAACGACGTCTTTCTCGGTCATTAAGTGAAGCTCTTCGGCCACTGCGTTGTCCGTGGTGAGAGGTTATGCTTCAAATTATTAACACATTCTTGACACTATGGATCAAAAATATTGAATATCCTATCGATTTACGAAATGTTTTATCTCAGGCGCCAATCTCCAACGGGCAATTATGCGTTCAAAATCTGTTAATTTCTTTGCGGAAATAGTCATGTCGGAAACCTGTTCACACGAATCACTTGGGTACAAATGAACTCTCTGCCGGCATACTTCCTTTTATGTCTTTTGTACACAGTACTACTGCAATATTTATATTTGTATATTTCCATACTATGAATTTTGTCTCTGCAGTGCATATGGTTGGTACAATATTCCTTTCAATGCCCAGTATTGTACACTTGGGAGCTCTGACACGCTTCGAAGTACCAAAGTTAATACTTCGTATTTAGTTTTTCCATGGAGGCGTGACAAATGCAACCCATCTTTATAAATAATGTCTCTAAAGAAAGATAATTTCATGGAGGCGTGACAAATTGCACTTTGACTTTAAAAATGTGAAGGATTTGTTTTAAAAACGCATCTACATATTCACGTCAAAAGCAACCCGCAACATTTGGTCGTCTATATCGTTAAATACTTTTCCTAAACGAAGATTTTAGGGCCTCAGAAATTAAAATGTTTAGGCCTCAACGGTCTCAAGAAACGTTGCTCACACCGTTTTCTACATCTTTTTTTAAATTTAATTACATTTTTGCTGGTTCGACGCATCTTGATTCTACCTCACTAGTTCAGAATTATAACTGATCAGTGTCTGTAACTGTATGTGCAATTAAACTAATTACTTGATATTCTATGCGGTTGAATTACACGTGTGTACCTCTCTCTCTGTAATTGTATTAAATAAGAATACTTTGTATTAAGAATGATGTATTGTATTGTTCTCAATTACAAAAATTCATATAGAACTAATGACAGAGGATACGATGGTCTGGAAGTAAAACATTTATTACAGATTTAATATGGAAATGGGCAAATAGGGAAGAGAATGGGTAGTAATATGCAAGTGTTCTGCATTAATACGTTAGTGTCTCTTAATATAATTATTTCTCACACTCTCAGTTACTTCGAGTGACACAGAGTTTACATTACATCGAAAACATTTCTCGTTTAGTGCAAAACCTTCTTGTTCCTCAGTTGAGAAGCATATTCCAGTTCTTCTCAGACACGATTCTCATCTAAGATTAAGTGCTGAAGAGTGAGCAAGGAAACGTTTCAACATTAATGAGTGCTGGTCGAGAGATTGCCGTCTCGAAAATACGTTCGTGCAAAGTTTCTTTTGTTTTTTGTTGTTGTTTTTTTGTTTGTTTGTTTTTGCTTTGTTTTTGTTCTTGTTCGTATTCTGGTCACATAAAAGCGTACCTTTAAATCTTCCATCTGCGTGAATTCTTTGTTCTACATTGCTCCTTTATATTTTTTAATTTTGACATATAATTCTACTAAGTTTATTTAGAAATGTGTAAGGGATATTCATTAAACATTCCATACTCTGATTATTCAAAACATTTACAAAAATGTCATTTATGTTAGTATCGAATCGAAAAAACATAGTTTCTTTCTTGAAGTGGATAATCCCCTTGAATTGAGTGAATAAATCTGTAAAGAGACGACGTTACTTCAGATATTTCGCATCCTGCTTTTGCACTGTCACTTTACTTCGTTAAACTTTGCGAGTTTCCATAAAATATGTCAAAACACTTTCAATCCAGTGATTCTTGTAGGTAATTTATAACTTGTTAATAGTTTTTAAATCTGTTTACAAATACTTCATTAACTGAAATCACCATTTTGAACGTCGCAATTTTGAAATCAATAAAAACGACTACAGATTATTTTCGTATATAATGGAAACGGCCTGTATAACCTCACTGGACGTAAGAAATTTTCAATTTCTAATAATTTAATTGCTGATTGCATGATACCGAATATTTCTGTCGTGAGAGCAAACTTGTGGTAGTAACCATTTCTTCAAAACCATCTCAGATTTCTCAGATACTGCTGACGTGCGAGAACGAATGTTTCCATTTTAGGCGAAAGTCGCCATTTTAAGTACGGAATAATTAGAACGATAAAATAAGGTAGACTTTGAATACACTGTTGTTAAACGTTTCCCGTTCACTAATTTTCTCAACTTACTATTTAAATTAATAGTAATTTGGATATACCACACTTTTAAATGAATTTCCCATTTCTTAAATTACCCTAAAATAAAAGAGCGTTCATTTTACTAAGCATCAAGTGTTTGTATGTGAAATGAAATTTAATTAATTCGTTGTATATTAATGCATCAAATAATTATTATTTACCTTCTTTTCAGATTCCTGTCACGAAGTCAAAAGGCGACGTACCGGCCGTTCTTGTTTTCTGCTCCGTAGTAAGTTCCATTTAGAAATAAGTAATCTTGTAATAAGCGATTATGAGCTGACTCCGCGGTCAGAGGTCATCCCGCCAGTGGACAATCCGTTGGATTCCAATTTTACACCTCCTTATACCAAGTGCATACTATTGTGACGTCGTCGTGATGCGAGGAGAATAGCAGACATGGAGTTTCTATGTACAGATTTATTTAGTGTTTCCCTTCACAGAATTTAAAGTTCTAAGGAATACTTTTTTGCACCACTCTAACCCCTGTCGCAAAACTGACTTGAGCTCATAACTCTGACTTGAGTGGCCTTGAGATGCAGCTCTGTAAAAGCCTCAGTATAAGGACTAACAGTTTTGCTTCTTCTTATAGAAAAAAATGCTCATATAACCAACGGTTTGCGCTTTGGAGCGCTCTAGGAGCTAATATTTATCAACACAACAAATGGTTAGCACTAAATGTTGCAAAACCAAACTGCCAGAGAGCTTCAACGGCTCCTGTGCCCACAAACGCGCCAACAATGGGCGACCGCCATGCGCACAAAATTACTTTGGGCCTTACAGGGTTAATTAGTTCAGCGTGTAGCGGCAGGATCTTGAAGTTACGGAAGCGTCGTAATGTAAACGCGGAAGCAATCGGTTACAATATGATGTTTTAATTTCCTTTCTCCACAAATTTGATTTAGCCTTCCTCGGTACTTCCTCTGTAGAGAGACCTCTACAGAGTATTCAGCCGGTTTAGATGAATTCCCGGATTCTTTGTTAAAGACTTGTGCGCTAGCCTTTATTCACCCGTTAACTCACATATTTAATGCATTCTTATGCACCGAAACTTTTCTTGATGTTTTCCAAACGGTTCGCCGCACTTCAAAAAGAAAACAAAAATTAAATTCAAAATTCAGTCAGTTTTTTCAAAAACATTAGAGAGACTTTTTGCGAGTGAATGGAAACCTTTCTCAGTAAACACGACGCGCTTTCAGATTGCCAAAACGGATTTAGAAAATCAAAATCTACGGAAACAGTCATATTTCCCTTTCTTAAACATGTCTCATTATTGGACGAAAACGAAGCACCTATTGGATTATTTTTAGATCTCTCAAAAGTTTTTGACATCATTCATCGTGACATTTTACTTTCAAAAATACCTTCATATGGAATCCGTGGTATTGCCCGAGATTGGTTATGTTCGTATCTTAAACAACGATCTCAGAGAGTGGAAATATCTTACTGGAATGATGGAACATTATGTACACACCTTTCCGACTCTTTGCCAATTGAACGTCGAGTTCCTTAAGGATCGCTTTTAGACCCTATACTCTTCTTACTATACGTAAACTATACGCCCTCGACGATTCGAAAAGGAAAAACAGTTCTCTTTGCGGATGATACGAACATTATTTGCAATAAAGAAACTTCAAATAGTACAATATCAGATGTCTCAAATTGGTTCCAAAATAACAAATTAATAGTAAATGAAATGAAAACGGTTTTAATGCAGTTTTCCATTTTAAATAAACAATTCTTTATTCCATTGAAAATGAATGGCGCACCATTCATTAATGTTAAGGAAACAACATTTTTAGGTCTCTCAATTCAGTCAAACCGTAAATGTAACGTTCATTTAAATGAATTGAACACAAAATTAAATTCATTATGCTATGCTTTCAAAATTCTTTCAAATTCAGTCAGCCTTCATACTGCTCGTTGTGTATATTTCGCAAGTGTTCATTCCCGCCTGAGATATGGCATAATATTCTGGCGAAATACATCTTATAGCTCCCAGACTTTTAGATTACAAAAAAGAAGTGTACGAATAATAACCAAATCCCACCCACGTGATTCTTGTAAGCCTCTATTAAAATAAGAATTTTACCATTGCCTTGTCTGTTTATTTATGAATCAGCGGTTTTTGTCAAAAATGACTTGCTTAAGGACGGGAATATATTTTCAGAAAACGACGATGTCAATTACTACAACAGCCGACGTAGATAGCATATTCATCAGGTGACAGTATAAACAGCACATTGCAAAAAATGCACATACAATGCATGTACATTATTTTACAACACTTTGCCAGATGACATTAAACGATTAATTCGATAGAAAATTTTAAATCCCAAGTGAAATCGTTTCTGCTGCATAACTGTTTCTTACAATTAGACTATACTGAGCATTACAAGGAAAGTAACATTAATTTTAACAGTGATATTTAATTATTATTTACCATTGGACTGTATAATTCTAAACAATATGTAACAAGTATTGTATCGTAGCTTCTGGGTCAATGACCCCATCTTGATCAAGTTTTTCGTCCAGTTTCCCTGATCCATTGAGCAAATGCTAAGATGGCCCCTTGTTTTGCTTCTGGACATAAATGTAACTTCATTATCTGTGCACGTCTTCTAGAATTGAGTGGGATATATAGCTATTCAAATTATCTTTTCCATGTTGTTGCGGCAGGAACCTTGGATTCCTTGCCGAAGGACATCATGGATAAGAGCCCAAAATTTATTGCCGATTTATCCTTGTAAATAGATTTTATTACATCGGAGCTTTTTTTCTGTATTCAAACTTTAAGTAGTATATTGCTCAGTGTAAGGATCACAGACTTTTGAAAACGTGCACAGTTCCTCTCCTCAGAGCACGTAATACACAGTTTTTAACTATTTTTGACGTTAAATAAATAAATAGAGAGGTTGGTATACAATCTTTCAACGTAGCGGTTACAATGCCATCCTAAAGATCTTGAGTTCAAGATTTGAAGCTCTGAAGTTGGATTCCTTCCTGTTCTCAGGAATAATGTCATCTGAGGGGCTAACTCTGGAATTATTTTCATTCATACTAGTGATTTCAAAAAAAGAAAAACTTCTCTAATCTGATGTCATTATTAGTGACGTGAATTGGCAATGCAGTGAAAGCATGCGGAACATGCTGATCGCAACACACTCATTCAAGTATCTTAAACAGAAGCAACCGACTTAAGGATGTATTTCTGTAAAAAGGAACATTATAGGTTATAAATGTTCTCAACGGGGGATAGACTTTCATTATTTTATTTTTGATTTCAATAAGAATCTTCACTCATATCAGTGGTGGACAAAAGATCTTTCTTGTATGAAAAATATCGTAATTTGAATCGCCTAGCTACATGAGGTTAAGCATGCATGAACAATGGATGAGTCAACAACGGAAAGGTGATGTTTGCACGCGCCACGTTTCGTGGCAGTTGACAGGCACTAGAATTCAGCCAACGCCACCTAACCTACCCTCGCATGCTGCCGCAGGTGGCCGTGGTGACCAGTCCGCCTACGAGGGAGTACTGCGCTACTCAAATAGGAACAAAGTGAAATTACGATCCAATTTATTCCACAAAAAATTACTAATATTAAAATAAATTAAAACTGACAAGCGTAAAATAATATTAAATGCAATTTTAATGTACACAATCGAACGAAACATTTACTAGAATGATTTGCAATGAGTGTCAAAACTTGGATTGTAAACTTCTCTGTGATTAGTCAAAAACCTGTATCAAAATGAAATCTATATTGAAATGTGTATCATTATGAAACTGGTTGCAGCCATTAAATGATAGTGGGAGTAGTTCAGTGGGAGTAGAACATCACATTTTCTGTTATAATTAGAACAAATGTTGACATAATTGAAAATTTTTTCGGCGGTGTGGACTGGCCGCTGCACTTTGGTTCATGTAATCGAATGGGTGGAGAAGTTCACCTTCGCAGCCGATTGAGTGTCGCATGCGCAATCGCGGGGCGGTATTTTTGTCGCCGCCCAACATCTTTCCCTTTTCTCAATATTACATCTTCTCTTGGTCGTCAGTCAAGGGGAATTTGTTAAATAACATGTACTGGGTATTGTATATTAAAAATTTATTAAAACAATTTTAATTAGTCTGCAGAACATAAATTTCTGAAGGAGATAATCGCAAAATGAGCCATCTACGTTGGCTTCACATAGCACTGATGACAAATACATACAATATAATGACAATAAAAATCTAAATTAAAAGACAATAAAGTAGGAAGGTAAAAGTTTAATAAGTAACGTAAAAATTGTAAACACGGGGAGAGAGAATGTATAGATAGGTAAATATGTTAAAAAACGAGAATAGTAACTATTAGGAACCTAAATTACTACAATCTACTGAAACCATCAACAAATTACACGTAATGAATAACCAATTCATTTAATTTACACAATAGTTGGCATAAGTAGATTATTATGACATTTTGATTACAAAAATGTGTGAATAATAATCTTACAAATGCATCACACCCGAGAAAAAAACTGGAACACGCGCAATCGCGTGGCGGTGTTTATGCCGCGTAGTCAGATGACGTTGATCACTTTTGTCCGAATTTGGCGCAAATGTGAGCGTGTCTTGGAAAAGACGTTACCGCCATCTTGTGTCTCAATAGATAAGTAGAGAACACCTGGCTTCCCGCCACGCAGAGTTCAAACATCAAGGCGCAGCGACGCTTTATTTTCAAACGCAGCATTTCAAAGGCAATCGCGATCGCTCAAAAGGTTAAAGAAACGGTGCGAACGTGAATAAAGTAGTGAATGAGGACGCGAACGAGTGAATGAAAGCGTGTGAGAAAGAGGACGTATTGGAGTGAGAGGTGTGTGACGTGATGTGCGGGAGGGAGTGCGACTGTGCACGAATGAACACTTCAACAGACTTTACGTTAGTATTGCGCGGGAACGCCATAATTATTCATTGTTAGTGATTCCGGGCACGTCAGTTACCGAGGTAATTAGTCCCATAAGAGTAGTGATGTTTTCATCGGAAGATGGCGATGATTTGGCCCTGCTAGATGGCCAGTTCCGGCGCCTACCTACCGTCGACTAGCGGGGCTTTCCCCAACCAAGCACCAGCGGTGCACCGCCCGAGCGAAACAAGCTCTAATGACCGGTCTTCCGGCATGAGTGGTAGTGTAGTGCATGTTAGTGAAGTTTGCGTGTAAGGGGTGAGAACAGAACAAGGAACAGGAAGGAGAGATCGCGTGCGGCCCGTGTACTGCTCCGGCATTCGCCTGGTGTTAATCAAATGACAAACCACAGAAAACTACCGATCAGAGCAGCCGCCCGCTAGAATTCTCCACCAGACAGCGACTGAATTCGACTTAGCTGAAAAGCTAGTGTCGAAAACCCTGCTGCCGTCGGGACTCGGACCAAGGACCTCCTGGTCAGAGGCCCTGCTATTGATGCATTGAGCCATCCCTCCCGGAGGGGTTGATGCCTCTTGTTGTGATTATATATATATATATATATATATATATATATATATATATATATATCACAACAGAGTTCATCGATACACATATGGATTATCCTATATAAACATACGCAAATGTGATCAACTTCATAGACGGGGAGGGGGGCTCTTGCGCATCGTATCCGACTTCAGCTAATATTCGTATCCGGCTTCAGAGACCAGTTAGCGTCACAATATTCGCGTAAATTTTAAATGCAGCCATATATCTAAATTATAAGATATTGAAACAGATATATGAAGTATTTCTTTTAAGTATTGCATCTTGTACACCTTCATCGCGTTATTTTTGGTTGATTGTCGTTGAAAATTGTCACTTTGTACCACTTTCGAAATGTTTGTCATCACTTCTCACTCTCCATGCAACATGGCGGCGAGCATCTGGTTTGGCTTTTCAAACGAAGTGTCCATGCTGTGGTCACGTGGTTCGTGACAAAACTGGCGATGCGCAGAACCAGCTAAAATCGGTGCAGCGGAGGAACCCACCCATGTATTTCCACGATGGTTCTCACGCCCAGAGTTTTTGTTCTTCCCCTCCGCTTATAATCCCCGAGCGCTAGCTGCGTCTGGGCAGGTGGCCGTTTCATTTGTCTTGGCTTTCCTTTATTCCCGTCTGCATCGACCCTGTAGCTTCAGCTCGTGAAAATATTCCCGTTCCTTATTCTTTCTGTCCTTGGCCTGGCCTCAGGGCCTCAGTGGCTCCACAGGGATCTTCGATTAATGTAATATGTCTGTCAAAATAAATATTGCTTTTCTACTCCCATTGTATAATTCTGTCATTTGATGGATGCTACACCTTGCATACTCTTTATGATACACATTTGATTATGATACGGGTTCTTGACTAATCACAGAGAAATTTACAAACCAAGTATTGACAATTAATAATTGATAATCATTCTAGTAAATGTTTTGTTCGATTGTGTATATTAAAATTGTTTTCAATATTGTATTACGCTTATCAGTGTAAATTTCTTTCATTATTATTATTTTTTCGTATAATTAATTGGATCGTAATTTCACTTTGATCCTATTTGACTAGCGCAGTACTCCCTGGCAGGCAGAAATTTTCGTCTCGCATCTCGCCTCTTTTTGTCCAGCGCGTGGCATTGGGGTGAGCGCAGCGCCCACTTGCTGCCACTCGCGCGTCGCCGCCAGGCGCGCTAGCGTCGCTCTTGTCAGCCCCGCCTTCCTCCGCCCCCGTCGCCGGCAGCGCTGCGCTCGCGGTGTTAACGCACCGCCCCTGCTCGCTCCGACAGCCCGTCGTTCCGGGTTAGGCCGCGTTTACCCTTTGCTCCATGGCGGAAGGTGTCGTGTGGGATGAAGTGCCTCAAGCGCACCAGCGAGCTCCGTTCGGCATCTCACACTTTATTGTACAGTGAATCCTGCGTGTTTCAGAGAAAACTAGTGGCGCAAAAGAATGGCACCGACTTTCTCGGATTAGTTTTCTATTTTCTTCGTGTCTACTAGTCTTTATGTTTGTTTCTTTGTGAGTTTTTCGGGTTCGAGTGGACATGGTTCGATTCGGACTTGCCACATACTCTTACCAGCTGACATTATCGTCGCCCAAAGTATTTTTTTAAATTATTCTTTTCTGTTTTCTAATACTAGAACGGAAATATTACTTTAAGAAAATTAAAGAAAAGTGAAACGTCGTACTAAATAGCAATTTTCATTAAAAAATTTATAGCCTTTTTAAGAAAATTGTTGTTAATATGCACATTTTCAGCAATTTATATACATAGTTTAATTTCTGACTGGACGTGCTTCAAATGACTTCAAATGAAGTTTTTCTAAAACTCAAAAGTTTTCTTTTATAGAAAACTACTGAGCCATATTTTTCAATGAAAATTGCCCTTTATAACAATATTTACTCTTCTTTAATATTCTTAAAGTAATATTTCAATATCAGTATTGGAAACCGAAAAATTGAGAAAAATTCAAAAAATATACTTCGGGCAGCAGCTTTAGATCGCAGCTCGAAAGAGTTGTAGCAAGTCCGAATAGCTAGCCCGGACAAAAAATAGAAACCTAATACGAGAAAGTCTGTGCGATTATGTACCACCACTAGCTTGAAAATGTCACAGGAGCTTTATATAAATTACCTCACAAATTTATAGGGGATTCGGGAATATCAGTTTTGGAGAGAATTGGCTGAACGGTTTCACTGACAGGCAGGCAGGGAGGCAGGCAGAGGCAGGCAGGGAGGCAGGCAGAGAGACACAGTGAGCAGACAGACAGACAGACAGACAGCGAGACAGACAGAAGCGAGACAGACAGAAGCGAGACAGACAGACAGACAGACAGACAGAGACAGACAACAGACAGACAGACAGACAGAGAGACAGACAGACAGAGACAGACAGACAGACAGACACAGAGACAGACAGAGAGACAGACAGACAGACAGAGAGACAGACAGACAGATAGTTTTGTCGTCATTCGAATTTTTAATATCAAGCACCCACAACATGAATTCTGGGTATGCCACGTGTTAGAGAATTTTTTTCTAAATTTAGCAACTGGATTTATCCACTTTTTCGTTACCGGGGTCCACCAATGAGTTTTTTCACCCAAAAACTGGTCGTTTTTTTCTCCGCAGCATTGCATAACTTTCTGTCTACTGAGTAAGCGGTAGCGTATTACTTGTATTCACGTCATGTAGGATTGAACTACAATCTTTAAAAACAGATTCAATGCTACAAATTATGGTGCTATTTTCACTAAAGTGCGCACAAAATATTCTCCTCGTTTCTTCTCCAGCGTTGCTTTGTGTTTCAAGCATTACTAGTTCCCTTGCGCAGCGGGTTTGATCCCCGATAGAAGTGGCTAGTAACTAGATTCCTAGACGGTACTAAGCGGTAAAAACGTTATGGACATCAATATGTTAAAAAGAAAACGATATTCGTGGAAAAGCTTACGGTAACTCGCATTACTCGTCAAGATATACAGAAAAGTAAACTTGTCATATATTTAACTTCCCTTCACATGTGTTATCCTTTCGGTAAAATAGAAAATTCAAGTGGAAGGGTTAAAAACACAGTTTTTATTGGTGGAAAGTTGCTTCACGATATCGCATTATAGCGAAAGTTGTTTTACAATATATTTTTCGACGTTCAGAAACCACCAACTTCACCGTCGTATATGAGAAGGAAAGAAAATCCGAATTTCTCTGTCACGCTGGAATACGCTGCACCCGCGACATCTCTGCCCAATTTGATGGGAATAACCTCTAAGCGCGAAGTTGGATTTTTTGAATTATGACCCAAGTTTTTGATCGGTTGGCACCAGTGTGCGTCGTCCTCCCCCTTCCATCCTATGAGCGGGGGGAGCCTCGCGTGGGAGGCATTGTGCCAAGTGCTCGCGGGTGCCGGACCCTACTTAGCGTAATTAAATAGACGCGAAGCACGAAGCGAACTTGCAGCGCAGTGCTCCGCAACACCCCACCGTATATTTGTCCAAACTTTGCTATTATGTATAATTCTTTGGAACCGTAACGCATCGCTTGAACAAGATTTAAAGCGACATTACGAATGAAATTGGAACTAGTTGTTTATCTAGCTTTGAAAATTAATTGTTTCAAACATTTTATACATATGTAAAGTGGCGGGTGGGGGAACGGTATGTTTCCGGAAACAAAAAAATTATGGGCCAACTTGCCTCTTGCACGAAAAACAATGTATGAAATGGAGTTTAGATAACCCACTTTAATCAGTTACAATGTAAATCTTACAGCAAACGACGTACTCCATAATCCCTCAGACAAGCACTAATGAGATTGAGTTCGAATTTTCCTACGTGACATATATTTCAATTTTTTTCTTCTTTTTAAAACGTAGGTTGATGCTCCATTTAATGATTAAGTTAATTAATAATTTTAAAACGTTTATGGGCTGCAATATTAGTACAAGAGTTCGAGTATTAATAAGTCTTTATTTACTTAAGACATATACAATGAAATGAATCACTTCTCTGTTACAACATTACATTTTATATGAACACTATTTTAATCATTATTTCCATGTTTATCATAGCAGTCCTTTTCTTTCAAATTTTTTGTTTCCAGCAATTTATAAATTTCCTGATTGCATGTATTTTTTGCTCATACTTTTTTTCTTATTCTTAGTGAAATCTAATTATATATTTATTTTTATAAGATTCAATTCCATTCGTTTTGTGTGTCCAAACCATCCTAATTATTTATAATTTACGCATTCTAAAATTGATTTTTTTAATTTAGTTCATAATACTGTTTTTTTTATTTTTTCCCTTTTAGACACTCTTACAGCTCATCTTAAAACATCATTCTCCGTTTATAATAAAGGAAATTTTAAAGATTCATTAAATTTCATCATTTATGCTCCGTATGTAACTTTCCTCTGAACAATTAAAATGAACATTTTTAATTTACTTATTAGAAAATATTTTTGTCCCATAATATATTGTGAAATATTTTTATTATACTTCTTCCTTTATTTATTCTTTTACAAATATCCAAATCTTGTGATGCATTATTTGAAAAATGTAAATTATAAAATGTTTTAAAATGAGTGTCATAGCTTAAAATTCGTATTTTTTTTTTAGTTGTATCAGTATTGCAGCCTACGAACAATAGGACTTGGGTTTGAACTTCAGACAATCAACAAGAAATGTGTGGGAGCGAAAGGAAGTTCTTGTTAGATTTTCTCAGTAATCCCTTTTCTTGCATTTCATTTCACCATTTCTTCATCATCATTCAGTTCATTTTTACTACTATCTTCTTCACATTAGATCGCTCATGTGTTAACCCTACAGTGATAACGTTTTGTCTACCAGACCCAGTGTAAAAATTATTTCAACATATCTTGAAACGAAAACTCAACACTTAATTGAATTTTTGTCTACCTTTCTAAATAACGAATTTGTCCGGTTATTTAATGTCGCATTAACATCTGGGTCATTAGTGACCACTATTGGAGTTAACGGTACGGTAACAATGAAGAGGAAACGAAATGGTGATGACAAGGGGTGAAAGAATGAACACAAATATAATCACGCGCGAGGCGAGACTCGAACCCGCGACCCTTCGGTCCGAGATCACTACGACACTACTGCCTTAGCGATCTCGGCCATCGAGTCAGATGGTCTTCTTTAGAATTATCATAAGTACTATCTTTCATTGTTAGTAATTGTTGAGCGAAAGAGAAATTAGTGACATAAGGAAACTGGTGGGTCTGACTTCTTCTTCTACTTCTCATTTACTTCGTTACTTCTCATTTAAGTCTTTCTACAATGACTAGACGGTTTTTTAGCACTTGATTTCCGAACTGTGTGTTCGTGGTGACTTTATAAATTGCTTGTGTGTTACATATATATGATCGAAATGGGTATGGAATATGAAACTAAAGCTCATCGAGTAAGACGGATGTTAGAGGAAGTGCTAAATGCAGTGAACAGTGAACATAAAGATGCATAACGAGATTTCCATTTATACAGTATGTATAATAAGCTTAAGAATTGTAGCTGCCGGCTGCCCTGATGGTTAAATTTCCATGATTTTTCTGGCCTATACTAGGCGAAATGTCGGAGCAGTACACTAACAAACGGGCCACGGACCGCGCGCGACCTTTTCTTCTTCTTTTTCTATTCTCTCCCTTGACACATCCACAGTTACACTAACAAGCAATAGCCTAACGCTTGTCGGGAGACCGGTGAGGAGTTAAGAGCTCGTCCCGTCAGGGCGGGGTGGATAGTGCAGCAATAAAAACATTTACTACACTATTTGATTAACATAACAATTGACGTGTGTGAAGTGTCAGTCAAACAGTGAAACGAAAAATAGGAACCCACGGACTCCCACGGGAATGACAAGGGTGGGAAGGCCGATCTAGAACAATGCACCAGCTTCAGCCGGAAAAGAGGAACACCAAACCAGCATGAAAGCGATACGCCTAAGAAGGTAATAAAATTTAAAAAAAGTACAACCTGCGCTATCCCTTTCAATTCCCTTCAGATCTCAGTTCAGTTCAGAGTTCGGTCTTCGCGCAGGTGTCACACAAGGAGTGGAGATGTTGCGCGAGGTCAGGGCTTGAACGTGTTCGCTGCGCCCTGTCGTTGATTGACGATTGATTGTTAGTGATTCCGAACGCGTCAACTACGGATGGCATTATTCCTGTAAGTGTAGTGTGTGTATTTCCCTCGGGAGGTGAGTTTTCTTCCCCCGCTGGATGACGAGATCCGACGCCGACCTACCGTCCACTAGCAGGATTGCCCCAACCAGGTATCTCCCACCAGCGGGACACCGCCCCAACCGGAACAAGCTCAAAGCTTCCAACCGCTCCCCCGGCATGTGTGGTGGTGTAGTGCATGTTAGTGCACTACACTACCACGGAAAACTACCGATCAGAGCAGCCGCCCGCTAGAATTCTCCCCCAGACTGCGGCATAATTCGACCTAGCTGTAAAGCGAGTGTCCTATCACCATCGGGCCTGGAACCTAGGACCTCCCAATCAGAGGGACTGTAGCGGCGCCAGTTGATGCTCTTAGCCATATCTCCCGGTCGCCCTGTCGGATAACAAAGTTTCTTGTTCCGCAGGCGCTGTGTGTCAGATTCGCGACTACGGGACCCTCGAATCCGATTCCGCGAAATTCTTACTCGCGCGGCAGCGGCACTAAGCTACAAAAGAAAGAAGAAAAAACAAAAGACTTGGACGCCTTGGGTCGGGGGCACAGAAGGAGGTAAAGGAGAAGCACGGAGCGAGCGAAAATTAGGCACTGAGAGAATACAGAAAGAAGATATATTTCTTATCTTTTATTGTAATACGTGAGACACGTAACATTAAATCTAGCTATATTGACACTGGGCAGTTCGTGTCACCACCTTCACAAGATGTTAGTTAAATAAACGATATCAAATATTTAAATATTTGACGAAACAATGACGAAAAAGATTAATTTTTCTCCAAACGTTTTGATGTAAATATGTTTAAAGAATATTTGTAAAAACTAATTTGAAATCTGTATTAACTGTGATTCGAAAAATAGCAAATAAAATGGCGTACTAGTTACTTACAATATAAGTGTCGTAAAGGATCTGATTACAATAGACGTTTGGTAATCAATTGAGTATTGTAATCAAATGTTACGACACGAATATAGGACAACGTTTTATCCCCTTTGTAAAAAAATGTTAATTTAATGTGAACATCCGACCTATGCCTTCATTTAGTATTCACAATTTTTTCCTATAAGTGGCGACAGTGTTCTAAACAAGCATAACAATTGAAACACGCTTGGTGTATGCTGTTTTACATGAGTGAATGTAGTTCTTACTAGGATATAGAAATATCAGCAAATGCGCATATAGAACCATTGTTACTCAACAACTCAAGAAAGGAATATGAGCGTTAGTATTTAATTTTTAAAGACTGCTGTAAAAAAGTTCAATTCGTATCGGAAAAAGTTTGTATTGCTGGATCGGAAAAACTTTGGATTCCTGGCAAGTCAGAGAAGGAGAAAGTAAGTCTTTGAACCCATTACTCCACATTAAAAAGAAGAATATCACTAATAACAATATTGATATCAGTAAGTTTACGGAATTATTAACGTTTTTAAAGAGAAAAAGTGAAGGATCCAAGACAATCTAAAATATTTTCGAAAGATGAGTAGCAAAAAACGCCATTACTTTACCGTCCTAGTGTGGTAATAAATTACATTACTACACTAAGCGGTAAAGAGCTGCTTTACGAAACTGATTATCATGGCATAATGTTTGGATTCAGCTAAACAAAGTGGATAAATAGGTTTTCCCTACGCCACGGTAAATATTCTACTACATATTGCTTATCGTTTTATTACACGTTCAAATTATTACTTTAGTTTTTTTAAATGTGTACAAAAAAGTGTCTGAATATTCAAAAACTGCAAGCATTTGTTAATTTAGATAGATAGATAGATAGATAGACAGACAGACAGATAGATGGATAGATAGATAGATAGATAGATGGATAGATAGATGGATAGATAGATGGATAGATAGATGGATAGATAGATGGATAGATAGATGGATAGATAGATGGATAGATAGATGGATAGATAGATGGATAGATAGATGGATAGATAGATGGATAGATAGATGGATAGATAGATGGATAGATAGATGGATAGATAGATGGATAGATAGATGGATAGATAGATGGATATAGATGATAGATAGATAGATAGATAGATAGATAGATAGATAGATAGATAGATAGATAGATAGATAGGTAGATAGAAACTTTATTCTACAATTGGGCAGTTGTTGCTCGGTGGCAGAATGCAGAAACATTAAGGTACAGTTACAATAACAAATAAAAGAATAATGTATAAAAAGTCAATATAAAAAAGTGGCTTTGTCATTACCTAGACATGCAGATGGCATTTACATCCCTATATTACAAATGAAAAAATATATACTTACATATAGATAAATAAACTTTCATATTACACAAATTACATATATATATATATATATATATATATATATATATATAAATATTATATATATATATATATATATATATATATATACATATAACACATACATACAAACATACAGCGTAGATATATACACTGACCAAGAAACACTCGTTATCCTCATATTCAGAAAAACATGAATAAACACTTTTACCTAACACCACAGTGTAATAGTATACAATATAGTTACGCAAAACAATAAACTTTAAAGACGTTTTCAACTAGAGAAACAAATAGAAAGAAATGAAATAACCTTATTTCATTTCACTGCACCATATATCACTTTGCCTAAATATTTACTGTTCAATACTTCTTAATTGTAGACTACACATAATCGCGCTTTTCACTTTACTTCGCTGCACTTCAATATACGTTTTCACCCTATTGGCCAATTTCCTTTTTTTTTCTAAAACCTCGCACTGAGCAAGGAAAGGGCTCAAAAACTGCCGCAGGTAAATCGTTCCAATCTACTATTATTCCTCTCAAAGAAGAATTTGCCTACGTCTATTCTTTGTGTTCTTGTTCTAATTTTATATTTGTGATCATATCCATTTAAATAATCTTTTTCTATCTAGCCTTCTCCGAATTCCCGGTCATGCAGAACAACCAACGTAAGATTTATACAGCGCGCAAAGTCCTGCCCTCTTCCTCCGGCGTTCTAATGATTCCCAATGCGCAGGTGTGTTCCTCGGAAATGCGTATTTTGCCGTTTTCTTTTGTATCCTCTCTACGCACTTTTTAAGTCCTATTCTGTACGGATCCCAACAACTAGCTCCGTATTCCATTACCTGCCTACCAAGCAAGGTATGCACGATTTCGTATCACATTTTTTAAGATTTCTCATGACGAAATGCAAAGGCATCCAAGCTTTACCTAGTTCGTTTGGTTCTCCCATCCCAATTTATTATCCAGGAGGATGCAAAGGTATTTATAGTTCGCGACTCGCGGAACTACGTCATACCTAGCTGATACGGTATTATATGAAAAGCTCTGGCCCTACAACATGTGATCGCTTTACTTTCCTTCCCATCTATTGTCATTTTATTAGCAATTGCCCAATCATAAATGTTATTGAAATCGTCCTGTAGTTTACAAGGTATCTTTGTTTTTTTATGTTTTTATTGTATTAGTTCTTTTGGTTTTCAGGAACCTAAACTCGTATGTAGACCTGTAGCAACAAATCTTCTAAACAACAAATTAATTATGTGGCCATTAAAGTGGGTGTTAAAACAGGTAGAGTGGATGTTTATCTCGAATTTGATCCGTTGGCAACAAAATGAGGTTAGGTGTGTGTTAGTGATTCCGGACGCGTCAACTACTAAGATAATTATTCCCGTAAGTGTAATGCATGTTTTCTTTCTTCTTTTCCTGCTGGATGGCGAGATCCGGCGCCGACTAGCGTTATTCATGTTGCGGATTTTGAGTGATAATTTGGTGTATTTGTCTATTACAATTTGGCAGCCCTGTTTCAAACATTCTAATGCCGGTAAGATAGACATCTATGTATAGTAATCAGGATATGCTAGAACGTTTCTTTTCGGAACTAACATTATTATTGGTTATTTAGCACAATTTGGTAACTAAAGCAAATAAATAGCATCGTTTTCTCAAATAATAATTCCAAATAACATTCCTGTATCAAAAATTTGTATATTTTTGCGTAAAACGTGTTGGAGCAAACAAGGTCCCAGAGTCCACATAAGTATTTGAGAAACAGAGTCAAAGAACTAACACAGAGAATGAAATGCTGTTAGAACAAGTAAAAAGAATTGAATGTAAATTTTGAAATCGACAAACTTGGCATTGAATTCAATTTCAATATAATTTTCTTCGTGAATTTATACTCATAGCTTCATGAACGATCTTTCTTTATCCAAAATTATGACAACCGAGATCATTTTGATTGTGTGCTTCAGAGATATGACTTACTACTAGTCGCGCGACTTTTCTTGATGTCTCGCGTCACGGTGCAGGGAGAGAAGGTTACTGCCTACATCACATCAGACGGGTGTTGTCAACTGTAAAATTATTAATACTATTCGCGCCTCTTTAGCTTATAATATAACAGAACATTAGAGACAACAAATTTTAAATAATAATCCAGTAATTTATAGCAACCATACGTGAAAACAATTAATGAATGAAAATATTGAGTAATAATATTTGTTATTTGTGTACGTTGTTACTTAACTGTCATCTTCTGAATAATTGGAAACATAATTTTGATTCAAAATTGTATTATGATGTCATGCACTGCGATTTCCATTATCTGAACATTTTTCAGTATGCTTTTAATTTCTAATTTTAAATTAATAAAGATTAGTAACTTGACTTATTTAAAGAAAAAAATGCGAATCATTCTCGATTTTCTGACTGGTTAAATTTTATTTATTAAACTTTGTATTTAAGTCAAATGTAATTGTTATTTTGATGAAAACAGAAGAAGCATGTTCATCAACTAAAACGTTATCATTTTAAAAATTAAATATAGAAGAACGTGCTACACACGGTTTTTGCACAAATAAAATGCAACTACTTAATCGAACCAATCTAAATTCTTTTATTTTCTTGAGTGAATGAAAGCTTTATTTTACGTGGCGAGACTCAGGTCGTGAGGCCTGCTCTTCCGTCTGACCACGCAAATTTCGTTACGCTCCTTTCACCTACTAGGGGAGAAAGAAGGTATTTGGGCGACGAAACAAGCAATTTGAATTTAGCTCAGAAGCTTCATTTATACTTGAAGATCTTTTTACATGCAGTAAATCTTCTAACATGGGACAGCCGGCACTTCTCCTCCGAAGGAAGGCGTACGAAGGATTTTTTCGCCCTTAAAAATCCACGGCTTTCGATCGCGTTTGAACCCGCGAACTTGGGTATACAGCCAGATACGCTAACCGTTACACCCTCGCCGCCGCGAATTCTTCTAATAAACGAGAAATAAATGTAATTATTTTTCACAAAAACATTTTCATAGAATATAAATCTCAGTAACAGATCATTCAATGCACAATATCGAATAGAGAGACCATTCCATTGCTAATGTTTAAAAGTAGAGATGTACTTTCATATTTTGTTCGTCTTGAAAATGAACATTTGAATTAAAATAATCGATCTAAAAATCGGAAAAATTTCGATCGAAATAAAAAAAAAATTGGTGTAAAAATAATCGATTTCAGTTTTTCGATTAATCGTAAAAACTAATCGATTGTTGCAATATTCGCGATTAAATCGCCCATCCCTAGGGCCGAGTCGTGCTGGTTGAGCTCTAGGGAGCTCAGACGTCAAGAAAAGTCGCGAGGCTGGTAGAGGCTGGACTAGTAGATGTCCGGCGCAAAGGTTGGCCGCGTGCAAACGGCCACCCGATAAACAGTTCCCAAGGGTTTGGGTCGATGGGAGTCGGCCACGATTTCACCACAAGGAAACTGCCATTGCCAGAAACCCCTTATCTGAACCTCGATGCTTATGTTGAGCATTACGAGCAGGACAAACTTTCTCCGATGTTCGATAACTGAATATCGATGGTGCACGGAAACTATCCTGTGAAACGGCCACGAACTTTCGGCGACTTTAACCTTCTAGAGAAGTTCAGCTGAGCAGGGCTACAATTCATTTGCAGTTTTGTTCATCGCAAATGGAAATAAACAACTGAAATACGGGAAATAGTCGAAAGCGTTATTTGCAGTAGTTGATTGATTTTTTCGTGTTTCCGGGCGTGTCAACTGCTTTGGTCATTCGTCCCGTTAGTGTAGTGCATGTTTTTCTCGAGAGATGGCGGTGATCTTCCCCCGCTGGATGGCGAGATCCGGCGCCGACCTACCGTCGGCTAGTGGGGTTTCTCCCTAACCAGGACTCTCCCACCAGCGGGTCGCCGCCCCAGCCGGGACAAGCTCTAACCTCCCCACCGGTCTCCCCGAATTTGTGGTAGTGTAGTGCATGTTAGTGTAAGTGTATGTGTAAGGGGAGAGGATAGGGCAAGGAAGAGGAAGGACAGATCGCGCGCGGTCCGTGGCCCGTTTGGTAAAGTACTGCTCCAGCATTCGCCTGGTGAGGAGTGGAGACACCGCGGTAAACTACCGATCAGAGCAGCCGGCCGCTAGAATTCTCCTCTAGACAGCGGCTGAATTCGACCTAACTGAAAAGCTAGTGTCGAAAAGCCGCCGCCGTCAGGACTGGAACCTAGGACCTCCCGGTCAGAGGCGCTGCAGTTGACGCACTGAGCTACCGCTCCCGGTTTATTAGCAGTAGTGGCTACACTACTTATTTAAGTATTTGAAGGAAAGAATTAGATATTTCCATAGTGTTAACAAAATGAAATCGGAAACATACGCTCACATACCGCATTCATTCAAAGTAAAGCACGTCATTACATTTCGAGAGGAGTTGTCAAAAGGCCAATCGCCATTCAAGGAATTAGCTTGCAGACAATAAATTTACATAAACTATTTTAATGTATTTTTATAATCCATGCGATCATTTTTTAAATAAACACGTTCATTAAGATAATCTGATTAAAGTTTGAAGCATCTGGCCGCGTAGGAGGCACTACGAATTTCAAAAGTATTTTAAGTTTATGGGAAATGCCAAGTCGCATTGACGTTGCTGGTGGTAGAGACGTTTTTGTATGAAATCTGCGCCTCTAAATTTATGAAAAATTTTAAAAAAAAAATATAATTTTAAGTGAAATCGCGCAAACAGAAAATACGAAAATAATATTTTCTCTAAAATGATTCAATTGTTCTTTCTGCAAACTGCAAAAGTTTCAATTCCAAATGTGTCGTACACCAAAGTTTGTTTGTTTTCAATTCAGTTGATTTCTTCATATTAGATCTTTAAGACATTTTATACACATTTTAAAATAGTAACTTCGCCGCATTTTAAGTTATATTGCTCACATAACACATGTAGCTGAAGTAATAAAGGTGCAATATTATAATACTACGTAATATCCGCGCACGTTTTCTTGAGCCGTCGCTTCCCATGTTGCGCGAAGTCTGGGGAGTTTGATTATTTTGACAAAGAATTTTATATCAAATTTGGAGTTCGTTTGTCAGAGCAACATAGTGTCTATTACACGGGACCGAACATTTCCTGTTTTCAGATTTTGTAGACAATGCTCGCTGCTATCATTTATTCTTGATTCAACTAATGTTGGCAAAGGAGTGAAGGTAGGTATTCCGGGGCTCAAGAAAACGTGCGCGAATAATAACCGTTACGTAATATGAGAAAGTATGTGCTCTTGTATCACCACTATTTCGTTTTGTATTAACTTGCTAGTTCGTGACACAAGCATAGGTATGTCTGAAAATGAAATCATCTTATTCATAATAATCATTAGGAGTAAATAAAATATTGATTAGTCTTGAAACATTTTTAGTTGGGAAAGCAAATTGGAGCGGTCATTATTTTAAATAAACATCTTCATTAACATAATCGAATTAAATTTTGAAAAATGTGTAAATTAGATGGGGAAGGATATTTTTAATGTCATTTATTATAATTGAATTAAATAAAAACTGAAGAAATAATGTTTCCACGTTCCTCATTTCATTACAATTTTTTATTCACTTCTCTAATTCCATTTATCTTGTTTTTATTCCATTTCCCTTAAAATTTAATTCGGTCACGTAGGAATTATAAAATATGAAGACACTGTCTTTTGAAAGGTCCGACGCTGCACGTAATGCCATTCATCAAAAGTAATTTTACAGAATTGGAGATATTATTCTTGGGAACATCCGTCTTCGCATAATGAAATCTCGTAATTATCTTGTAGCTGCTCGTAGTTTCATGAAGATGAGGATGAGAAACAAAAAGCACTGGCTTAAATATCATGTGCCACAAGTAAATGCAACTATTATTTTCTTAAGAGAGGATTTTTAATTTCTTAAAAAAATACAAAAGGAATTTTTATACTATTTCCGTCATTATAGTGTACTTTTGTAGTAAGCTTGTCTTTCATAAATTATGTATGTATATATATATATATATATATATATCAGAACTATTAAATATTTAATAGTTTGCTTAAAATGTGTTTCCGTAAAATAAATTTGTCCAAACAAGCAGGTGTAAGTGTCAAAGGACGGCGGCTGACAAACCTCCGTTTTGCAGACGACATTGCTCTATTTGCTCCCTCGCCTAAAATTCTAAAAGAAATGCTATACGATGTAAACACAAAATGTACTGAGGTCGGTTTACAAATGAACTTATCAAAAACTAAAGTAATGAGTCACAGTGAACCCAAATCAATGATGGTGAACGACAGCAACATAGAATATGTGCAAGAATATGTTTATCCAAATAAGGAGATAAGGAAATAAGAAGAACTAAATTAGCATGGAGAAAATTCTGGAGCCTCTCTTTTCATTTTGCTAAATAAAAAGATAAGCCTCCAAATTAAAGAGCTGGTAATGGACTCGTGCATCTTTGCCGATATTGCTTTATGGATCACAAACATGGTCCTTAACAGTAATACAAATAAAATGGATACAACAATGCCAGAGGAAAATGGAATGAAAAATGTTAAATATTTCGGTCCTAGGCAAAATACCATCTACAGAAATTAGAAAAAGGACGAAAATTAAAAATGCAGTACAGCAAGCCAAAATAAGCAAAGGATAAGGCAAGACCAGCATCGTTGGGCATACACTACAACAACCTGGGACCCTCGGTATGGGTGGAGAAACCAAGGGAGACAGAGGAGAAGATGGACAGACGAGCTATGCAAAGCAGCTGGTCCCACCTGGACGATACTGGCCCAAGAGAGAACAACATGGAGGCAACTGGGATATGAACAGCAAAAAGGAAGATGATGATCCGCAGTGCTATTAATCGATTTTAGTTAAATTGAGTGAACTTTAGTGAAATTGAATATCAACCTACTGTAACCTGCTAAAGCAGGAGGCTTTCTTTACGGATGTTATGGGCTAATATAATAATAATAATAATAATAATAATAATAATAATAATAATAATAATATAGCTATAATACATCTTAATACAGAAAGGTCGCTTTATTAATTTTCTACGTATTGAGTTGTTTTTTTACCTTCTCATTAATAAATGTACTTAATGTGTAATAAAAATAATCATTTTGTTTAATTCTGCGACGTTGCTCCAAGAACCTCACTCGTGAGGTCGGCCGGTTTATTCCCATCGCAGATTAAAAAATAGTGGGGCTACAGAATTGAGAAGATTTTCTCATACTAGTTAGATTCCTAATTTCTTTTATCTGATCTAGCTTTTTGGTCTCCCTACAACTATACAATTAAAGACAGATATTTTTCCTTTAAATTAAATTTGTTGTTCATGAATAGTTCTTTCATTAACGTCATATAGATTTTTTAAAATTTATATACACAAACTCTTTCACTGTTGCCGAAAACATTCAGGAAACAAGTCAAACGCAAATTAGTTTTGTTGCTGGCAAAAGAGGCCCACTTTGCTGTAAAAGCAGACTACACTGTTCAATGTTTATAAGGAGTGATAATCTCTCAGTAATAATGTAGTTAGCACCTGAGCGGTAGCTGAATCGCTGATCTCCATATCAAAGTGATACAACCTTGATGCGATCTCACAGCTGCTGCATGAGATTTCTGCCACCATCTCTGATTCAAATGGATGACTTCATTGGGTTGCGCTTTCGAAGTAGCGAACTACCTACAAAACATTTCGAGGTGCGATACACTAAGCGTCTTTAGAGTACTTGCGAAACATACAAATCCTAATGGCTTGCTAATAAACAGCTCTAAGAACCGGCAGTATTAATTCTGCTCTCACATTCTCCTGTGACTGTTACACAAACAACAATCACCGTTTTCGAACCGCACACGATGGTAATCCAAACTCTTCAACTGCCGAAATCAGAGCCTTTCAACTTCCATATAACGTGGTGGAAACCGTTGCTCCCTTCTGTCACCTTCCTACAGAAACTACAATACGAACTGCGCCCACTACTTAACACGTACGTGGCTGCAGCATGGGTTCGCCAGAGTCAAGCAGGCACGTAATGTTACAAAATGTAGCGTCCATGTTTGCGCTTTCTTCAGCGATTTTTTATATGTATTGAAGAATTGAACATTTAGAAGACACTTTTCGTATTTCTTACAAATAAGCCAATTTTTATGTGCGGAAGTTGGCGAGCCTAACCTGCAGCAATACTTGGAAGCACTAGCGTCTCCTATAGTAGCACCCTCGAGGTTTGTCTCCGGTTTTGATGGAGAGTTCCAAGGCCCTGGCCGAAACGTCTCTGAGTAGAGCAACGCGAGACCCGTTCGCAAAAAAATTCAACGTCACGGATCCGGTTCCCCTCGTAGATCGAGAATTCGAACGGGTTCGAACACAATTACTTGTTTAGGGCCGATGATTCTGACATACACCAAAATTTTGAGTACGGTAACTTACTCAATTGTTAAATCATAATGCATTCTATTTCAAAATCAAAACCCATTTCTCATAATATTTTTAAAAAATTGCACATATTGGTTGAAATCTGAAAATAATAATAATACATTTAATTAATTTAATCCTCGAGCAGTCGCGTCTCTCTTTTGGGAACATAACCGGTCGCTTGGTTGCCTCCGTCAACCATCGACACCCATGGACAAATTTCTTAAATAATTATAGAAAAGACATGGATTCATTTAATGGATTGTTCTCGTACATCCGCTCTTCCATTAGTTTGGTTATTCCTCTTAATTTTCGTGATTTTCTGGTATAAATGGCAGCAAAAATGTTTTGATGTCAATTGGTTCGTCTTTATATTGTTATATGTGTCTGATTTCTAAACAACTAAACATTTGACAAAACGTAAATTAAATCACATTACCGGGCGCGTGGTGAATTCCGTCAGCCAACGTACGCAGCGATGAAAATAATTAACAAATACAATGCTTCTGTGCTCTTGTAAAGTCTACTGGAGAATGTTAATAATACAGTTAGAAGATACTTAAAGTTTCTTTTATATCTTCTATGTTATCACCATCTTACTTATATAAGTTCCTACATTAACATTTTTGGCATTTTCATTCTTTCCAAACAAACTTCATCATGTAACTTTTCCTCCATACTTAAATTTTCCTCAACATGAGTACTCACCTCCTCTATATTACTCTAAGTTCCTTTTGAATCCCTATCAGAATTTGCCTCGAAAAGTTCGTTTGCATTGTATTCGGGACGTTGTGCTATAGCTCTACTCCTAGTTTCCATTATTAGAATCGTCTTTAATTTGTTGTACGTCAGTAAGATTGCTGATACTTATTCAAATTTATTTTTATTATAATTATTCAAAAAAAGGTTTTGAAATTTACTAAAAATTCTTAATCACCGAGTTCCTGTTCGGGCGCCAAAAGAAGATGTTTTTAAACTTTTCCAATAATTTCTCGGTGGGAAAATAAAAATAACCATTTAATTATTAGTTAGATCCGATGATTCTGTGACATACACCGTAGATTTCAATATGGTAACTAACTGAAATATTAAAATCAAAACGCTTTCAATTTCAAAATAGAGGAAAACATTTATTTATAATATTGAAACAATGCACAATATTGTTGGTGAACTGAATGTAAAAAATACATTTAATTAATTTAACAATTTCCAATAACAGTGCCTAGGTTTATCTTCATCTTTTTCTCTGGTTCTTGATTCCGTCAGTCTTTTTCAGTCGATAATCTCCATGTTATCACAATATTACCATCCTGTGATTTTATTCCAGAAGGACGTATCTATACCTATTGTCTTGGCTCATCAAGTATGGACGAAATATAATGCCTAATTTCGACTCGTTAAAATATTAAATTTCTATACTTCTGTTGACTCATAGACTCTGTACTTTGCCAGTGACAGAACAAATACAAAAAAAATACCTTAGGTTGTGTAAATTTAGGAATAGAATGCATATAAGCACTTTAATATCGACTTTAAAGCCTCAGATGAAAATGATATTTTAACACGAGCAAACCTTAATTGGTATATGTTCTATTGAATTGTCTTTACATTATTCACGTTATATATTCAGGTATGTTTTCAATTCTTGTAAACAATCAAAATTAAAATAATTAAAAATTTATTGGGAAAAAACCTTTAATCAAGTTGAATTGGATTAACTTGAAATAAAAATTGCTCGGTGAAGTATGTCATGTATTTAACTTTATCATCTGCGGATATACGGAAGTGAGTACAATTTTCATGCAAACTTGTATACACACGTTTTTTCTACGGGTATGGTACTCTATGGAATACAATGAAGTATTTCGTACCAGGAAGGTGCTCGTAGCTCTTATTTTTCTCACTTTAAGTATTTTGAAAAAAAGCCGTAGATATTCCTTAAAAAATATGAAATCCCAGGCGTTGCATTGCTAAAAGGCCTCATTTCTTCCTGCCGAATCGGCACTGAATAATGAGGAAAGTTTCTGCTGAAGTATTTAATTACACAGATTTAAGAGCGAAACCCTTAAGGCCAGCTTTTTTGCTTTTACCTGCATTCAACCTTGTTGTCTCGAAGAAGAAATAAATGGCGAAGAAACTTAATACTGTAGGAGGGTACGGGAAAGCTCGGATTGCACAATGCTTCCACCGTATTCTTTTCTAACAAGCCTGGGCGTGCTGCCATTATGCTCAGATCCTCTGTTGTTCCGGGTAAGCCTTTGTAATATCACGCTGCTTTGGTAACGTTAAGCTCTCGCATCGTTGAATATATTTGCGCGACATGAAAGACGTAGGAAAAATTTTCTCGTATGTCCTGAAAATTTGAACGAGGGCACAGTGAATAGTAATGGGTGATTATTAAAGAATAATCGATTCATATCTAATCGATGATTATTTTATTAGATTAATATACATCGATTAAACGTTCCGAATTAATCGATTAATTTTATATAATCGATTAATTTGTCCCATGTAAAAATGCACAAAATCGTTAATTTTTAACTTTTAAATTAATGAATGGATTTGTAACTTCACTTCTTTTGAGAGAATCTATCACAAAAATGGAAATCATTCTCAATTTTCTGATATGTTAAATTCTATTTATTAGTATTTTTGTTGAAGGCAAATTCAATTGTTATTTTAATGAAATCATAAAAGATGTCCATCAACTAAAATAATGTTAACGTTTTTAAATTAAATGCAGGAGAAAGTAATACACACGTTTTTGCACAAATAAAATGTCACTAGTGAATCGTATAAATCTCTATTCTTTTCTTTTCTTCTACTAAACGACAAAATAAATAAAATTTTCTTATACAAAACAATTTCATATAAAATAAATCTCACTAACTCATCATTAAATGAACAATATCTAATAAAGAGACGAGCAATTCCGTTGCTAAAGTTCAAAAGTAGAGATTACTTTCATATTTTGTTCGGCCATATAAGAAACGACTGTGAATAAAAATAAAAAATTTTAAATATTGAATTGATTGATTGTTGTTGATTCAGAGCGCAACTACTGCTAAGGTGCAGTTTTTCCTCGGGAGGTGGTCTTTTCTCATTGGAAGGCGAAATCCGCCGCCGACCTACCGTCGAGTACCGGGCTTTTCCCTTAACCAGGTATCTCCCACCAGTGGAACCCCACCCTAGCTGGAACAAGCTCAAAGCTCCCGACCGCTCTTCCCGTATGTGTGGTAGTGTAGTGCCAGTTAGTGTACGTCTGTGTAAGTAAGGTTTGAGGATCATGAAGGAAAGATCGCGCGCGGTCAGTGGCCAGTTTGTTAGGGTACTGCTTTGGCATTCGCCTGGTGTTGATGGGAGAAATCACAGTAAAATGCCGATCAGAGCAGAATATGCCGTTAGAATTCTCCTCCAGACAACGAGTGAATTAGAGCTAGCTGACAAGGTAGTGTCTACAGTGTTGCCACTCTTGGGAGTGGAAGACTAGATCCTCCCGATGAAATGCACTGCAGTAACATCAGATGATGCCCTGAGCCATCTCTGCCGGTTTAAAATAATTGGACACGAGATTATGCCGAAGGCGCAGAATTCGATGATGTGAAGATGTAGAAAAAATTGAGTCGAGCCTGGTCAAGAGTGTGTGGAGTGTGGGTGGAAAGAGTAGTGGAATGGAGGGGGTTGGGAAGAGGTAGAGAGAGGAGTAGGAGATGGACGGGATAGATATTCGAGTGAGTGTGTGGTTAAGCGAAGATTAAAGTGTGGTGGGAAAGGGTAGAGAGTGGAGTGGGCGGGGAAGGGGTAGAGAATGGAGTAGGAGATGGACGGGATAGATATTCGAGTGAGTGTGTGGTTAAGCGAAGATTAAAGTGTGGTGGGAAAGGGTGGAGAGTGGAGTGCGGCGGGGAAGGGGTAGAGAATGGAGTAGGAGATGAATGGGATGGATATTCGAATGGGTGTGTGGTTAAGCGAAGATTAAAGTGTGGTGGGAAAGGGTAGAGAGTGGAGGGCAGGGGAAGGGGTAGAGAATGGAGTAGGAGATGAATGGGATGGATATTCGAATGGGTGGGGTGGAGCAGCGAAGATTAAAGTGTGGTGGGAAAGGGTGGAGAGTGGAGTGCGGCGGGGAAGGGGTAGAGAATGGAGTAGGAGATGGACGGGATAGATATTCGAATGGGTGGGGTGGAGCGAAGATTAAAGTGTGGTGGGAAAGGGTAGAGAGTGGAGTGCGGGGAAGGGTAGAGAATGGAGTAGGAGTTGAATGGGATGGATATTCGAATGGGTGTGGGGTGGAGCGAAGATTAAAGTGTGGTGGGAAAGGGTAGAGAGTGGAGTGAGGCGGAAGGGTAGAGAATGGAGTAGGAGATGAATGGGATGGATATTTTGAATGGGTGTGGGTGGAGCGAAGATTAAAGTGTGGTGGGAAAGGGTAGAGAGTGGAGTGAGGCGGGAAGGGTAGAGAATGGAGTAGGAGATGAATGGGATGGATATTCGAATGGGTGTGGGGTGGAGCGAAGATTAAAGTGTGGTGGGAAAGGGTAGAGAGGAGGGCGGGAAGGGGTAGAGAATGGAGTAGAGATGAATGGGATGGATATTCGAATGGGTGGGGGTGGAGCGAAGATTAAAGTGTGGTGGGAAAGGGTGAGAGTGGAGTGCGGGGAAGGGGTAGAGAATGGAGTAGGAGTTGAATGGGATGGATATTCGAATGGGTGTGGGTGGAGCAAGATTAAAGTGTGGTGGAAAGGGTAGAAGGGAGTGAGGCGGGGAAGGGGTAGAGAATGGAGTAGGAGGTGAATGGGATGGATATTCGAATGGGTGTGGGGTGGAGCGAAGATTAAAGTGTGGTGGGAAAGGGTAGAGAGTGGAGTGGGCGGGGAAGGGGTAGAGAATGGAGTAGGAGATGAATGGGATGGATATTCGAATGGGTGTGGGGTGGAGCGAAGATTAAAGTGTGGTGGGAAAGGGTAGAGAGTGGAGTGGCGGAAGGGTAGAGAATGGAGTAGGAGTTGAATGGGATGGATATTCGAATGGGTGTGGGGTGGAGCGAAGATTAAAGTGTGGTGGGAAAGGGTAGAGATGGAGTGAGGGGAAGGGTAGAGAATGGAGTAGGAGATGAATGGGATGGATATTCGAATGGGTGTGGGTGGAGCGAAGATTAAAGTGTGGTGGGAAAGGGTAGAGAGTGGAGTGCGGCGGGGGAAGGGTAGAGAATGGAGTAGGAGATGAATGGGATGGATATTCGAATGGGTGGGGTGGAGCGAAGATTAAAGTGTGGTGGAAAGGGTAGAGAGGGAGTGGCGGGAAGGGGTAGAGAATGGAGTAGGAGATGGAAGGGATAGATATTCGAATGAGTGTGGGGTGAAGCGAAGATTAAAGTGTGGTGGGAAAGGGTAGAGAGTGGAGTGCAGGCGGGGAAGGGGTAGAGAATGGAGTAGGAGATGAAGGGGATGGATATTCGAATGGTGGGGTGGAGCGAAGATTAAAGTGTGGTGGGAAAGGGTAGAGAGTGGAGTGCAGGGAAGGGTAGAGAATGGAGTAGGAGATGAATGGGATGGATATTCGAATGGGTGTGGGGTGGAGCGAAGATTAAAGTGTGGTGGGAAAGGGTAGAGAGTGGAGTGAGGCGGGGAAGGGGTAGAGAATGGAGTAGGAGATGAAGGGGATGGATATTCGAATGGTGTGGGTGGAGCGAAGATTAAAGTGTGGTGGGAAAGGGTAGAGAGGGAGTGCGGCGGGAAGGGGTAGAGAATGGAGTAGGAGATGAATGGGATGGATATTCGAATGGGTGCGGGTGGAGCGAAGATTAAAGTGTGGTGGAAAGGGTAGAGAGTGGAGTGAGGCGGGGAAGGGGTAGAGAATGGAGTAGGAGATGAATGGGATGGATATTCGAATGGGTGTGGGTGGAGCGAAGATTAAAGTGTGGTGGGAAAGGGTAGAGAGTGGAGTGGCAGGGAAGGGGTAGAGAATGGAGTAGGAGATGAATGGGATGGATATTCGAATGGGTGTGGGTGGAGCGAAGATTAAAGTGTGGTGGGAAAGGGTAGAGAGTGGAGTGAGGCGGGAAGGGTAGAGAATGGAGTAGGAGATGAATGGGATGGATATTCGAATGGGTGTGGGTGGAGCGAAGATTAAAGTGTGGTGGGAAAGGGTAGAGAGTGGAGTGCGGCGGGGAAAGGGGTAGAGAATGGAGTAGGAGATGAATGGGATGGATATTCGAATGGGTGTGGGTGGAGCGAAGATTAAAGTGTGGTGGAAAGGGTAGAGAGTGGAGTGAGGCGGGGAAGGGTAGAGAATGGAGTAGGGGATGAATGGGATGGATATTCGAATGGGTGTGGGTGGAGCGAAGATTAAAGTGTGGTGGGAAAGGGTAGAGAGTGGAGTGGCGGGAAGGGGTAGAGAATGGAGTAGGAGATGAATGGGATGAATATTCGAATGGTGTGGGGTGGAGCGAAGATTAAAGTGTGGTGGGAAAGGGTAGAGAGTGGAGTGGCGGGAAGGGGTAGAGAATGGAGAGGGGATGAATGGGATGGATATTCGAATGGGTGTGGGTGGAGCGAAGATTAAAGTGTGGTGGGAAAGGTAGAGAGTGGAGTGAGGCGGGGAAGGGGGAGAGAATGGAGTAGGAGATGAATGGGATGGATATTCGAATGGGTGTGGGTGGAGCAAGATTAAAGTGTGGTGGGAAAGGGTAGAGAGTGGAGTGCGGGGAAGGGTAGAGAATGGAGTAGGAGATGAATGGGATGGATATTCGAATGGTGTGGGGTGGAGCGAAGATTAAAGTGTGGTGGAAGGGTAGAGAGTGGAGTGCGCGGGAAGGGGTAGAGAATGGAGTAGGAGATGAATGGGATGAATATTCGAATGGGTGTGGGGTGGAGCGAAGATTAAAGTGTGGTGGGAAAGGGTAGAGAGTGGAGGCAGGAAGGGGTAGAGAATGGAGTAGGAGATGAATGGGATGGATATTCGAATGGGTGTGGGGTGGAGCGAGAGGTGTGGGGGAGTAGAGGGGGCGTGAGAAGGGATGGGGAGAGGAGCGGGGATTGGGCGAGCGGCCGCGAGCGTGGCGGAGGACGAGTGCGACGGTGGCGCCCAGAAGCACCCCTTGTGGAAGGCGGAAGAGGCCAATTAGAGGCTGCGCGGAGGACAGGGAGGCTCCGTCTCCTGCGCTCCTTTGTTTCCAAGTGGCCAAACCGGGAGCGGTGGCTCAGGGCATCAACTGATGTCACTGCAGTCCCTCTGAGGGACTAGAGTTACACTCCCCACAGTGACACCATTTTCGACACTAGCTTGTCAGCTAGGTCGAATTCAGTCGCTGTCTGGAGGAGAATTCTAGAGGCCGGCTGCTTTGATACGTATTCTCGATCAACACCAGGCGAATGCCGGAGCAGTATCCTAACAAATGGGCCATGGGCCGCGCGCGAACTTTCCTTCCTCTCCCTTGTCCTATCCTCACCCCTTACTTACGCACACTTACATTAACATGCGCTACGCCACCACACACGCCAGGAGACCGGTCGGGGACTGATAACGTGCCCCGGCAGGAGCGGTGCCCTGCAGGTGGGATATACCTGGTTGGGGGAAATCCAGCTAGTCACCGGTAGGTCGGCGCCTGATCTCCTAATCCAGTGGAGGAAGATCACCGCCACTTCCCGATGAAAAACATGCATTACACTTACGTGACTAATGACCTCAATAGTTCACGCGCCCGAAATCACTAACAATCAATCAATCCAACAGTCCAACACTCCGACCTCTTCCGTTCCAGTGAATTTATACAGCGAAAGCTGCTGAGAAATAGAAAATATATTCTGATAGTCAGTTAAATGGTTTCAAAGTGTTTATTATTATATTATATTACATTATATTATATTAAGAGTTATTTTTCGTTGTTTTATCGTCTGCCGCAAGAATTATCGATCCTGTATATTTATTTCTTTGACTCTTTCTATTAATTATTGATTAATAAATTATAAATATTATTCCCCATGTTTCTGAAATGGTTTTCGAATGCTCCCGTGAGTTATTAAAATAAAATATTTTCAAAAATACACAGTCAATAAATTTCATTGCGTAATTTTGTAGAAAGTTCTAAAGTAAAGGAAAAATGGCATTGATGAAACTTCCCAGCGCGCACGGCGCGAAGGTTTTAAACATTAAAGTAATAATGCTTTCCTACCTCGATCTCATTTTTCTTCTTCTTCGCTTCAACAATTTGTTCGATCACTCACGCTTTACCTAATAATCTGGCGAGTTTGGCAGTGAGATTTTCTGAAATAGCTACTTCAAACCCTCTTGTATGAAGTAACTTTGATGTATTCGATGTAGAGTTGCACTGTTCGTTCATTGTGAGCATCTGTCAGAAGCAACGTGGCAATCGCTTTAACGTGGATGTATTGGAGCCGCTGCAGCTTGCCATCACTTCTATATCAACGTGTTTAACAATTCAATTACCTCTCTTTTAATCAGCATCCTTAATACTCTTGTACCCCGGTACTTGTTTATTTTCATTTATTATGTCGTAAGGAGTGGCATTTGAGGCGAAGCGTCGCAGTGCTATTCCTTCTTTCCTTTTGGACCGCGTGTTGTAGACGGGTTCTTTCACAGCCCTCCCAACAGATAAGTAGATGGCACCTCGGCAGCTCCTTGTTCTAGCTTAACAACTCGCGGGCGACTCTCGGGAGGGAGGGTTGGTGAAGGGATGAGGGGACTTCCAAAGAACTCGTAACTTTAGAGAAGATAAATCTCTCTTTTGAGGAGCTGATGGAATTCAGTACATAAGAAAAACTAATAAAGTTCTTATGAAAGCTGTAGATATAAATGCTTTATTGAAAAGCAGGGAACGTTAGACCGAAAGAGCGCGGGAAATCTTCCTCACACAATCAACGTACCTTCGCCCCAAGTAAAAAAAAAAAAGATAGTTTGAAATTCTCTCTTCCCAACCGTGCAGACCAACTTGGACATCCTTCGAACCAGGGGAGGTGAGCGTTGACTAATCGCTACAGTCAGAACCTTATTGCCTATGTGTTTGGCGCAAGTTCCCACGGGGCTGAGAAAATAAAATTAAATTACAAGGTTATAACATAAAGGAAATAAATGCACTATGCTTGGTGCTCGACTGCCACAATGTTTTACAGTCGCCCAGAGAAATCATTTCAGAAGAAATTGTATCTTCCCAACGGTGCACACAAACTGGGGCAACTTCGATCCGGGGGACGGGCTAGTTGACTAATCCATGGTAGTTAAAACATTAGTGTGTATGTGGATGGCTCAAATTTCCACGGGATGGGAATGGCGCTGTCCCGGGCCCTTGTTTGTGCACGTAGACTCTCTCTGCCGACGGACAGATTTTGCTTGTGCGTTTGCCATGACTGGAAAATATTTCTGTGCAGAAGTTTTCGATCGAGAACTGCTTTCAGTAGAGATTTAGCACTTTAACACTTGTAGTAACTTTCAGCAATCAATTTGCAACTCCTGTCGAAACGGGCTATTTTGAAATGTACAAAATGGGAACATTTTTTTAGAACCTTCCCGGACGTTTTAGCGCATATTTCGGAATTGTTTATGATATTTTTAATTGGTCAAAATTGTTTAGTTTTCGCTTTTCTGTCCTGGGACCTCGGGAGTGGCTCCCAGCTTTAGAATCGCAAAATTTGGAAATTGTTCTTATTGATTCCTCCACATCCCCTTGAAACGCAATACAAAATTCCGCAATCCGATACGTTACGGATACCATCTCCCGTTCTCTCGATATTTAATTATTTATAAGAAATGAGCATCTCGTAATCATAAGAAGAAATAAAAGAAGTCATCTTCGTCAACATATCAGCTTTATTAAGATAGCTGGCTTTCGACGGCTTTGCGTCATCGTCAGTCTAAAGAATACAGAAAGATACAAAAATTTTTATAAATATATACACAAGAAGATAAAAAAAAAATAAATAAAATTAAAATTGATGGATAACTCTAAAATTTTTAGTTACAGATAAAATTTCAAAAACGGTAAGGGGGGGGGAATGCAACGGGAGGATTAGTGGCAGTTCAAATTAAACAAAAAATCAATACAGAAAGACACATTGTATGGTTGCAAAAGTTAAGGAACATATAGCAGATAAAATTATAAAATTAATTGGGAGGGAGGGAGGCGGAGAGGAATTAATACCTATACAAGCAGTTCAAATTTCAGGATTATAAATATTTGTGGAGAAATATACATTCTCATATTCAAAAGAAAAACAAAATTTATATATATATATATATATATATATATATATATATATATACACATATACATATACATATATAAGAAATGGGAATAATAATAATAATAATCATATCAACGTTATTACAAAGATGGGTAAATAATTGAATAGCAAGTTGAGCCGTTTTTTGCTTACCTCGCTGCTGTCGCAAAAGTCGAGCGACTGTGCCCAGAGAGAACGTGACACGGGGTTTTATTGCTTTCCGGAGATCGGCGGGGTGGGTGGGTCGAGGTGGTCTGTTTAGTGTTCTCTTGGAAATGTCTTAGGAGGCGGGGAGTCAGTTAGGGACGTCGGGTGTGTAAAATTATTAGCAGAGGACAGAGGAAATTAGTTTGTTCATTGAGAAGGGCCTCAGATTTCTGTTTGGCTTGAAATATATGAAAGATTTCTAAAGCACTTCTGTTCCAGAATTTATTTTCTATTTCAAGAATTTTGATGTCTGAGTCTGGGTGGAAAGTATGGCCTGCGTTTATAAGATGTGTAGCAAAGTGCGATTTGTTTGTGTTGTGCTTCCATGCATGTAAATGTTCTTTAATTCTGGTATTAAAGCTTCTACCAGTTTGTCCGATGTATTTAACCTCGCAATTGTGGCAGTGTAGTTCATAAACTCCTGATTTCGCCATGAGTGGGGTGGTGTTGAGGTGAAAGTAGTTGTTTGAGGATTTGTGTGTGGTAAAGGAAACGTGAAAATTGTATTTGTGAAGAATATGGGCTACCTTCTGCGATATTTTTCCAAAGAACGGAATAGAAATAAATTTTGATGGTTTCTGGGTGAATGGGGTGAGGCTTGTATACGTTTTAGTTTCTTCTTATTTAATTTGGGCGTAATATGTTGTCAACGAGAGTGGTACTGTATCCATTGGCGGTAGCTATGTATTTAATGGTGCGTGTTTCTTTTTGAAAATTGTCTTGTGATAAGGGAAGGCTAACAAGTCTGTGAATCATGGCATGGAAAGCTGCGTGTTTGTGAGCAGATGGATGTTGGGATGTGTTATGGATGACAGTGTCTGTGTGTGTGGTTTTCAAAAACATTGAAGATGTGAGCGTAGGGAGTTTAAGAAATTAATTGATTGGTTTTCATTTTCTAGTTCTTTAGTGAATTTTATGGATGGGTGTCTGGAGTTAAGGAACTCGAGGAAGATGTCGAGTTGTCTTGTTGTACCTGTCCATAGAGCTAAGATGTCATCGACGTAGCGGTACCAGTACGTTAAATTTTGAAGAAGGGGATGTTGTGTCTCAAACAAGAGTGTTTCAAAATTGTCCATGAACATGTCTGCAAGTAGTGGTGACAGTGGTGATCCCATCGGAAGACCAGAATTTTGTTTGTAGAAAGAGTTATTAAACATAAAGTAGTTAGTGTCCATGCAGAGTGAGATCAGATTGTACAGTTCTGTTCGTATTGGTACGGGGCATGTAGCTTTGTCCAGGATATTTTGTAAAATTAATTTACAGTCTTGGGTCAGGGTGCTAGGAATAAATTTGTAACGTCAAAGGATATCAGTTTGGCATTGGCCGGTACGTGTGTGTTTGAAGTTTGGTCACAAGTTCCAAACTGTTCTTGATGGTATGGACGGGTTTAAAACGTACGTGTTCATGAAAGAGGTTGTTGAGTCTGTGAGCGAGTCTGTGGGTAATAGTGTTGGTATAGGAAACAACAGGCCTAATAGGTATGTTTTCTTTGCGGATTTTAGGAGGCCGTAGAGGCGAGGGGGCGGGATTAGAGGGGAAAAAAATATCTGGATCTAGTGAAGAGGGCGGGGAGTCCTTGAGTTCTGTTCTCAACTTAACAAGAAGTTTACTCGTAGGGTCCTTAGGAATTTGTTCAATGTTCTCGTGGCACTCATGGCGAAATCAGGAGTTTATGAACTACACTGCCACAATTGCGAGGCTAAATACATCGGACAAACTGGTAGAAGCTTTAATACCAGAATTAAAGAACATTTACATGCATGGAAGCACAACACAAACAAATCGCACTTTGCTACACATCTTATAAACGCAGGCCATACTTTCCACCCAGACTCAGACATCAAAATTCTTGAAATAGAAAATAAATTCTGGAACAGAAGTGCTTTAGAAATCTTTCATATATTTCAAGCCAAACAGAAATCTGAGGCCCTTCTCAATGAACAAACTAATTTCCTCTGTCCCTCTGCTAATAATTTTACACACCCGACGTCCCTAACTGACTCCCGCCTCCTAAGACATTTCCAAGAGAACACTAAACAGACCACCTCCGACCCACCCACCCCGCCGATCTCCGGAAAGCAATAAAACCCGTGTCACGTTCTCTCTGGGCACAGTCGCTCGACTTTTGCCGACAGCAGCGAGGTAAGAAAAACGGCTCAACTTGCTATTCAATTATTTACCCATCTTTGTAATAACGTTGATATGAATTATAATCCTGAAATTTGAACTGCTTGTATAGGTATTAATTCCTCTCCGCCCCCCCCCACCGCAATTAATTTTATAATTTTATCTGCTATATGTTCCTTAACTTTTGCAACCATACAATGTGTCTTTCTGTATTGATTTTTTGTTTAATTTGAACTGCCACTAATCCTCCGTTGCATTCCCTTACGTTTTGAAATTTTATCTGTAACTAAAAATTTTAGAGTTATCCATCAATTGTAATTTCATTAATTTTTTTCTATCTTATTGTGTATATATTTATAAAAATTTTTGTATCTTTCTGTATTCTTTAGACTGACGATGACGGCAAAGACGTCGAAAGCCGGCTATCTTAATAAAGCTGATATGTTGACGAAGATGACTTCTTTTATTTCTTCTTATAAGAACGTCAACAACATCCAATCAGAATTCCCACAATCTCGTAATCATCCACATTTTTTTGTCTTCATTCCATTAGCTCTCCGCGCATCAATATTCTTAAATGGTAAACTATGAAACGATGATGTAATTATGGATATTAATACACAAGTGTGATATTACGATACGATCATAATCGAGTATCGTAAACTTCACACGAGATCGACAACATCGAGTTTCATACGGTACTTTTTTACGACTTTCATAACTTAAACTTTTACATTGAATTGTTTCGTGACAGTTGACCTGCAGGATTCAGCCAATGCCACCTAGCGGACAGCTTCCTAACCCTCTCTTCACATGCTACGGCAGGTGGCTGTGATTACCAGTGGGTCTATGAGGGAGTAAGGCGCTAAACAAATAATATCAATGTGAAGTTACCATCCACTGTATTTTAAATAAAATTCTACGAAAAAAATACTAGTAAGAAAAGAAATTAAAACTGGCAAGCCTAATATAATATAAAATGAAATTTTAATGTACGCAATCGAACTAAACCTTTCCTAGAACGATTCTTAATGATTAATTAAGTGTCGATACTAGGTTTGGAAACTTCTCGGAAATTAGTCAAGAACGTGTATCATAATGAAACCTATCTCATGATGAGTATCATTACGCAACTGGTTGCAGCCATGAAATGACAGCATTATACAATGAGAGTAGAAAAAGTCAGTTTTCCGATGTCTCGTTTCGGTTATTCGCTGCATTCGCTTAATGGCGAGGGCGGCGGCGATATCGCGGTCTCGGAGGCGCCTCGAGGTGAGACACGGTGCCTCGGAGCAAAATGATGATTACCTTTTTTCTAAAAAACAAGATATAGAGCTTATTGGTGGTATTGTGGATTCACTGTAGTAACAATATATCCTACGGCAGCACGGTGACAATTGTAGCATACTAACTATGGCTGTTTTCTAAGGTTTCACATTATCCTTTTTATTCTAAGCAACCCAATAAAACTCCAGTTTCATTATTTTAATTCATATATATTGTGACCGCTCTACCTTTTCACTTTTCTCTAAAAAGCCTACAGCGGGTCACTCAAGTAACCTTGTAGTATTACTTGATCTGTGACTTGTTATGACAATGTCACACCAAAAATTAGGAATAGTTTCATATGTCCTAACTGTCCTATAGGAGTGGGTTCGTTTTTATCCTGCTTTTATAATAAAAGAAACATAGGCAAGTTAATCTTTTAACTCTGAACAGCGTTCTGAATATATTCTGTTTAAATATTGGAATACAATTCTACTCTAGTATTTGCACATTGCATTGATAAATTCTATCACTTGCTCTATCTTTAGCAATTACGTGATTACCTAACAACTGCAGTTACGTTTTAACATTTGCATAAACACTTTACATAAAATTATATTACCCTTCACTTCACAAAAAAACACAATAAAATAACTGTATACAAGACTATAATACATGGAAACACAAAATACTGAAAAAGAATCACATACCAAAAATATCCTTTGCATACACTTTCAAAGAAATTGTCACATGAATCGTGAATGAAATATATGCAAGACGCAGTTTCACTTTCACATAAATTATTACTTAATACAAATTAGCCAGCAAAAATAATTATGTTATGCAATGAACGTACAATCAATAATAACTCTTATACTAATTATTGTTTTTGAACAATTTGAAAACTATTAAACAATAAATTGAATACACACACTAAAAGAACAAATATTATCAATAATAGAAAAATTAAATTAATAGATTTTTTTACAATTATTTTACAGGAATTCTGGCTTCCGTTTTACGACTGCAATATTATATAAGATAATGTCTAAATGATTTTAATGAATTTAACTCGACTATCTACGTCTGTAAGTGAGGTGAATCTATCTCTGTAGCATAATTATCACTTCTGTAAACAGTTCTTTTTATGAGAATTTCTAGTGAATTTTCTGACTCACAAAACGTCTCGAAGAAATATTTCCACAGCTTGGAGTGGCGACGGCGACCCAGATCCTTTCAAGGTCGTGGCAACCCCTTTGCTTCGGTGAACCCGTGCTCCGGTGAATTTCTACTACAGTCCTTCGAATTTTATATAATCTGACTGCAATATCTTCGCGTAATGAATTTCTTACGTGGTAAGCCAAGTTGAAAAACAAAACAAAAAAAATTTCAAGCTTCAAATCGTCGAAATACGGCGAATTCTCCACTCCGTCCAGCACGAACAATTGCGATGTGATCAAATCGGCCAGCGGCAGCAAAAGAGAGAACTTGTCCTAGCGAGGCTTTGCTCTAGGGCCGATATTTTCAAGGGTGGTTTTGATTGATCCTCGATCTCTTGTATGCGAGTGCGTTCAGAAACTTTTAGTAAATTCTCGCAAAGGATACCATTTACTGCTGGCGCGATCTATTGCAATTCGTCAACACTATAATTGCTGCTTGTCGTGTCTTGATGTTCTCGGATGCTTCTTAAAAATCAATGTAACCCACATATGAGCGGTTACAATATATATATATATATATATATATATATATATATATATATATATATATATAACTTTTTGCTAATTCAATGACTTAGCAAAAAAGTTTAAAAACGTTAAGTTGCAACAACTACAGCGGCGCTAATAAAACAGTTTTTAAAATGGATTTAGGGGAGCCCCAAACCCCATTTTTTGGAATTTTTCCGATCTTCTTAGAAAATGAATAAATATTCTTTATTGGTATTTTTATCAACGGATTTTTGGCTGAGGTGGTGCCCCTGTTACCCGCAACAATTTTATAATCATCAAACGAGGCTTTACTCTTTTTTAATATTCTTAAAGTAATATTTCGGTTCTATTATTAGCAATCTGAAGGACTGAGAAAATTTCAAAACTACTTGTGTTACAGAATGGCACAGACTTTCGCGAAGTAAAGTTTTCTAATTTCCTTGCTGTGGACTAGAATTACGGTCTTGCCTCATCCTCATACTGAGATATACCAAAATTTTCCTCTCTCTACATTTATATCTGCTAAAGATCTTAGCGTCCGGCTTGCTGGGTCAATGGGTCACAATATATTATAATCCTTATTACCTCTATAATGGATTATAGGATCCGCCGACTATACAGCGCAGCTGGGAATCTGAAATAGAATGATTCTATTCCTAGTTCATTTCTGTTTGGATTGACTAAATGAAAGATCACTTTCTTTTCTAAAGAACAAAATTCAACAAAGTTTATTTCTACGCTTTTAGCAAACAATTGAGTGAATTTACAATTTTTAGGCCTTTGATCAAGATCTCTTTCAATTTACAATTTATACCGCGGTTAACTTATCTTTCTTCGTTGATGTCCTCGTAGACTTCTCAGTCGAAATATCTTGCGATCTTGCCGTAGTCCAAAGTTCCAAGGAATCCTCTTCTGCCCCTATCCAAGCTGGTTTCAAACTATCAAAATTATCAGTCCCGATTACGTCCTATGACATAGTCCCGAACTTGATTACCACTCCCGACAAAGTTCCAATTTATACATCAATATTGCTTCCACATCAAAATATCTGCAATATCATTCACTGTCCTTAAAATTTCACTGATAACCCAATTCTATCTCGATTGTACTCGTTCCTCTCACGAACATACGATCAGTTCAGAAGCGCGTTTCGAGCAGAATGAAAACTTCCTGCATGATTCATCCCTCGAAGACTTCGTATTAAACTACCTTCATTTTTTTTCGTAACATTTGACCGTCCTTCTCTCACCCAGCCAATCCATGCGTTTGTTATATTTTGGTGTAGCTGACCGTCTAAACTTCTTCGCCCAATCCCAAATTTTCTACTTTCGGCACCAAGCCATCTCTAAATGCATTTAGAAAAAACAAAAACTACATTGTTTATTCACGGTCGTTGCTAAGCTCTAGCTCTCGTGATATTTCGTAATGCATGTTCCACCATATTGTCTACAAATAAATGTTAGTTTATTTTAACGTGACATATCGGTATGTCACAATACCAGCTGCCATCAATACTGCCCAAAGAACATTTTTTAAACATTTTCTCAATTTTTCGGTTTCGTAATAGAAATGAAACATTACTTTAAGAACATTAGAGAAGAGAAAAGATTCTTCCTAAATGGTAATTTTCGATGAAAAATTAGATCCGTTTGTAAGAAAATAGCGTGTAAGCGTTACTGTAAATGCGAAAATTGAAACAGTTTTGCACAGAAAATTTTTGAGTTTTGGAAAACTTTGTTAGTAGTCATTCACTCACAAATGCAATAGTGCTTACAAATCACTGGAAATGTGTATATTAACGGCATGAGAGATATTTAAAGAAATATATTTGTGTAATTTAAAAAAAACAAAAGAATACAACAAAATTAATTTTATGTAAACTTAAAGAATGCCATTAGCACTATCCGTACGTATTGTTTGAAGAAAAAAATTGGCGCGGTTTTTGAGAAAATGCTTCTGAGCTTTTCTGAAAATGCAGAATTTTGAGTTCATTTTAAAAGAAAACCGTTGAGTTTTGAGAAACTTTATGTAACGTTAATTAAAGCAAATTACTGTTAATTGCAATAATGTGAACAAATTGCCGTTAATGTAAATATTAACGACGTGAGAGACAAGTGAAAAAACTTACATTTTCGTAATATTTGTATAAACAAAAGAATAAATTAATATGGCGTTTATGTGACCTGAAAGAGTACATTCTGTTCTATCACTACAAAAAGTTTAAAGAAAAAAATTTGAGCCAGTTTTTTGGAAAATCTATTTTATATTTTTAATATTGCACATATTGCACGAAATATCGCGCGAAAATTACTAAAAAAATTGAAAATGTGCATGACCTTCATGGAAGAACTATATATGCAGAACAAAGTTTGTAGTTACACGTAGTAAGAAGACGTAAAAAATTCAAACTTTTGCAATTTTCGAAAATTCAGTCAACTATGAATATCTGATCTATTTCACCTTTATAAGTGTATTTTACTCTATTCTTTCAAGAAATTGAAAGAAAAACTTTGGAGCTGTTTTTGAGAAAATTTTGAAAATATTCCAGGTGCTTCATATAAAATACCCCAAATTCCCCCAAATTTAAAGAATGTTTTTTAAAATCTCCATGCGTGGAAACATGCGCCTACATGTGGAGTAGGCGCGAGTAGTGTTCATAGACGGACGGACGGAAAGACAGAAAGGCGTGCGGACGTTTTGCCGTCGATAGATTTTTCGGTATCAAGGACCCACAAAACATGGATTTCGGCTACATCACGTGTTAGAGTTTTTTTTCTAACTTTTGCAACTCTTCTTATCCACTTTACCAGGGTTCGGGAATGAGAGTTTTTCTGCCGAAAATTCGCCGTTTTTCCGTGCAGCATTACACAACTTTATCTATACTACGTGTATTACTCCATATATACGTACGTATACCAAAAAGTTAAAAAGAAAGGAGATCATTACAGACGAAAACACTAATTCTCAACTTCTTTCAATTTTATAACATTTTCAATCCGGCAAGGGCTTGAAGCAGCTGACATTTTGTTTGGAAACCCTCGTGGACTGCTGCAAGTGAAGTGCTGTGTCTGTAGCAGCGCTGAGAGTCGGCAACGGACGCTAGTTGCACGTGTCGCGGAGATAGGGGCGTGATAGGCGGTCCCATCCGGAAGCGGACATATGCACACTCCCCCCTCCCGGCCCCTCCTTACTCGCTGTTCCCGCCACCCCTTTCCGGTAACTTTTATTACATATTTGGTACTTATAACTAAACTGTCTACACTCCTTTCCCCCTTTATCACTGTTCCATGCTTATTGTTACTCGTCGTTCTCTTAATACATTTTAAAACTCATATCGTCTCACTTCAATTGTCTCTACTCTAGTCGCTCTTCTTGCGTAATTTTTTCTCATCCTTCTACTCCTTTCCGTTTCACCCTACCTCTCCACATTCATGGGCAATCAATTCTTACTACAACGTGTCACCAAGAATCTATTCTTCATCTTTTTCATGATTCTCTTCACCTCCAAATTCCATTCAGTTCCTTTTCCGACGTCGTTCCTTGCCCAGTTCCACAAACAACTAACGGCATTCTCGCTCTCTCCTCTTCCCACTTGCCTTTGCTTGATTCCCCTTGCTCTTCTTCATCTTTTCATGATTCTCTTCACCTCCAAATTCCATTCAGTTCCTTTTCCGACGTCGTTCCTTGCCCAGTTCCACAAACAACTAACGGCATTCTCGCTCTCTCCTCTTCCCACTTGCCTTCTGCTTGACTCCCCTTGCTCTTCTTCATCTTTTCATGATTCCTTCACCTCCAAATTCCATTCAGTTCCTTTTCCGACGTCGTTCCTGCCCAGTTCCACAAACAACTAACGGCATTCTCGCTCTCTCCTCTTCCCACTTGCCTTTGCTTGATTCCCCTTGCCAGCCCCACACGCTGCTCTCGGCTGCACCCTCCCTGCCCAGTGATTCACGCGGCCCCCACCCACCCCCTGCCACCCGCACACTGCGGCACGCCCTCCACTGCCCGCTGCATGCGTTACTCAGCTGGTTGCGTCATGGCACGCGCCACAGGCAGCTCCGTTCGATACACTTCAAGCTGCGATCTCATTCACTGCTTCTAAGAATAGGAAGCTTCACTAACAAGCCGGGAGAGATGGCTGAGGGAATCGACTGATGTCACTGCAGTCCCTCTGCCCAGGAGGTCCTAAGTTCGAGTCTCGTGTGGCGGAATTTTTCACACTCGCTTGTCAGATTCAGTCTCTATGTGGAGAAGAATTCTAGCGGCTGGCTGTTCTGATCGGTAGTTTTCCGAGGTTTCTCCGATCAACATTAGGCAAATGCCAGAGCAGTACCGTAAGAAACGGGCCACGGACCGCGCGCGACCTTTCCTACCTCTTCGTTGTCCTATCTTCACCTGTATGTTCATGTTCCAGTGACAAGTGACATTTTTGAATAAGTATGGCAGCTAGTTAAAGACGCCAAAAAGATATCTCGTTGTCATAATGACAGCAATGAAAAAGAATTTTCTACTGTTAGAGCAAAACATTGCTCGAGCAGCTTTGAGCTCGTAATACAAGAGGACATTAAAAAATGACACTTTGAATTCAATATGGCATACAGTTTGAGATATATCATCCGTATGGCATACAACTCCTTCACACTTTGGCTATCTAACGAACAAAATACAACAAGAATTAGCCGTGTACTCGTTCCCCAATGGCGTAGTTTTTTTCCTTGACATCCCAAAAATTGTGCAGCGCAATGCCGACACCTGCAAGCTGTCATACTTGGGTTTGCCTGTTCCTCATGACACTGGCAAACGTCTTTAAAAGTTGTAGCTTGATATTATACGTTGATTGCTTGATTGTTAGCGATTGCGGGCGCGTCATCTGCTGAGCTCATTAGCCCCGTAAGCGTTTTTCATCGAAAGGTGGCGGTGATCTCCCGCTGGATTGCTGGCGCCGCCCCAACCGCGACAAACTCTAAGCTCCCGGCATGTGTGGTAGTGTAGTGCATGTTAGTGTGTGTGTGTAAGGGGTGAAGATAGGACCAGGAAGGGGAAGGAAAGATCGCGCGCGGTCCGTGCCCCGTTTGTTAGTCTATTTCTTCCGCATTGACCGTGTTGATCGGAGAAAACATGGAAACCTATCGATCAGAGCAGCCGGCCGCTAGAATTCTCCTCGAGGCAGCGACTAATGTAGTGCGAATAGTATAGCTGCACTCGTGGCTCATTGCAAAGTCGCAAGCCTTTCATCACTGAGATCCGGGTTCGATTCCCGTCGAATCTCATGTGAAATTTGTTCCAACAAAACGAGTTCGGCTGCTTCACAAGGGCTAGTCCAACCCTGTGAAGTATCCTAAACCCTACCCTATCCTTATCCCGTCCTAATTCTGGCCGCTGGGTAGTGACGCAGGAGGCGTGGTGGGAGGCGCGTACGCGGAGATGCTACCTGGCGGTCCTTTTGACAACTGACTGCAACGAGACGTGACAGACAATATTAACGGAGGATTACTACAGCGCTGTTAGTAATGGGAGGATTATTCCGAGAAGCGCAAAGCGCTCAACGCCCCCCAAGGGGCTTGGAGACGCGTTGCGTCAAAGGAGACGCAACAATTTTTTTTAAAAAAAAATAGAGAATTCTGTCGCCGTGGGGAGTGTGACCCTGCGACCACCCGGTCAGAGGCTCTGCAGTGACGCCAGTTGATGCACTGAAGCACCTCTCTCGGTTTATCGTGCGTGGATTCTCTTGCTGGCTCCCGGTCTATTGCGTGTTGGCCAACGCTGTTTGTCTCGGGCATTGCTCATTGCCAGAGGCCTCTGATCGCAGAGCAACACGGAGCGGAGAACAGTTTTGCCAGACGTACCAGGATTCTGATATTTTAGAGGAATTTTAATGAAAATACCATGTACCAGGATGAAGACGTCCTGGTACGTTAAAATATCAGGATTTTCTGTCTACGGTAATTGATAATGTACAATTTAAGAATCGTTAAAAAATTTTAAATTTCGTAATGTAAATCTAACATTAGTATTTCAAATAACTATGATGATGGTGAAAACACTGCGCTAAAAACATTAAAAGTGACATAGGATGCTCTTTTCGTAGCACATGCCGCATTAGAAAAGAATAGAATATATTAGTATTCCATTTAGTATATCGATATAAAATGAATTGATATCGAGTTGTTGAACTTTCTGTGCGCGTTGCAAAAGAATACTTATAATATAAACAATTTCAGAATTTAAATCAATTAACATTTGTAGGAGGAATTTTAGCCATCGCGGTTTAGCTCGTTGTTCGTTGTCCTCGGTTTCCTTGTCGCGACCCTGGGTTCGATTCACAGTCGGACAAGGTTGTAATGTGCGTTTTCCTTGCAATATCCCAGTGTATGTTGCTGTGTGACGATGAGGAAACTCACTTCTCAGGTTGAGAAGACCAGAATACGGCGTGGGGATGTCTTCGTGCAAACCACATTCGCGGTACAACGCGCGGATTCGGTGGTATAACGGCAAGCGTACCGAACTGTTGTACCCGAGTTTGCGGGTTCAAACCGATCGAAACCGTGGATTTTAAGGGCGAAAAATCCTCGTACGCCTTCCTTCGGAGGGAAGTAAACCGGCTGTCCCATGTAGTATATTTACTGCATGTAAAAGATCCTCAAGCCTAAAAGAAGCCTCTGAGCAAAATTGAGATTCGCCAGTTTTGTCGCCCACGATAATACCTCCTTTCTCCGCTAGATGGTGAAAGAAGCGTAACAAAATTTGCGTGGTTAGACGGAAGAGCGGGCCTGATAGCCCGAGTCTCGCCACTTAAAATAAGGCCTAAACTAAACTAAACATTAACCCATGGCCGCGAGGCCGGGACGCTGCTGGTAGGCCACGGCTCGCACGCGGCAAGTACACACAGACAGAGCCGTCACGTGAGTGAATGTGGAGGTTGGTTCTGCGCCGCGCGCAGCCCCGCGGGCGCCGCTGGGAGCGCCAAAGCGCAGCTGTGCTCGGCGCGATGAAACATGCAGAGTAATACCGGAGCGCCGCTAATATCCCCCTCGTTGCCCGAGAGCGGACAGCGGCGAGACTCCCCTCGTCCGCCCTCCGACCTGCCCGTCCCTCGCCTACTCGCGGCTGCTCTCGCTCGCGACGTCTCTTGGGAGACCTGCGCTCCTGCTAGTTTATGTGCAAGCCTTCCCTCGGTATTCATGGCGGCAGGGAAATGCGAATCTTAGGCCAGAAAGAACCGAATGCAACAATGACTCGACATATCGTGGCTAATTTACTAAATTCTTACCTACAGAAAGTTAAAAGAATTCAAAGTGTCGAATAATGTTCCACTAATGTTTGAATTGTGAGCTGTCAAATATTTTTGGATTTAATTTGGTTCATATATCATGAACTACGAAAGGGAATTAGGGAAATTTCAGTATGTTCAAAAAGTATTCATTGACGCTTCGGAAATCTGAAGACCGAAAAGGTCTCCGTCCTGGGCGTTGTGTGCGGCGGTGCGCCACCCCTTTTTCAGGGCGATCGTCATAATACGTACACGTTCGGCAAGGAACGTGCGATCCGACTCTTCCAGGTGTTGTTGAACGGCGCGAATCATACTAAGGTAAGTGCACTCCACCTGGTCTCGCTTGCCCAAGGCGGGGTTCGTCGCCTGGGAGGCAACGAAGTCCCACGCCTTTTCTAAGTCGAATCTGGGAGCCGGTGGTGGTACCTGCGTTAGCCGCTGCAGTGCCGCCAGCAGTGCGGCGGCCTGGGCGGTGTGTTCCATTGCCGATGTCTGGGCGGCGCGCTGTGATGGGGCAAAGTCCGTAAAGAAGGACTGCCGTGGAGTGCTGGTGCCGGTGGGCAATTCTTCAGACGAAGAGGAGCGCGTAGTTTTGGCTTATTCTTGCGGGGCATCCGAACGACTAATACCGGTTGTAATGAAATACGCGATACTCTACTCCAGTAAATATGCCAAAGGCAAATATTTATGTCAACCGCTTTCCGACGGCTATGGCTGGTAGATTTCGGCGAGCAACACTGTCAACTCTCTTGGCATATTTCCGAGCTTTCTGTCCGGTCCTTTCTGTCATATATGAATATTTTTTATTCATATGCTCGTGCTTTCATTTCCAACCCCAAGAGTCTGATTCTTTGTCGACGAACTGCGATGATTCATTGCCTTCAAGGTGAATGAAGAGCTTTTAAAGACCAATGTGATGATAACCTCCCGAAACCAATTTTAAAGTTGTATCCCAACAACTCTGTTGTTTGTATTGTGAACGAAAGCCTTATTTTAAAATTTAATGCTAAAATAGTAATTTTCATTAATATGTTTTACCCACAACTTTCCACAATTATTTTATGAAACTCTGAGAATCCTTTGACTTTCTCGTATACATACGTACATACGGCAGTAATATACGTAGTATACAGAAAGTTATGTAATGCTGCGAAAAATCTATTTCGAGATTTCAACGGAAATACACGTTTTGGGGTCACCTGATACCGAAAAAGTTGTTGTTTTCAAAACGTCCGTCCGTCCGTCCGTCTGTCTGTCTGTCTGTCTGTCTGTCCGTCCGTCTGCCAGTCTGTGAACACTACTAGAGCCTAAACCACACGGACCATCATTTCCAAATTGAAGAAACCCCCTGTCCATCTGCCTCTAGTTGAAGCTTTCAAAGTTTCAAAACATTCTTTAAAATTTGGGGGTACTTTACATGAAGCCCCCCGGACATTTTCAAAATTTTCTCAAAACGGCTCCAAATTTTTTCTTTAAATTTCTTGTAAGAATAGAGTAAAATACTTAATCTTAAAAATAATCTTAAAAAGGTGATAGGTCCGATTTTCGCGGTTAACTCTGAATTTTTGAAAATTGCAAAAGTTTGAATTTTTCGGCGTCTTCCTAAAACTACAAAATTAAAGATATTTTTGTTTCAAATGAAGTTTGTTGCTCGTCATCAGTTCTTTTAATAAGGTCATGTAGATTTTTTTAAAAATTTAGTTAAATTTTATGTTAATAGTTATTTTATTTAAGAACTGATTCTACCCAAGTACACATTCAAAATGAACTAGATTAGATGAATTTCTTTCTAAACTTTTTCACACAGAATTCTTCAATAAGTTTACCAAAATCTATTTTTCTGAAGGTCTCATTTTCGATGCAGAAAATACTCAATGAAGTCTGAGTCATTGTGCTTTTTAATTGATTTTTCATATTTTCAAGTATTGAAAATGACCTTTCTCTAGTACAATTAGTAACTATTAAACCGAGAAACAGCCGTAAGATTGACTCCACATTGGGGAAGGCCACTTATTCAAAGAATATTATTTGATTATTTACAAGTTTTGGCAATGGGAATTTTTTAAGGCTTTTTTGTCTTACATATGTGTGGAAATGAAAGAGTTCTTCAGTAAGATTTTGATTGACATCTTCTTCGTATTCTTGCATTAACAACAGAACACTTCTTTGAAGTTCTACCTTCAATAATGTAAGATTATCAAGAAAGGAAAAATATTTTTACTACATCATAAACATAAGCTCTTCTTTCCAAATTTGATTCTAGTGCATTTAATATAGGAATAAATGATTTTACCCTAAATTTATCTCTTGAAGAGAGTTCGTCAAAGACATCAGGGTCAGATGAATTTTCCCTTTCCTTTTACTTCCTATTATCCTTCTGGTAGTTCTATATTCAGTATTTAGCAACGTTTGTTTTGCTTGTTGCTCAAGTGCATCAAAATTTTACCTAATTTCACGTAAAATATCCAAAAGTGACCTGTACTAACCTGCACAACTACTAAATAAAATATTAGGACTTTGAGGAATTTTATTTACTTTTGAAAAATGTCTCATAAACATGAATTCAGATTCTTCCATCTTCTGTCAAAGATTGTGGGCCCGATATCTAGTATTATCCTTTGAATTATCTTAATGTCAATAATTGAGTGCATCGGTGATATCATTGTAGTTTTCTTCGCAATAGCTTCTGTAGCTTTTGCGTGTGCCTCCCACCAAGTCTCTAATAAATATTTAGGCCTTTTAGAATGAGGTTTCAAATGTTATTTCAGATTTGCCCAGCTTCATGTGGAAGACGAAAAAAGATATAAACTTCACAACACCAAAAAAATGAACAGCATCACGGTTGAACAACGTACTAAATTAAAAGAGTGATCAGCGCTTGGAACAAATCTTGCAAACTTGTTTTTTCGATATTGTTTTGCTGCATATCATAGTATCTACCAACCATATTGGCTGCATTATCATAATACCTTCCTCAGCATTTTCTGAAATGAATTTTAAGTTCAGTAGTGATATAGTTAAAAACTAAATCAGCTATTCTTTCCCCTGAGTGATCTTTCAGCTCAAAGAAAGTTAAAAATTGCTCAGTTAGCAAACAGTCTTCAGGTGACACACCTCTAATAATTAAGGTCAACTGATCTCTATGAGATATGTCTGGAGTGGAATCTAAAGCTAAAAAAGCCAGCCTTTTTCACTTTCGTCACAATTGTCTTTCACTTTATTTGCCATAAGTTGAAAAATGTCCTCACATATAGTTTTAGACAGAGATGAAGGTTTTCCTGAGCCAGTACCTTCATATCAATCCATATGATTAAAATGGATCGAATTTTGCTACTAGTTCTAGAAGATCAAAGAAATTGCCGTTATTTGGAGTTCTAAATTTTTCATTGTCTCCTCTAAACGGTAATCTTCGCTCTGCAAGATGAAAATTACAGCAAAAACTCTTTCTATAACATAACTACTGTATTGCTGCTCTTGTCTCATTTCTTCCTCTAGCTTTGAAGTTATTTTTGTTGATCTTAATAGCAGTTCATGACCTAAATTGTATCAACAGACACCCGGTTAATAGAGTTCAAAATCTCCAGAGGGCCCTTTTCATACGACAATGGTATTATAAACGATTCATTTGCGACTTCAGTACCGGCTATCCCACGTTGTAGATTTACTGAGTGTAAATGATCCTCAAGCCTAGAGAATATTTTTAGCCAAATTCAAATCGCCTGTTTCGTCGCCCCTCCTTTCTTTGCTAGAAGAAGAAGAAGCGGATTAACAACTTCATCATACGTAGGCATTTGATTTGCGTAATTTGCCTCCTACGAAGAAGAAGTTCTTTAAAAACAAATTTACTCTGAAATTTTTGCAGCCCCTAAAATGCCCTAAGAGGTCTGATGGCCTGAGCCTCGCTAGGTAAAATAAGGAAATTATTGATTTAAAATATAAGAATACGATAAGGTAAAGTATATACATTCAATATCAGAATTATAGTATGAAAACAATTGGTGTGAGAAGCTCAAACGTTCACTTTCAAATTTCATTGTCTACATGTTCTTGAACATAGTGTTATTAACATTCTCGTTCATTATTCGTGTAATGGATGAGCTTGTTTACCGAGCTAGTATCGATTTCAGAAATGGCGAATATGTTGCCTTGTTTTGATTTTGTTGATGTGAAAATTGATGCTCATGGTTAGTGATATCACAAAGCTTGTCCTCAGGATTACACGTCCACGATTGGAGAGCCGTGCTGCAGAGAAACACTCTCAATCGATTATCGATATGACGTAACAATAATTTCATTTGTATATCTGTTGCAGCGCATCTATAAACTGTTCTAAATTTCCCTCTATTTGTACATTGAATCCGTAAAGTCCATTTGACAGTTTACTTTCAATTTTCAGATAACCAGAAAAGTTAAAGGCACGAAGGGAGTCTCTCCGCAACAAACATGTTCACAACTTTTGCCCTTTATGCAGAATGAAACCGTCCAGTTGTCGTTAGTGAAAAAATATACTTTGTGCTTCAAGGAATTATGTCTAAGCCAAATACATATATTAAAGATTCTCTCTAACGTAAACATTTAATAATTAAATTAGTTCAAAGAATTGGTCGCCCCGACCGGGATTCGAACCCAAACCTTCTGGTTTACGCCCAGCTGCGTAAACCAGAAGGCCCGGGTCCGAATCCCGGTCGGGACCTATTTTTTTAACTAATTTAATTATTAAAATACATTGTTACTCAGTAACATGGTCACAATTTGGATAGCTGTATGTCTGCGGAACATATTATCCGAGCGTAAGTGCATCCAACAAGGTGACGGGCAAGGTGACAATTGTAAATATTTAAGAAAATGTTTTATTTACGGCATATTTCTCGGGTTAATGCTAATAATGGAAAAACAATAAATGTCAACAGTGAAAGAGAGTTATGTTTTCAGCAGAAATGTGTAACTCTGTATGTGTAAAAAAAACAAAAAACATATTGTATTGTTTGAGTACTGCTGAAATAGTCACGAAAGATGGATGCAATTACTTGGGACTAGATGAAAATATTCGTATCTCTGGAAGTTAAAAAAAATTGCAGATGTGATTTGCTTTCCAAAAATTGGATGGCAATTTCTTTTTAGAACTTTTGCTTGGAAACTCGTCCTTACCTTCACTGTTTATTAATTGTAAAGTGTTTTTGTGCAGTATGAGCACGGCAAAATAAACTTTACCATCCATACGTCGTGGCCATTTAAAGAAATGTAGGTAAAGATTGAGAAGGAAATAAAACGCCGAGGCAATACGAATCAATATTGCTGCCTCCTCGGATATTATGAACGGCGTATTTTGACTATTATGACTTATTTTCTGCACTAGTTACGTAATTTACTCTTTTCTTGCCGATCATAAAATTGATTGGAAATAAATGAAGCTGATTTTAACAACTTAATGTGATATATAATACCACAGAACTATTAAGAATATAAGAAATAATTCTGTGTTATTATATATTTCGTTGATTTTTTGATTTAATTAACACGTTGACTGGCGCTGACGCTTTAGAGAGTCCAGTTTAGACTTGCAGTGACGCTTATAAGCGTTTTTTTTTCCATACTGGTTCCTCGGTTGGCGCTGGTAGCGGTATTATGTATTCAAAGAGACAGTGTCAGAGAATGTATTTTTTTAAAATATTTTTGCGCGTTATTCCATTGTTCAGTGATCACGTGACTGCTTATTGGACGCATAACAGCATTTTACAGTCGTTGATGTTCAATGCTGTATTTCTCAATTGGGGCTGTTGTTAAGCTCAGAGTGGAATTATAAGAAGCTATTTGTGAATATTTTCGCATCAGTGGTCTTATTTTTGTGTGATAACAAGGTTTGTCAGTGGATATGGAGGAGAAAAAAATGTACCTGGGTGTCCCATTTTCATAGTAAATTAGTAATTACCCATTTGTGTAGTAATAAAATATATTGTATAGATGAGATAATTAAATCGTTAGATTCCTTGTATTGTGAATTCTGATCCTGACAGTGATTGGGAAAATAGAACAATGTTGAAGTAGAAAGTAGACAGGGATGTACAAGTGGTGATGAAAAAGACATTACTGATAATGAAACAACTGCTAATGAACAATATGTGCATTGGCAGAATTATTCAATTCGAATAAAAAATATTACATTTATTATAAAGGAGGAACTGATTGTGAAGAAGGTGAACATTTAGACTATTTTTTACTTTTAATGACTATCAATTTCTGCAGGAAATTGTAAATCAAACTAATTACACCACCACTGAGATATTTCTGCCCATTGATGCCAAAGAGCAATCCCGCATATGCCAATTGAAACAGGTTTCAAAACAAAATTTTAGTATTTCGAGGCATATTATTGCACATTGGCTGAGTTAAAATGAGAAGAATTCATGATTATTGGAAAAAAGATCCATTATTTCATAACGAGGTTGTTGCTGTAAACAAGACGAAACAGACTTCTGCTGATTTGTCGGGCACTGAATTTCTCAAAAACTCTGGCAGGGAGAGAGCCTGAACCAGAAGACAGGCTGTATAAAATTCGGCCAGTCATTGCAGAGTTGGAAATCTGTTTACTTTAACGTCCAGAATAAGCGATATTGTTATTTTATCGAATACTTATATTAAATTAACACACGTATAGTTGTAGAATTAATCTAAAGGTTACAGCGGCTCTCAAGCGAGGGGCAAAGAAATATATTAAAAGGTATTAATAAATAAAGTCAGGAAATGAACTCTCGAGCGATACTGGATGGAAAACTAAATGTTTGCCACCATGTGGAGTACATGGACAAATTTTACAACATTTTTAATTTGGCTAGAGCACTATGAATGAAAGAAACATACTGCATTGGAACTCTAAAATTTGACCAAAAAAAATGACGAAAAGAAATCAACGACCTGAAAATTAAAAAATGAGCAACTGTTGCAAGATATGCCGATAGGGTTATCATAGGAAAGTGGAAAGAGAAACGTGATGTAAGTTACATCTCAACAGAGTTTGAAAAAATACTTGTTTAAATGGAGAACCATAGAATGGAAATAGTGCAAAAACCCTTACCATTTGTAATGTATAATAAATGCAGAGCGCAGACAGGATCAAATGTATTATCAGAGAGAAAGCAATTAATTGGCCAAAGAAAATATTCATTCACATAGCAAAAATGAGTCTATTGAACGGGCACGTCTAACGGTGGACTTAAGTGAAAATGTTCAGGTCACACGCTAGACTTCCGGAACGCTGCCTTCGGATGCCTATATTTAAACCAAATTCTCCAACCCCTGCGCCTTGAAATTAACGGATTCAATGACAAATGCAATTCTTCAAAATTTCGTTTTGGTGGATATTTATTATTCTTTTTAAAGATTTAATATTAGTTTTGACAAATCACTAGAACACACCGTTATTTTAATTTTTTGGCAGCTTCGATATGAGAGAAACTTTGCAGAAATTGTTTTGTTAACTTACGTATTCCTAACCGTCAATCGGTACAGTGATGTGTGAAGAAGTAGAAGATATTGTCGGGTGGGATCCGTGCTGACCTCATTTTGATGAGGTTTTGGATTGAAATAAGTACACAATACAAATTTGCAATTGTAATAATCTCTTATTCACTTAATAATACGTATCAGAATTGTCATTTACATGGATTATGGTCAACACTGATTTTCAATTTTTGACGTAAACTTGTAAGTCTAGAAAAAATAATAAGCACTCGATTACATTTTTTTAAACTTATTAGTATAGGATGCTAGCAAAAATCTTGCGGTAAATACTTGGTATCACTAACAAAGTTCCCCATCACAGTTGAAAACATCTATATCACTGTCCAGCAGAATTGCACCCTCCGATCCTGAAACAGTTTCTTCATAGCCAGAGTCGTCCTCTTCACTGTTTGACTATGGTAGTTGATGTAAAAACTCCGCTAAAATTTCTTGTGCATTATTAACTAGTCTATTTGTAGCTATTTTTTACTAAAATCGAGAAAAATGAAGGAAGTGTCTCGTAAGATCCGTTGCATTAACACGACGCACAGTGTGTAATTTTGGCCATCTAGCAGGAAAAAATTAAATTTTCGACTGAATTGTAACAGTAAAATTGTTAGGTTTCTATGTAGTAGTATACCAGAAGTAATTTTCATAGTTTTACAATCTGTACACCTCTTGACTGATTCTGTGATTTGTGTGCCAACCAGAAGTAATTTTCATAGTTTTACAATCATTTTTATGTGAATATTATTTAGTTATTGACTTTTGTTGTGCCTAAAAACGTTAATCGAAAAGGTGAGTGATTTATATTAAATGTATTGCACGTTCTCTAAATTCACTTAGAGTTTTAGTGTATTATACACCATTATACACCTTTCTGGCCATATACATTTTAAAACTAGTACTTTTAGGTTCTTGATCGTGAAAAGACTAGCTGCTTATATCTGCTTATCTGACGAATATAATTTTTTTTAGAGAATGGCTCCTCCAGTTACCCGTATGTCGTTATTTGATACATGGGTAAAAAAATCAATTGTTGAAAAATTTGAAGGTGTATTAACTGTTTTTGCGTGAATTAGGTATTATAGAACCTGAAAAGGCATTGTTGGATAAAATTAAGCCATATGTTAGATGTATTTGTAAAAAATTTGAAACCAGATGGCAAAAATCCGTGAGAAGTAAAGAACAGTTCCTAAAATACAATTCGTCCTGGCTGCAAGAAACCCTTTCACTTCCTGATTATATTTTAGAGGCAGTCCCAGGCCCATCGCAAATTAATGTAAAAATTAATAGAGCTGTAAGACCTAATAAGCCCTTCAAAAGCTGTGGGAATAAAGCTAAAGCCCTAAAATTGAAACCTCTTTTGGATACTACTAGTTTAGAAGAATTATCCATGGCCACTGAAATGAAACTAAAGAAGGATGGCAAAAGAGATTCGGTAGCTATAGTTAAGGAGCTCTCTGAAGCCTCCCCCAACAGGGGAACTACAGTTAAGAAAGCCCGAAGATCCATTCTTCAAAAGCCGCCATCATTATCAGTTGATCAAGCACTTGCTTTGATGGTGGATATCAATCTTTCAACCCGCCAGTATGTTCGTATACGCCAACAAGCAAAAGACTCAAATTGTTTTTTCTATCCCCCCTATCATAAAGTGAAGGAAGCGAAACTGTTATGCTATCCAGCGGAAATTACAGTTACTTAAAAATCGGCTGAAACTCTCCTTCAAGCATTGATTGACCATACGTGGCACGGACATTTAAAATTAAAAAAGTGACAGAGATTTTACAGTCGCTTCAAACTACAGCTTTTGACATTATAAGAAAGGGGGATGTGATGGGTCTGAACAAAACAGATATAAACAAAAATTTTCTGATGAACAACACTGACGAAAGTTTATTTCAATGGTCCAGATACAAATTTACAATGGAGCTGATGAGATTAAAACTATTGTTTGGCAAAATCCAGCACCTTTTTCAATAAGATTTTGCAGACCAATTAAATTAATTTTTGCCAAAGAAACTGTAGATTTAATAACTTGAGTTGGGAAAATAGAGCAGCAAGTGAGAGACCTTGAACCGTTGATTCATTTCGAGCTTAGGCGCTAAACCTGCAACTGTACCCAAAAAAGTGAAACCTGAACTCTTAATGTTATTAAAATAAAGGAATGAGGCAAAAGAAATATACTCAGAAGAATCATCAACAGAAGAATACGCGAGTAGTGATTCAAACTAATTTCTGAGTATTTTGGTACATTCCTCTTATTTTATTTTTTGTTATAATGTTTACATTTTCGACTTTTTATTCCTGTATACTTTCATTTTATTGTTCTTTCAGAATGTTTTGTAAAATTCAAATATTATGTCCCATAATATTCAACAAATGCAACGTTTGACAAACGTATACTCTCGTGAAGGCTAATACAATTATTCAAATTTCCTAAATATTTTAAAAAATATTTCGTAAAAATTTAAGTTCTACAAGCAAATTTGTTTATTTGTACATTGTTTACACAACAGACTTCCAAAAACTAGGAGAAATTCATTTCGAAGGAGTTATTAATTTTTCTTCCTAGATCGTCAAAATTACACACTGTGCGACGGTCCGATCGGATGCGACCCGCAACGCGTCACCTCGAGGGCAGGAAGTCAAGGTCACTCGCCCGCCCCAACGCGTTCCGCACGACTGGATGATCACCCGACACCCTGAGGAGTATTGAAGGGGAAGGAGAGGGAGGAAATAGTCCCTCGGGTCGGATCCTACCCCCACCGTACTTATGTATTCCTGGAGCTCTTGTGATGGCTGTTCCAGTGGAAGCCTGCTCAACCGAGTTCGGGGAGGATGATTACAATTCTCGAGGAAGAGGGATTCCGCCCTGCCGTTATTAACTTCCGCATCGTTCTGGCACCAGAGAGCATTCCCCAGTTAGAGAGCGCAAGGCAGAAGTTCTACTACTTCTCATCGCTACTTTTCAACCACGAATCCTCAATTCGGTGTCATTCTGAAATTGAGGCGTTGGATGGAAGAAGGGTTAAAACATTAGAAAAAAAAAAACTAAATTTATATTTCACATAAAGTAAAATATACATATCACATGAAAAATTTTACTAATAACTGATTAATCTTACAATATGAAATAAAATGCCATATATATATATATATATATATATATATATATATATGGATTTACATTGATTTGAAAATGTTTAATTGCGCCCTTATTCCACAGAAAAAAATTTTCAATAAATTTTCCTTTTTCAAAGTAGCATGTATTTATTAATTTCAGAAATACAGCACGTAGAGGTTATTTAGGGTAATTTACACTTTCAAGTTCAATCATCACCAATGCGACATTAAATATATCTTAACATAAACATTTGTCTATTAATAGTAGAATGACACATCATTCTAATTTGGTGCTTAGGAGTTATCCCGAACTGATGACGTAGTTTTTACAGCTACTTCGGCATTTTTCCCCTTCAATTGTTGTTTTCTAATTTTCGGAAAAGTTTTCCTCTTCGTCCTTTATTTTTATCTTTATCACTATGTAAATAAGTATCTGAAGATGTATCACTATCATCTGGATGCTTAAAACTCACTATCATCTGATGAAAAATAAGATATATCGGACAAACTCACATCTTCTGTATTCACAGCCATCATGTCAATGTTCGATACACCGGAAAATGAAATGATGCAAGCTCGTAAAGATAACAGTGTTACGGAAAAAAGGCGCAATTCAGTATTTCAAAAGCCTCTCAAGCGCTATCTATTGGGGTTAGCGGAGTATTATGTGGAGGGGTGGTATAAAGTCGCCTAAAGAACGTTTTGAAACGTTTTACCGAGTTACACCCTTCTTGCAGTGAACCCTTCAATTTTTTGGAGTTACAAGTACTCGAGTATGAAGAGATAAAATATTCCCCAATTGAATGAGCTATAAACCTCTTTATAATATTTAAGTCGCATTGAGCTGAAGCTCTTGATTTTTTAAGAACTCTTTTACATGCAAATAATGATATTCTGAATGAAACTTTATCAAATATACTAATTCATTTGAGAGTGCAAAGATAAATACACATTGAAAAAGGGTGAATACGAAATTTTAAACGTGTTTTATTGATTTACGGTAGTTTGAGGTAAATATAAAATTCACAAATGGAGCTCATTCGCAAGTTTACAGCAAATTTTAGAAAGAACGGTACGCAAAAACAGTCAAATATCCGTTAAATAATAAGTTTTGAAATATGTGTTGGGTTTGCAAATTTATAAAATAATTAGAATGCCATATTTTTATACATATTTCATCACCTATGAATAATTTCAATTGTAATGGGCTTTTGCCTCGAACTGTTTATAAGCACCAGAAATCGTTACAGACATAATTTAAGTTCTCGGATTCTTTGTTATAGTGCGATTTTTTTAATCTTGCGTCTGGCAGATACCAGATATTGACGGTTTCATCCAATCAGGAGCTTGAACGGCACAATTGTGACGTCACTGTAGTGACGCATAACATGTCAGACGCACGGTTAAATCGGATACCGGAAAAAATTGCTTACAATGTATTCACAATTTTAGTATATAAGAATGTTTGCTTTTCACGCATTTCTAAACGATTCCTGGCTAAGCAATACCTCCATCTCCACATCACACTCGGAATACTCCTTGTAATGTGTCGTGGGGAGCGAAAGCTCAGTCGCTGCTCTCAGAGAGCAGCAGAGCGGTGCCTGTGGTGACGAACGGACCGGAGCGGGACAAGGCGGGGCAGGGCGGGGTAGGGGGCGTGGCGTGGCGTGGCGGGGCAGGGCGGGGCAGGGCGGGGCAGGGCGGGGCAGGGCGGGGTAGGGGGCGGGCGTGGCGGGGTGGGGCGGAGCGGCGAGCGGCTGCTGGCGGCGGAAAGCATCGGCCCTCATCGCCCCAGCAATCAATCACCCGCAACCGCAGCGCCCCATGCAACCTCTGCCGAGGCACGCCGCCCTCGCCCGCTGTCTCCCCGCGGGGCCCACGCGCCGCCACGCCCCCTCTCCGTCTTGGCCCACTGCCGCCACGCTCCGTCTCCGCCATGCTCGCTCGGTTGGTTGGTAGCTAGTGATTCCGGCACGTCAACTACTAGGGTTAATAGTCCCGTAAGTGTAGTGCATTTTTTCCCGGAGATGGCGGTGATCTTCCTCCGCTGGATTCCGGGAGACTGGTCGGGAGCTTAGAGCTTGCCCCGGCTGGGGCGGTGCCCCGCTGGTAGGAGAGTCCTGGTTAGGGGGAAACCCCACTAACCGACGGTAGATCGGCACCGGATCTCGCCGTCCAGTGAAGGAAGATCACCGCCATCTCCCGAGAAAAAGCATGCACTACACTCATGGGACTAACGACCAAAGCAGTTGACGCGTCCGAAAACACGAAAAAATCAATCAATCAATCGAACCTGATACCTAGCATATCAGACGAAAGAAGCTCTCCCCCCCCTCTCCACCACTCCTTGTGAAAATTTGAAACTAGTTCAGAAGAATTATCTGCCTACCGAATGATATGTTACTTCATTAAATTTAGTTGTCTTTGGCATTATTCTTCTGTCACTTCATGCTTGATTTCCGACAAGATAAAAACCAGTGTCTCGGATCTCTAAACAATGGACAATATTTTATTTCCGACATTACACCCTTCTAATACAATTTCAATGCATCCTTTTCTCCTTCGTCTAGTTTTCTCCTCGTCTCCTTCTCTTGTCGCTCTTCTTGTTCTCCTCTGTTTCATTTCTCGTTGTTCTCCTCTCGTTCATTTCGTCCTCTCGTCATCTCGTCTCTTCCTTTCCTTCTCTTGCTGTTCTCTTTTCTTGTGGTTCTCCTTCTGATGTTCTTTCTCGTTCTTATTCTTTTTCATCCTTGTCGACCTGCGTCACCTCTCCGCCTCCTCCCTCTCCCCTCCTCCTCCTCCCCCTCCGTGCGTCCGCTCCACGCTCTGCCACATAATGTGCTCGCGGGCGCTATTTACGAAGCGAAACAAACCGAAATTATTTAATGAAAACGCGCGGACGAGCACACAGGGCACGCTGCGTTTTTCCACTCGGTGAAACCCGCCCCCCCCCCCTCCCCCTGCCTCCAGGCAGGCACGCGGCTTAAAGAGGCACTGCCCCTCGGCCTCCAGCGAAGCGACGTGTTTACAGTACAGATGGGCGATTATTAAAGAATAACCGGTTATTATCTAATCCATGATTGTTTTTATTAAATTAATGCGGATGCATTAACGTTCCAATTAAACAATGCGTAAAATTCATACAATCGTTAATTTTTAATTAGTGAATTAATGCATCGATTAGTAACTTTACGAATTTTAAGAAAATTTATTACAAAAATACGAATCGTTCTGCATTTTCTGACTTGTTTAATTTCATTTATTGAACTTTGTGTTTAAGGAAAATTTAGTTGTTATTTTAATGAAATCAGAAAAAGCATGTTCATGCAGGTCCACAACCCAAGGTCCGCCTTATTGGTAGGGGACGGTCATGGACTCATGGCGTCGGCCTTTCCCCGTTCACCACATGGAGCATTCAATAGTTTTCATCGCCTTCTCATTGTATTCCCTCATAATTTACAATTTACAAAAGTTCTAAAAACCTCCGCACATGGAATTCTTCAGTATCACAATTAATTGGGAGCCGTGGCTTACTGCTTCAACTGATGTTACTGCAGTGTTTGCCGCTTTCTGTCGTTTCTCCGATCAACACCAGGCGAATGCCGGAGCAGTATTCTAACAAACGGGCCACGGACCGCACGCTACATTTCCTTCATATTTCTTGTCCTATCCTCACCCCTTACACACACACACACACACATTAACATGCACTACACTACCACATATCCCGGGAGACCGGTCGGGGAGCTTCTCCCGGCTGGGGCGGTGCCCCGCTGGTGGGTTATACCTGGTTGAGGGAAACCCCGCTAGCCGACGGTAGGTCGGCGCCTGATCTCTCCATCCAGTGCGGGAAGATCACTACCACCACCTCCCGATGAAAAAACATGTACTACACTTACGCGACTAATGCCCTCAGTAGTTGACGTGCCCGGAATCAGTAGCAACCAACCAAGTAGGATTTCAGATTCAATTTGTACTGAAAAAGCTCATTTGCACGCGACGTTTCGGCGTACGTCAAAATGAGGTTTTGTGTTAATCACGCACCACCCGGGCGTACATTAATCGCCTCAGTATCGCTTTGAATGCCTCCTCCCTGACAGCAAGTAAACTAACTCCCCCGAATTATGTTGCAATAACGATGTAACTGCCCAGGGAGCGACCCGTAAATTTGATTTTTCATTGCGAGGCAAATTCAAGTTAGATTATGCTGCGCGGTTTACAGCTGTCGTAAGCGGGGAACAGCATGCCTAAGCGTTTTTAGTGAAGGTTCATGCTCTTCCCTATATCTTCTGCGTGTCCGCTTCAAACAACGGGAAAACATTCTATAAACCGGGAATATTCCGAATTTTCAACTCCGAAACATGCAAACTTCATCTGCGAAGTAAATGACTCCTCAGATTAAAGCCGTTCTCCGGCAAGATGAGACATTTTTCAGGTGTCACTTTTCTTGTGCACTGGCGATATCGGTATTATGGACTCCACTTTATGTTATCTTATCACTACCTATTTCCACTTCCCAACATCTTTGAAAGTAGATCAAATTGTTCGCAGAGGTAGGAAAAAGTCTATCGATTTTTCCGATTGGTTTATAAATGTGTGCACAACGGATGTTTCGGTTGTGACTACTGTTGGTCATAATTGCCTTGGCACCAAATTAGTAACAATACTGATTACGTTATTTACGGCAATGTTAATTAAAAACACTCAGAAAAAAAATACAAAAGAATCTGTGGGATATATGACATTATCTTATTTTTTGCGACAATAATATTGAACTAATTAGCAAAAGAAACATCGTGATATGCACGAAGAATATGTTAATCAAAGAATCGCAATAGTTTGAGATTACATTTTTGGCTGGAGTAGATTCTATTGCAAGAATTCTAGAGAGAAATCCGTATTCTTCAAATGCATTTTCAACTTGCAACTGCATTTAACAGTACTATGCTATAAAAATTCTTATTTGCCTACCACGGTGCTTTTTATGTGAATAAAGGTTCAATCGTTCATAAAAAACTAGTGTTGCTACAGAGTGGCACAGACTTTCTCGTACTAGTAAATTTCTTAATGTTTTTCGTCTGAGCCCCATCCTCTTGCAAGCTGCCAGCTATTGCCAAGTGCATCTAAAAAACCTGAATTTTTCGGTTTCCTAAAGGCAGAAATGAAATATTACTTTGACAATATTAGTTCGTTCTATATGGAAATTTTCGTTGAAACATTTGGAGCCGTTATTAAGAAAATAGCGTTTATGCGTTGCTGTAAATACGAAATTTGAAGCTCTTTTTCGCAGAAATCATTTGAGTTTTCGAAAACCTTTACTGTTACGCATGTGAAGCACTTGAAGTAACAAATGTATTAACGTATACTGTGACGCCAAGCCCATGTGTGGACTATCACCACTTATATCGAGCCACATGATGTGTGGGCCGTCGTCACCCGCACCCACATCGGACCGCACTTTTTAAAACCGCACGCCGAGTGGAAGTGCTGTTCTGCGGCTACCACACTTGGAGAGCGGCATTATCAGTCGTGGTGTGAAGTGGAGGGGCAGCAGCGAGAGGGATCAGCAGGTGATGAGAGGAAGTCAGAGAGGCAATGTGAAGGTAGGGAGTCAGTGATCAGAGGTACGTGGGGCGACATGACGCGTGAGTGATCATATTGTGTGTATTCTGAAAAAAAAAAGCAGAGGATGGAAGTAATGCTGATGGATGACGGTGTTCTGCATGACGACTCCGGTCAACTCCGGTAGCAGCGGCGAGTGCGAGAAGGCTTTGCTCGTGTTTGGACAGCGGAGGAAAACCGCGCTCGTTTCAGCAAAGCGCGAGCGCTAACTCCGAGTCCGACGCTCGACAGCTCAGAATCCGACAACTTCCATCAGTGAAGGAGATCGACCGCCAACGCGTCCAAAGATAAGCACAAGGCGAGAAGATTTTTATTATCACGTTTTCATAGTTGTTTTGTCGACAAAAATGAATTATCGAGAAATTGGTACATTATCATATCATCAGACGGGATGTTCAGCGACGAAATCCGAAGGTCAAATCCATTTCAGAATGCATCTGGCTGTCAAAGTTTTCCAATGAAGCTCTGTCTTGCATTCAAGGAGATGGAAAATTATGGTGATTAAAACATTTCACATTTGCTGAATTGTAAATATTCTGAAAAGGGGCATCGTGTGATATTGCACATTGGATTTCTGTATTCATGAATTTAAAAGCTACCAGGTGGCTCAGTGCATCAACTGATGTCACTGCGGTGTCTCTGACCGAGAGGTCCTAGGTTCGAGTCCTTACTGTGGCAGGATTTTTTGACACTAGCTTTCCAGCTAGGTCGCATTCAGTCGCTGTCTGGAGGAGAATTCTAGCGGCCGGCTGCTCTGATCGGTAGTTTTCCGTGGTTTCTGCGATCAACACCCGACCGGAATGCTGGAGCAGCACCCTTACAGACGGGCCACTGACCGCGCGCGATCTTTCCTTCCTCTGCCTCGTCCTATCCCCACCCCTTACATACACACTAACATGCACTTCACTACCACACGTGCCTGTCGGCGACCTAGAACGTGTCCCGACTGGAGCGGTGCCCTGCTGGTGGGGAAAACCCCGCTAGTCGATGGTAGGTCGTCGTCGGATCTCGCCATCCAGTGGAGGAAGACCACCGCACCTCCCAATGAAAAAACATGCATTACATTTACGGGACTAATGACCTCGTTAGTTGACGCGTCTGTAATCACTAACAAGCAACCAACCAATTTAAAATCTTTGCCTTTATAGTGTTACTGAGAAGAGAGGTGCAGAGAACAGTGAACACGTATTCGTGTTAATGTAATACAGTCGATGTTGTTTTGAGATGCAGTTTCCTGTTGTGTGAAGAGATCGAAAGGCGTTTATGTGTACGTAACATGCAGTTGAATCAAAAGACCATGCCAGAAGTGTTCTTGTTGTTATTCTCATAAAAGAAAATGTATACATTCTCAGAGATAACTGGAAAGTAGTACGAACTTCAGAAAGAGATGGTGCCTTTACGGCGAATTATGTGGAGAGTTATTGAAGATCCTTATCTATTTTTGTTAGGTAATATTAGAAAGGGACATGCCTAAAGGAAGTAAACCATGACTAAGTAAACCATGTCAAGCAGGACTACGTTTCATGTGAGGTGTTTGGGAACTTTTGCAACGGTATAGCCATGGTCACTAGTATTATATATTAGATGGTAAATTTTTGAAATATTGTTCATTTGGAAATGTTTTCATTTTCTGTTTTTTTATTATTTTTATTTTTTATTTTTGGGCAGGGGAAACCCCTCCGCATTAGATGATAACGCGTCAGGAAAGCAATAGATGCTTTAGTCAGTTATTAAAAATGTTCTTAAGAACAAAATTCAATTTTTTGCAATTTTCAAAAATTCAGTTACTAGAAAAATCAAATCTACGCCATCTTTATAAGTATATTTCGCTCTCTTTTTCCATGAAATTAAAAAAAATTTGCGGCCGTTTTTGGAGAAAATTTAAAGATGTCCCCTCGGCTTCTGCTCCCCAAACATTTATCAATGTTTTCCAAAATCGTAGAGCTTCCACTCAGGGCAGATCGGCAAGGGTTTATTCAGTTTCTTTTTTAAAAAATACTCATAGTTTAGATGCAAGTTCACATACACCAGACGTACGGATAGACAGACAAGCATAGGGCTCAACGGGCAGGAGTTTTGAAAAAAATAGGTTTTTCGTTATTAGGAGATCAAAAACACTTTTTTTTCGTAGAAATTTCGGAATCGATTTTTCTCAGCATTATATAACGTTCTCTATACTACGTACGCATATCAGAAATAAATAAGCATTTTTTTTGTTAATCCCCATTGTTCATATTTGTTGAAGTGTTTTGTTTCGGTATGTATCGAAAATCGGAATCCTACGTCGCCAGAGCATCCCATCATGCGTCTTCGCGATAACACTGCCTCCGCGACGACCGCCCACCCGGCGATGCATGTGCATCGGGGCGCATCTATCCAGCGCCCAAGCGAACATCGCTGGTATTGTTGCCTCTCTCTCGACGGAGGGGAGCCTAGGCGCTTGATACGGAGTGATGAACTAAAGGGTTCATGGACATCATGGCGCCTTCATCTAGCGCCGAAACGAACACCACTCTCAGTGTTTCCTCTCCCTCTCCCTCTCCCTCTCCATCCCTCTCCCTCTCCCTCTCCCTCTCCCTCTCTCTCCCTCTCCCTCTCCCTCTCTCTCGATCGATCGATCGAGGGGATCCTGGACTCTTGATACGGAGTGATAAAGTCATGATGAACTAAAGGATTCATTGGCATTAGGGCGCCTTGATCTAGCGCCCAAGCGATTCTTCAGGTATCAAACCTCTCTTTGAAACCCTTGTCCGCCAAAATTATCCAGATTTATCTGAATTTCTTACCAAACGTCTTCTTCCCGGACCCCTTCTTTGTGTGCTACACCTGCTAACCTTATCGTGGTGCAACGCAATTGCTATGCTTACTCTCGCAGTCTTTTCACTTGTTCATATCACTTCATCTGACCGAGTCTGTCATTCAACTGCGACGTTTCCTGCTCTCAGAGGCAGATAATTAACTATGTTTATTTGGTATTAATATTTCTCTCCTCTCCTTCCTTCCTTATCCTCTCTTTCCCTTTTTCTCTCCTCTTTTCTTTCTCTCCATCCTTCCCTTTCTTCATAATCATTATTTCTGTATCTTTATCTCTTCCGTCACTCTTTCCAATCCCCTGCCTCCACGGGTCTCTTATATTCCCCAGCCGCATTTTACCTATCTTTCTTACTTTTTCTAACAATTTTGTTCTGCCTTTACCTCGCAGTTTTCTTGTATCTTTCCAAAGCCTACGTTATGCCTCTTGTGAGACCCCGCCTTCGATCACTCTGTATTGCAATGCTCTACCTCCAATCCGACTCTGCAAAGGATTGATTGTTAGTGATTACGAGCACGTCAACTACTAGAGTCATTAATCCCGTACGTTAAGTGTATGATTTTTCTCGGGAGATGGCTATGATCTTCCCCTGCTGGATGGCGACATCCGGCGCAGACCTACCGTCAGCAAGCGGGGTTTCCCTCTAACCAGGACTCTCCCACCAGCGGGCACCGCCCCAGCCGGGACAAGCTCTAAGTCCCCGACCGGTCTCCCGGAATATGTGGAGTGTAGTGCATGTTAGTGCAGTGTGTGTAAGGAGAGAGGAAGGAAGAGGAAGAAAGATTGCTCGTGTTCCGTGGTCCGTTTGGTATGGTACTGCTCCGGCATTCACCTAGGTGTTGATCGGAGAAATCACGGAAAACTACCGATCAGAGCAACCGGCCGCTAGAATTCTCCTCCAGAGAGAGACTGAATCCAACGCAGCAGAGAAGCTACTGTCGAAAATCATGCCACTGTTGGGACTCGAACCTTTGACCTCCCAGTCAGAGGGAGCCTCTGCAATAGAATCATTACGTCTCACACTGGTTGAATCGGGTCGAAAACCTGGCCATAATGGCAAAATTCAAAGTGCGAGTTCGGAATTCTGACAGCGAATCTCGTTTGAAAGATGTTGGAGCTCACTTCTTCAGCTCCAGAACGTTATTTCAATCATTTTTGCCCGCTTCACAGTCTCCTAAATTTACCGTTGCTCGAACCACTCGAAATCATTGATTCTTGTCGGCAATTTTTTGTGAAATTAAAAAAAGTGTTTAAATTATTTTTTGTGGATTCTTTTCCTATCCGCGAACACAAGACTCTTTTTGCCTATAAGTTAGGTATAGTTTAGAGAAAAAGTGTCTAATAATTTTATATATTGCGACGCCCCCACCTACCTGTGCTGTAATTGCCGGCTAGCTCAGGTGACGGTAGAGCCTGAAATTTAGGTTGTGGACGGACGTGGCTACGTGACAGAGGTCAATTGAAAGAAAGTTTAAAGACAAAAATGTAAATTTAATGAGAAATTAAAAAATGATAAATTGACATTATTATCTGAGCTCAGTTTTTTTTAAACCCTTGTTTTTTTTTATGCAATCTTAAAACTAATACGATCAAATTACTTAAAACAAATAAAGCAAAAAAAGAGATGCGCTAACAAATAAAAAGAAAAAGGGGCCAATGCGGGCCTGCACCTTCTGAATGTTGACAACAGTCCAGGTAAGCCTGAAGGGCGTAATGAATGTTTGTTTTGTCTGTCGGAGCTCGACAGATTATTAGAATCACCGCTGCGGCAGGAGGACGCGCTGGGGTGAACGGCCTCCAAACAGGCAACACAGCTGGGCTCCTTTCTTCTGGACGGCACGCCCTTTAGGGGTGGAGGTGGATTCCTCTCGCAGCCTGCTCCCATTCAAGAGAGTAGAGTTAACCACGACATCAGCTGGGACGTCGGCGGTAGCGGTGACGACAGATCGGTGACGACAGATCGTAATTTTCGTAATCGCGTAACTTGCGATACACGGCGCGGCGTAAACGAGCAGAGAAACAAATAACATTACTAGATAAAGTTCTTTTTTTTCTCAATCTAATGACACGCGGTGCGATAATACCACAAATCGCACTCTAATCATGCTACTTCGCGCTATCCTAGCGCCTACACAACTCGGATGACCTCGCGTCCCACACCCGTACAACATGAGCGTCCCCGCCTCTGTGTCCGCATCGACTTGGCGTCCCCGCGCCTCTGTCCAAAGACCTCCCGCTTCTGTCTGCCCTCAGCGCGTCTCAGCGCCCACGAACCTCTTTCCCCAATTTCCATGAATGTTCTAGAAGTTTCTACAGAAATTTTGGAAGACGTGTTGTTACTGGCCGAAAGTTACTACGCTGAAAATAATATTGCTCAATCAGATTACGCGTCTTGTCGGTAATTTTGATGGAATTTTCCAGAACGCTCTCTCTCGCACACTTCCTGTAAACAAACACGGAGCGGTCGCCGCGCCGCCCGCGTGGAGCCTGGTCGGTGGTCCCTGAGGGGTTTTCGAGGCGTTATCTAAACACTACACCCCCTTGCTCGGCGACGCTAAGGAGCGGCGTAGATGGCCGTGCGAAGTGATTTAGGTCGCACCGGTTGGGGCACGCACGCTTCTGAACAGTAATAACAAAAATAAATGTATTTATTTTTTAATCCAATATTCGGTTACGTCACATTTGCCTCCCTTCGGATAGAGATAAAATCGGAGTTTTGAAGAATCTTAATTTGAAAATTAAGAGTTTTATCTCGTTGAAAAAACAAAAAACGTTACCGAATATTAGATTCATAATTGGTGAATAATTAAAGAAAAAATGAATCAAAACAACATTCAATATTCAAGAAAAAATTTGCGCAACCCTTTACTTAAATAAAAGCAAAAAGAACTATTAACTACTATTTAATCAGAATAAAATAATTAAATCAAAATTCTTCCAATTTTTCTCAGCGACACGAAGACCGCAAACTGTGCTGGAGCCCAAGGTACCGAAGAATTATGTCAGAGATTGTCAATCAGTGGTTTAAATAAAATCTACAGAATAGTTTAACCTTTAAATGGTCGCAAATTATAAAATTGTACTCTGCTGGGAGCCCATCCAAGTCTTTAAGAGGCATACATTTGGGCACGGAATCGTTTCAATAACAAATGGTCCGGTAAATAGAGGAAAAATTTATGGAATAATCCAGCAGGCTGATCACTAACTCTAGGGTCCTGACAAGTACTTTGTCACCTACGTGAAAGTGGTAGGGTTCTTTACGAGGGCTTCCTCTTCCTGGCATTCTTTTCCAGACGTACGTCAACCCGTTGTACAAAAATCCCGTGAATTTTCTGTCGTCTGGGTGAATTGAAATTTGCCAATACGAGCTTGAAAAATCTAAAGCCGAAAAATCTTTGTTTTATTAAATTTCCATAAAATTTCATCAGTGTTCTGAGGTGCCTCGTTTTCTGGGATAGTAACTCGTTGATCCGTCGAGCATCTAAACAAATCCTTACCTCCCGTCTTTTTCTTTACCACTACAATAGGGTTCAAATAAGCTGTTACAGATCTTTCAATTATACCTCGCTAAGCATAGTTTTAACAGTTTGATCTACTTCCCTCATCGACTGTGGAATGGATAATTTTTCATTTTAAAGGTGAATCATCGGTGACCGAATTGAAAGCAAAAGTCTTTAATAGGACGTACAGGACGATCAAAACATTTACATATTTGAGAAGCATTCTTTGCAGCTGGGACCGTTCGTGGTCAGAAAGTCATTATGCGGACACGGCTTATGACCCCACTCACGTCATCCCCATACTCCAGGACGCGCATGAAATGCCGATTTCTATTTTGTCATCACCGTCGTCCTTGATTACAATTTCCTATTCTCACCGAAGCTCACAAGATTCCTAGAAAATCCACTACTCCATTATTTTCCCGTAAAAATCAACCCCAAGTATTACGTCGTAATTCAGATCCTCTATGATCAAACATGGCACATCAAATAAAATTTCCCGATTTTTAAAGAAAGCAAAGCCTGCATAGTAATTGGTTTACTTTTTTTCTTTCCTACTCCAATAACAAAACATTTAATAGTGGGCAGAGTTGGTATTGGAATGCGCTCGCTTAATAGTTTTGAGTAGAACTTCCTAGAAATTGCACTGATTTCACTGCCAGTGTCTATCAAAGCTTGAACACTAAGATTTTCAATAAGAAACTCCACAACCGGACATTTTCTCGCTCGTTCTCTGACAGGTTCATTCAAGTCGTCGTTTAGGTCAAAAAGGCATAATTGACTGACACAGTATTGAATATTGGTATCTCTGAGATAATTCGTTTGGAACCCAGATACCCAGAAAGCCCAAACGGTTCTAGTTTGACGGACTCGGTCTTATGGAATCCTGATGTCCATTCCTACTAGTTGTGTTATTATTACGGTCATTTGAGTTTGGTGGCGGACGGGAGTTGTTCCCCCCATTCCTCTGACCCTGATCATCAGGCGCCCTGCCCAATTTTGAAAATGATCAAGATTGTCAAATCGTACACTGTTAATAAGGTTTTGCACGTAAGTAGGAAAGTGTGTTTAAGGAAAGGTTAGGAGCCAGATAATCTTTTTATCATCTGTCGTCGGATCACATAGTTTAATAGCCGAAATTTTTTCCATGGCGTAATCTAAATATGATTGGTTTCTTCGCTTATCCCATCTACTCGAGAATTTTCTCTCGAACTCGTAACGTCGCTGCTCTCCCAGTAACGTGAAAGAAAACGAGTTCGGAATTCTCGTAAGTCTGCGGAAAAGGTGTTAACGCAGTGAGCCAGTGTGCGGCGTTACCCGTAAAAGTTCCTGCATAAATCTTGGTTTTAAGTGAGGCGGTACCGCCTTTGTCAAATTCATATAATTTTCGGCACGATCCAAAAAACTTTCGGATTTTCGTCCGATTTCCAGAAAAGCAAAGATTCTGAGGAGGAGCCACGAAAATTTTAATCCAGAACCAGCAGAGCGTTCGTAATTGGATGATTTTCCATTTCTTTTGTACTTCTTCCTTTACCAGATTAATCACATTTTTATCTATTTCTTTCTTTAGTTTAGTTTCCTTTCCCTGAAACTTTCCTCACTACTATCACCTATCTTTTCAATTTTCTCTACCTTTCGTGAATTTGACTAACTTCAGAGTGAAGTTTTGTTTCAACCGAGTGAATTTGCTGTTCATTTCGGCCGTAACCCCGGCAATGTTTCCATTTACTGACTCACAACACGCCTCTATTTTATTGTCGCATGCTCGTAATTTCTGGTGAATTTCAGACTGTAGGTTTTTAAATTTTCTTTCGTTTCGGTCCTTGAATTCCCAATTCTTGACCTAGCTTCTCAACGGTGTTCTCAATTTCTCCGCACCTACCTCGAGTTGATTTTTCAGTGATCCGATTTCATGGTCGAACTTCTTCCAATTTTACAAGTTTTGCGGATTGGTTATCTAAACAGTTATCTAATCTATCAAATCTTTCCTGACACTTTTCTCGTGTTCTGAAAATCGCAAATTAATTTTCTCGTCCATTTCCCATACTTCCTGAAATCTGGTTCTTTAATTCGATTTTTAAATTTTCATAATTCTCTGCTTGTTTCGTTAGAACTCGATGAGATCACTTAAGGTGATTTCATGCGTAGACTGTCCCCTGAGCTGTCATCACCTCCCACGTCTACACCGATTCGTCCAGCATTTTGAATAACTTATGCGATTTCACAGTTTTTCTTGAAACGGCACATCGATTTTTCCACAACACAAGACAAAAATAGTAACACTCACAAACAGAATACAAATCCAACTGATATCATTAACAGTCCACAAATAATTAACCTCGTAGCAACGTCCTTCCATCCATTTCTTGCTTAATATTATAAAAAAAATTCAAATTTAATTTGTCGTGCAGCAATACACAGTAATTCAAAAGTAACAATATTTATTTTAAGACAAATTAAATTTGAGGGCGTTTTACTGGGGTATCAAAGATACTAATTCGAGCCCCACTTGGGAAAGCATTTGGACGCCCCACCTACCTGTGCTGTAATTGCTCGGCTAGCTCAGGTGACGGGTAGAGCCTGAAATTTAGGTTGTGGACGGACGTGGCTACGGACAGAGGTCAATTGAAAGAAAGTTTAAAGACAAAAATGTAAATTTAATGAGAAATTAAAAAATGATAAATTGACATTATTATCTGAGCTCAGTTTTTTTTTAAACCCTTGTTTTTTTTTTTATGCAATCTTAAAACTAATACGATCAAATTACTTAAAACAAATAAAGCAAAAAAAAGAGATGCGCTAACAAATAAAAAGAAAAAAGGGGGCCAATGCGCGGCCTGCACCTTCTGAATGTTGACAACAGTCCAGGTAAGCCTGAAGGGCGTAATGAATGTTTGTTTTGTCTGTCGGAGCTCGACAGATTATTAGAATCACCGCTGCGGCAGGAGGACGCGCTGGGGTGAACGGCCTCCAAACAGGCAACACAGCTGGGCTCTTTCTTCTGGACGGCACGCCCTTAGGGGTGGAGGGTGGATTCCCTCGCAGCCTGCTCCCATTCAAGAGAGTAGAGTTAACCACGACATCAGCTGGGACGTCGGCGGTAGCGGTGACGACAGATCGGTGACGACAGATCGTAATTTTCGTAATCGCGTAACTTGCGATACACGGCGCGGGCGTAAACGAGCAGAGAAACAAATAACATTACTAGATAAAGTTCTTTTTTTCTCAACAATGACACGCGGTGCGATAATACCACAAATCGCACTCTAATCATGCACTTCGCGCTATCCTAGCGCCTACACAACTCGGATGACCTCCGCGTCCCACACCCGTACAACATGAGCGTCCCCGCCTCTGTGTCCGCACGACTTGGGCGTCCCGCGCCTCTCTGTCCAAAGACCTCCCGCTTCTGTCTGCCCTCAGGCGTCTCAGCGCCCACGAACCTCTTTCCCCATTCCATGAATGTTCGAAGTTTACAGAAATTTTGAAGACGTGTTGTTACTGCCGAAAGTTACTACGCCGAAAATAATATTGCTCCAATCAGATTACGCGTCTTGTCGGTAATTTTGATGGAATTTTCCAGAACGCTCTTCTCGCACACTTCCTGTAAACAAACACGGAGCGGTCGCCGCGCCCGCCCGCGTGAGCCTGGTCGGTGGTCCCTGAGGGTGTTTCGGAGGCGTTATCTAAACACTACACCCCCCCTTGCTCGGCGACGCTAAGGAGCGGCGTAGATGGCCGTGCGAAGTGATTTAGGTCGCACCCGGTTGGGGCACGCACGCTTCTGAACAGTAATAACAAAAATAAATGTATTTATTTTTTAATCCAATATTCGGTTACGTCACAATATATAATACGGCTGAACTCTAAGCTATGGAACGTAACCATGTAAGCCAGGAATATTGTGGAATATATTTTTGTCCTGCGCATCCCTGCCTCAATAAATATTTTTATTTATCACGTACAATGTCTTTAATCAGAATATCACACATTTAGCTGCACATACCTCCACATTTTTTTATAGTCACTTTACTGCAATGCTACATAGTAAGATTTAACACTAGATATCCCGGAAGTGTCTTGGGCGTCACAGGGAATTATTTTCTCTGTATATTTTCAATTTCTCCTCCTTATAATTGCTTTAAATAAGAAAATTAGTGATATGAATTTTTGGAATGATTACAATATTAACCAGCGACCGCGAAAACTATTGTATCCATATTTCTACACATCATTATTTTTACGAGTCAGTCATTTTCAACCCGCCTTTTGAATTTTAAATTTTTTTTTTAAATGAGAAGATCCGCCATCTTGAAGCCGCAATTTTGAATTTTGAAATGTATTTATGATATTAAAATTTATCGACCTCAAAAACACATTGATAACCATTTTTACGCAAATCCACTCGCATTTGCAATTATGACCACGTTTTAGGCCCGATAGAACCAGTGTGCGTCGGTATTATAGTACGCGGCTTGCTGCTCATTTGCCTAAGCTTGTCGGTCTGTTCGTCGTTATAGGATATAACACATTAGCAGTAATTTGTACGTTACTGCAGGGCGTCTGCTACTCGGGGGCTTAATTGCTGTTAGAATTAGGTTTTCTGTTGATTGGGCGACGCATTAATGCATTTGCAAGTACGAGATTAGCAATGCTGGCGAATAGACGACTTTGACTGGGAATCTGCCATTCATCAGTTCAGGAATTATTGACAAGAGGATAAACTGAATTTGTTTTGCATAATTCAGAATATTACATTTTTTATAACCACTCAACGTGCCCTGAGTTCTAAAAGGTGTGTTGTTTTCTCATTGAATATTGTGCATATATGATAAAATGATATCAGACAGATTTGCACGTCTTGTACTTAACGTTTTTCATTATGAAGTATTCTCATGCAATATGACATTATTTTAGTACATAAATAAACTTATTATCAAAGAAGATGGCTTCGTTAATTTCTTTCGAAAAATATTATTTCCCACATCCATCAATCCCAGTTCCAATTCCATAACTTCTAAACTTCTCGCCTATCCAAATCCCTCGTCCTTACTACTACTGCTTGTGTCCTTGCAGTTTGGTTGAGTTGTGGGAATTCTGATACGATGTTCTTGACGTTCTTATATGAAGAAATAAAAGAAGTTATCTTCGTCAACATAGTATTTTTATTGAAATATCCGGCTTTCGACGGCCTCGCAGTCATCATCAGTCTCGCTGCTTTCAGGAAAAGGCTGCAAGGCATCCCATATGGGCCACCGGACTACTTTAGCCATACTTTTATAGCTACAGAACCGACGTGTGTCCACATCTAATAAGTCCGGTCTAAATAATTTAATTTTACAAACATTCCCCAAAAGGTTTATCATATACTTAATTAAGTCATTAATGTAAATTATAAACAATATTGGACGCAAAACTGACCCTTGCGGAACACCTAAGTCTACGCTAGTTTCATCTGAGATAATATATATTTTACTTTTTGCTTTCTCTTGTTAAGATATGAAATAAACCACTTTTTAACGTCACCTTTGATTCCGTATATATACATTTTCTGAATAAGCATTGGCCTATCAATAGTTTCGAATGCCCTCTTGAGATCCAAGAAGATTACTCCTGCTTTCTTTCCTGCATCAATATTGATCTTCCATTCGTCTAAAACTGCGTTTACTTCATTTTCACATGATTGTTTTTCTCTGACACCTGATTGTTCATTTTCTATAATTTTATTTGCTTCAATATACTCATTTAACTGCTTCTTTACCATTTCTTCTAATATTTTTTCATACATGGGTAGCTTATTTATTGGGCTATTTGTCACTTTTGGAATGGGTACTACTGTAGAAGTTTTCCATGACTCCGGAAAAATCCCTTTTTCTATAAAATTATTTATCTTTAAAATTTCTATAGTCCCTTTTACATGCTTTAATCCTTTCTCTTCGATTTGTACCTTTTTCTTTTAAATCTGAGTTCACCACTACCCAGCCATGATCGGTTGCTTTTGGTGTCTTGTACTTCCACATTTATGTTTTCATTTGAGAATACTAGATCAATGATTGTCTGACTATTACTAATTGAAATGATTGAAGACGTTGTCATTGTCAACAATAATATTTATTTTAGTAATAATAAATAGTATTGTTGACAATGGCAACGCCTTCAATCATTTCAATTATATAAATGTCAACTATAACACACCACTAAAACAATGACTATTACTATCCACTCTAGTTGGCTCTTTTACCAGTTGGTTTAATCCCAATTCTTTAAAATTATTTATAACTTCTTCTAGGCGTAACTTTCTCTCAGTTTATTTATATTAAAATCTCCCATTATTATGCAATCATTAATTGTCATTATTTCCTCCACTTGGTTAGTAATATAATCACTATCAATAAATTCACTATCAAATGCATTTGGAGAGTGATAGACAGCAACTACTGATCCTCTGTATTCTTTACAAAATATATCTGACTTACTATCCAGCAGTTATTTTCTATACAGTCTATTTTAAAATTCTCGATTTCAATGTCTTTTCTCACGAATGTTATTACTCCCCCCGTTCTGTGATTCTGTGAGATACATCTGATACACCTATAGCCTAGTATTCTAATTACCCAGTCCTCTATTATCTTCCGTATGATTGCTATTCAGAAATGTAATCAATTCTTTACCTCTTTTCATTTATCATTCTTAAATATGTAGAACAATCTTTGTCTGTTTCTTCGTGATCTGTCGAAATGTTCGTCCATTTTAGTCTTCTAACCCTGTTTTTACAGTTCACACATTTTTATTTAATTCGCATCCCCTACTGTCATGATTACCAGCACATACTTTACATACAATGTCTTTCTTACAATCTTCACTAAATGATTAAAACCCCAACACTTGAAACATTAACAACACATACAAACTCGTATACCGGACACCTCTTCCATCCTATGTTTACTTTGCACTTTTCCATTAACACTTTAAATATCCCTGCAAATTTAAAATATTACCAATTTCATCTTCTCTGTTACATTGATTAGTATTATATCTTTTTATCATTTTCATGTCATTATCTTCACTCGTTTCTATTTTATTTTGCATCTTCATTACCTTAATCAATTGTTTGTCTTCTAATTCAAACTCCTCTTTTTCTAACTCCTATAATTTTAAGTTTAGGTTTAATTTTCTTTTAACTCTCTTTCTCTCTTTTATTTTTACAAACACTGCTTCCTTATTTCCTTTCTATATTTTAGTTATCCCTACAGGGAGTTTATTAATATTAACATTCTCCCTGAGAGTTTGTTCATATATTACTATCTTGTGGTATTTTCGGTCTTATTAAAATTGGTTTACCTTTTGTAGCTATTTCGGCATATGTTACTGTTTGGGACTCCTTTTTATTAACATTTACATTTTTTATTATTTCTGCCATCTGTACTTTTATACTATTTATTTCATCCAAAACTACTTCTCTAATAATTTCTTTCAATTTATCTATACTTTGTTGTTTATTTTTAATTTCAACGATATCTTGTATTACTAAATCTAATTTGCTTTCGAACGTTCTATTAATGTTCCCAATTGAATTTCCTTCTTCATCGTTTGTGTTTCTATAATTTCCAACTACATACTTTTCTCTATCCCCATCACAATTCACAAGCTCATTTCTAGTATTGAACACTTGATGTTTCTTCTTGCAATTACTGTGGAAGTATTTCATACATTTCTTACAATAGCCGCCCTCTGTAATTATTTCTTTCTGACACCGCCCCAACTCGCACATGCGTTTGATTCCTTGCATTCTCGAAAGCTCGATTAACCTTCACTTACAATCCGCCTGCTAAGACCGGTCAGCTCCGCTCTGTCCAATCAGCTCGCCGCCGTGGCCGCGTCAGCTCCCCATTTAATTAGAAAATACTAGCGTACTTATTCGAGAACTATCGCATGTTAAACCATACCCTCTTCCTTATTTTTCCATTTCCATATTAAGTTTGTATTATATATTATACTTAAAGTCTCTTTTCTCCTCCGTCACATTTTCTTGTGACCCTTGTAATTGACAACAATACAATACACTCGTGTCAATACAAACTATTCTTATTTAATAGTATTACTGAGAAGAGAGGTACTCCCATATAATTCAATCGCGTAGAATATCAAGTAATTAGTTTCATTTCACATACAATTGCAGATTCTACAGGCGCTGAGCAGGTGGGGTAGATTTGAGAAACGTCGAACCAGCAAAAATGTAAAACAATGTTAAAGAACATTTCATTCTATAGATTACGAAGTGAGAAACTTTACTTTGAGGCCGTTGATCTCAAACTTTTAATTTTTAAGGCCCTACAACTTATCCTAACCAACATTCTAGATTAAGTAACCAATTTTTTACCATTTTTTTTTCTAATTTGCTAAAATGGTTATTTTTCTTTGCATTGTCATAAAAATTGACTCTTTTCATAAAATTCACGAACTTTTGAACTTATTTACTTTAACAAATAAGACATGTTTGCTGTTCTATAAATAGGACTGTAGGAGAAAGGATATCATTAGTCATGTCTAATTTTTATATCTTAAAAAATTAGTTTTCACATAAAAATTACTTTAAAATGTTCACTTATTTATTTTCTTGAAATGATAAGTTTGCAGGAGTAGTGATCGGTCTGGTGTAAGGGTTAGCGTGAGGTTCCCATCCCCACTTTAAAATGAGTATATCTTAATTATTTTTTGGTACAAACGAAAATGTTGGTGGATCAATTTGGTGTTACAAACAATTAAGGAAGATTCCATTTGTTTACGGTGATGGCGATGCCGGCGTGAACTTGGTACGACCACATTATAATGGCTGTATCTTAATTAATTTCTTTGGTACAAACGAAAATTCTGGAGCAACAATTCAGTACAAACGATTTAGAATGGTTCCAAATTTGCTTACGATGCGTAAATTTGATGCGATCCAAATTTGATTACGATGTGTAAGTGTGGAATTGGCACCATCGTAATTGAAAGTGCTCTGACTCTGTAAGTGGTTTTCATTCAAAGAAATGTTACTATTGAACAAATGGGTACAGACGAGGTACAAACGAATAGTAATGGTTTTAGAAGTTTTCATTGTGGTGATGGTGCAAACATCACGGGCATACGGTTGCTCTGTCCCATCTTTTAGCACATCAATTTTATATGTGCTAGCTTTCAAATTTTTCCTTTTCAAATTTTATTGCGCTGGCTTTCTGCGAATTAATTCAAAACTTGTTCATAGGAATAGAGATATATCTCTGGTCTCAAAACGTCTCGCAGACAATAATAGCTCGGTTTGTCTTTTCAAAACAAAATAGCGGTCAAGAAATATGTTAGAAATGTTTTCAAGTATGTCGCCACTTTTGATACTGATAACATTTCTAGTATGAAATAGAATAACGGGAAATAGATGTAGGAACATATTGGAAAATCTAGAGTAATTGATACTTGATTCATCATTTGGATGATACAATGCGTTGGTTTTTCATTTTATTGAGTTCTAAGAAAGCGTACCTTGGGTAAAAAAACGAATCTTCAGAAATCATTATTTATTAAATATACTAAAAGTATTCAATCAATTATAATTTAGTCAGCAGATAAAATTGTTAAAAGCAGAATATATTGACAACTGATGAAAAATGAACAAAATTAGGAGGAGAAAAAAATGTAAACTGCACTGTCACATAAATAGGACAATGGTAAAACATGGGCAATAAGCAGCGATTCAGATATAATGTGAACACAAAACACAAAAGTCAACTTGTAAGTAAATAAAGAGTAGAACAGAAAGTTTTTACTTTTTTCACTAAAAAATGTATTTCTATTTTACTCGTAAACAATAATTTCACATATCCCCCCACTATCCTGCTTGCTTACACTTCAGTGAGTAAACTTTGCGTTCGTGTAGTTGCTTTCGCGTAGATATCTGAAAAACTGAAGGCTGATCTAAGGTACGGGAAGGGGCGGTAATGAGGGTCTCTTTTTGTCTTTGCAATATAAATCAGAACTCCCGCTTAAATAAACAAGTATGTGTTTTTATATAACATATTATTTATTGAACTTGTGCTTAAAGATAATTGAAAAACAGCAACCACGTGAACAAGCAGGATTACGATCAAACATTTCAACAGCAGACCACCTTTACGCCATGAAACTGTATTTTACAATTCCAATATATTGTTGCAATAAAAATATACAATACAAAATTATTATATATTTACAGTATTTTCAGTATTTGAAATATTTTAAATACGTATGTATTCAGCATATGAAGTCCTGATGTGTTTTGTGTATGAATTTGAATACTTATTTCTAAAGTATTTTTGCAAATTATTTAAATACTAAATTTAAAGTATTTTGCCCAACCCTGCTCTCCGAACAGAATGCAGTGAAAATTGGCTGTCAATGTATGACTCCCGCTTATTTGTAACTCAGATTTCAAATGGCTTCCCCGTCTGGGGTTTTAACCCTAAAAGGGTTGTGAAATAGTGGCGGCTATTTGGTGACTTTCACCACACACCGCTTGTAGCGCCACGCTCGTGTGATTGCGTTTTATTGCTGTCGGTTGCAATAAAAATGTGTTAACGGAATCCTCTCCTGGAAGGATGCAGTCTGTATTGACAACTCTCTTTCCACTCGTTGATTTGTTGTTCACTTTCACAATGGATAGTATGACGTAGGAAATGGACTTACAAGCTGCGGAAGCATCTGTATCGTTGCAGTAATTAAAACGTAAAACAGAAAGGTGACATCTACACTTAATTCTTAAAGGATTTTTTATACTTATGGAAATACTCTAACAGTTTTAAGTGATGACATTCTTTCTGTATTTTAGGAGCCGAATTCCGGATTCATATTAGAGAAGGCTAAGTTGCTGCGAATACGCGTATTTCAGCATCATCCTTATACAGTATTTGAGTAACCCCCGATTGGACGGATGTTCTTATGTTCGAATGTGCGGTTCCGTCACTCACTGTTAGACTTCACGTGCACCAATCGAGACATACGATGTGTCATTTGACGCGTCTCGGCCTCCTGGTGGGGAACTGACAATTTGTTTTCGGATCCGGCCACAAGATTCAAAGCAATTTCCAAAACCTTTTTGCATGTTTTGGCGCCGATATATTAGAAAAGTAAGTTGAGATTTAAACAAACGCCACCTTAATAGATCTATGTGGGTGGCGTTGATTAAACTCTAGTACTCAAAGGCATTTTTCTTTCAATACGCCATAATTTTCCTTCACAACGTTGGCAACACTAATGTTAACATCTTTAAGTGATCGAGAGAAGTTAATTTGGACAATTGACGGCATATTTGAATTTAAATTTTATCCATATCGCCTATTACCATATTTTTTTAAATAAATTTGCAAGAACTTACGAACAGTATTGCAGATCCTACCAGAAGAGTATTGCAAGAACCTACGAACAGAATTTCAAGTGAAGACGAAGAAAATAAAACAGTGTGTAACATTAGAGAATGAATGAACGTTCTCACGTCTACTTGAAAGTGAACACAAATTAGTCAGTTTCTGACATTTTAATGTATCTTCAAAAATTAGGGGAGAAAAATATGGAGAGAAATGTGTTAAATCCGGAAAAGAATCACATGTGGTTGTATAGCATTTTGCGTGGGAATTTTTGGAACTAATTGAGAATGATCTTGCATTAGGATTAGAGAATTACCCAGAAGAACAACTTACAGGTGATCTTTTTGTTTTTCTGTCATGTCGTGACCGGCCGCACAGATTTGAATGTGCCGCCACAGTAGGGCGTTACCGCCCTGGCGGCAGCGGCCAGCGACAAGCGCAGGCCAGCGAGGCTCGACGGTGTGCGGCCGCCACGCCTGAGCGAGCGGGCGAGGCCAACCCCGCCCCTACTACGCCTGCCAGTCTGCGGACCTACGGCCCGGGGAAAAAATAAGCCGGCCGTGGCCCGGAGAGGACAGAGAGTGAGCGGCGGAGTAAGAGTGACGAGTTGGTGATACGAGATAGTACGGTGTGAAGATTGTGATTACGACGACAGTGCTGCGACAACGGACTTCCTTTACGGAGATTTAGTGACTCGGCAATATTGTGGTGCATCTTCTGGTTACGATAACTCGGCTACGTTTCACTGTACATTCTCCTGGATTTTCGGCACTGTAGCTCTGTACCTGTTTTCAACCAATAAATTGTTTATTGAATTTTGTGTGTGTTGAATTTGGACACATCATGTCATATTAGCAAAAATCTAAAAAAGTAGTTGTACTAAACTCTACACGAATCATCAATACATTCGAAGTATTTTTTACAGCAATTATAATTTTAAAATTTAAATATTATCCGGTTCATATCCCGTATGTAGGTAACGTAGAAGTCCATTAGATGTTGAGAACTTTTGAAGGGGAATATAACATTATCAGCTACAACGATTCATTGGTAAGTCCAATGCCAGATACTGTACGAACATATTTGAACAAAGCTACGCATGAAAGAAATGAAATGTGAAAGAAATTTCCAACACATGAAAATACTTTTAAAACAGTCAAAAGCGACGGTCACGACACATTCCACGAGTATAATACGAGTATTTTCGTCAAATGCTTTCTCAAAAATTCTAAACAAGCTGTTCCAATTCTTAACTCAGTCATCGATTCATCGATTAAATTTTTCATTTTGAAGAACATCCGTACACATAAATGTCGTGTTTTCTTGTCTATACTGGGGCACAATGGAGTCGCTTTCAATACACAAGGTACAGCAGGGGATACTTTCACTAATTTTACAAAGTTATCATCTGACATCGCAAGTATTTTGTTCAATATTTAACATTAAATTTAAAGCTTTGTGTAATGAATACTACATAGATGAGCCTTTATTACTAACATTATGTTAATGTCACTTTTATGTAATTTTCACTGCGTAATTAACTCGGCCAAAGACTTTTGTCATGTACCAGTTGCAAATTTATCTTTCTTAATGATTTCATAGATGCAGATGCTTTGTTTCATCCTTGGAAGTGAATAAAACTCTTATATAATATTTTTAGAGCATTGTTTACAATTTTAATAAAAGTATGTCCAATGCAACTTCCCGGAGAGCAGAATAACGGATAACAAATAAAACGAACTAAAAATATTTGCAACAGACTTTCATAGCTTGCGTTAATTATAAAAACAACGTCGATATTGTGCTTAGTATATTTCATTCTTAAAATGTGGAAATACTGTTAGAGACGTACTTTTTTAGTATTCCCGTAAAACACATGAGTGGTACTACAGAATAGCACGGACTTTCTCGCATTTGTTTTATTGTTCTTTCTCCTTTATCTCCACGTCTTGATAAGCTTTCTTGTGAAAAGCAGGCTCATCCATCATAAAGAATTTAGTAAGAAAATTCAGTATTTTCTTTAAATTCTCTATTTTCTTTAAATTCTTTTTAGATGCTTCGTGAACATTGTCTTATTTCATAATTTTTACAAAAACGAAAATGAGAAGAAGAATTTTCATATTTTTTCATATATAATATAATGCAATATTTTGATCATGCAAAATTCTATTGATCTTAATTTGGTAACAGAGAGAATAATGGAAGGATTTTTCAAGGGAGATACTGGTGGCTTGCCGGCGAATTCGGACTACCGTCCCAATAACGCCAAATACATACAAATATAATACGTCTTGTAATGCATCGTGGTCGGTAGGTTACTGAGTGGGTTGTAAAGGTTAAAACGCGACCTCAAAAAAATAAATACCAAGTATGTAGTTTCAGCGACTGTTCAAAATTAATTCAAATTAATTGTTCACAACTTTACGAATATACTTGAGAAGATACTTGACGAAAAATGACTAAAATGTATTTCCTAAAATCAATGAGGAATTCTTGTTTCATGATCGAGAACAGTATTTGGTCTCGAATTGGGAAATATAGGAAATGAAGGTAGTGTAACGTCGTAGGTAGGGATCTGCGCCACAAAGAACAGACACGAGTGGGTATATACAATTTATTTACACTAATTTATGTACACTATTTATAGACCTCACTCTAAGGTGCTTGTCGGAGCTACCTGCAGCAGCCCCCCTCTCCCAACACGCGCCTTGCGGCCGTGCCTGCGAGTAGCCAACTCGACCGATTCGCAACTGGGCACCTCATGTGCCTCGGCATACCATCTGCCGTGAAGTATAAGGCATACTTCACCGTGTCCGAACCTCGAACACCTACTCGTGCCTTCAGCACTTCCGCGCCAGACTTGGCGGAAAAGTTTTTGCGGTTTTTGCCGCGGGGAAACCAGAATCGCTACCCAACCCAGGGCTTCTGCGACAGCCCTTTTATATGCTCGAGTCACATGACTTCCTGCGTCATCTTTCCCCCACGCACTCGTCTTGAGGCGTCTGCTTCTCCCGTTGCAATTTGCACCCGGCACCTACACGCCCTCTCCCCTTTTGGACTTTCCCTGAAGGGTTGGCCTTTGTTCGGAAGCCTATTTTTGGCTCCCTCATTCCCATACCTTGCAACTTGTCTCTCTAGAGCAGGGAGCCAAGTCTATGACGCTACAGTAGATTGAATAGTAAGCTTTTGATTATAGTACAACACGTAATTGTGAGTTCTCAATTAACTGAAAGCAAATATCTTACATTGTATGATTCAACTTAAGTATTACAACAGTTCAAAAAGGATAATTAAAGGTCACAGTTCGTGAAAATAGGTATTTATTAGCTAGAAATAAAATTATGAACATTTTTTTAAAAAATCGTTACGCTCCATCTACAGATTATACATGCAAAGGAATTGATTTTGGATCTGGATGTGCGATCATAATTTTATGAAGTTATCTCACAGTCGGTGTCACTTATTTTGTACGTATTTTGTCATCTAAGGAATTAATCTTGAATATTATATAAATAAAAACAATAAGAGTAAGATAGTCAAAAAAATAGCTTGTGGGAATTCTGATGCGACATTATAATATGAAGAAATACAAGAGGTCATCTCCGTCAACTTTGCATATTTTTATTTATTTATTTTACGTCAAAAAAACAGTTAAAAACTGCGTATGACGTGCTATGGGGAAAAGTGAATTGTGTGCACATTTTCAAAATTCTGTGATCCATACACTAAGTCATATACTACTTAAATTTTGAATTTTTGAAAGGGAGAAAAAAAACAAAAACTCCCATGTAGTAAAATCTATTTTCAAGGATAAAGAAGCAATAAAGTTTGAATTTTTGAAAGGGAGAAAAAAAACAAAAAAACTCCCATGTAATAAAATCTATTTTCAAGGATAAATAGCAATAAATTTTGAATTTTTGAAAGGGAGAAAAAAAACAAAAAAACTCCCATGTAATAAAATCTATTTTCAAGGATAAAGAAGCAATAAAGTTTGAATTTTTGAAAGGGAGAAAAAAAACAAAAAAACTCCCATGTAATAAAATCTATTTTCAAGGATAAATAGCAATAAATTTTGAATTTTGAAAGGGAGAAAAAAAACCAAAAAACTCTCATGTAATAAAATCTATTTTCAAAGATAAATAAGCAATAAATTTTGGCTTTTATTACTTCCTGCCGCGACAACATGGAAACGATAATTTGAATAATTGTATTTCCCACTGAATTCTAGAAAACGTGCACAGAAAATGAAGTTACATTTATGTCCAGAAGCAAAACAAGGGGCCATCTCAGCATTTGCTCAATGGATCAGGGAAACTGGACGAAAAACCTGATCGAGATGGGTATTTATTATTTATTGAGATAGCCGACATATTTATTGAGATAGCCGACTTTTGACGGCTTTGCCGTCATCATGAGTCTAATATAATCTTTCAATTATTAATATAAATAACATAAAATTTATATATAATATTAAGTATACATTATATATAGTTAATATTAATTATATTAAATATTTGTATATTAATATCCCCTTCCATGTCATATTGTGTAATTGAATTTTCTATTATTTATATGAATCCTCTGCTTTATCTTATTTTGCATTTTATTGGTATTTTATTTATATTTTCTTTCCTTGACATTTGTAGACTGATAATGACGGCAAAGCCGTCGTCAGCCGGGTATCTCAATAAATATGCTAAGTTGACGGAAATGACCTCTTTTATTTCTTCACAAAGTAATTGTTGGACGTTTCTTGGACTAGTATCACCCAATAGAGATTCCCACAAAAGGTCCAACAATTACTCCAAAGGCGAATACCTACTTAATATATATTTGTTACCTCTGTGTCGTTGATAGTATATCTAACAGGACGTATAAAGTATGTATCCCGGTTGAATGTAACATCTCTCTTCCAACACAACTCTACTCTGCCGCGTCAAGGCTCCCCGGACGTTCACCTGGCGGAATTAGCTAGAAGCGCTGATGCGCCCCTCGTTTGGCAGTTCGCTCATTGGCTGCGCTAGTTTATTATGCATAAACGCCCCGCCCCGCCGCTTAACGGCTTTCGATCCGGGATGACGAGGAGCGTCAGCCGCGAGACGGCAGGCGGGAGAGAAAGAGAGAGAGAGAGAGAGAGAGAGAGAGAGCGAGAGAGCGAGAGAGAGAGAGAGAGACAGACAGACAGACAGACAGACAGAGAGACAGAGACAGCTGCGTCTGCTAATTGGAATCGGAGATCATGGCACTCGCCCGCACAGCCCTCGTGTCGATGGACCTTAATACGGTGGTTATTGCGTCATGTTAATTTAATCATTACTATTAGCGTTATATCAGCGGTTTATGTGGTTCTCCTGATCCCTTCCAGGCGAATGCCGGAGAAACAGTAAAACAGCAGCCGTGGAACACACCTTTTCTTTTCTTCCCTATCCTGCTCCAGTTTACTTTCTCGTATACATACGTATATACTGAGTAATATAGGTAGTATAGACAAGGTTATGTAATGCTGCGGAAAATCGATTTCGACATTTTAACGGAAACTATTGATGTCAAGAAATAAAAAAATATAAATAAAATACTGATAAAATTCAAAATAAGATAACACATTATAATATACAATGTGAAATGCCAGAGGATATTAATATACACACCAGTAGCAAATGACATTCCAAAATATACAATGCAAAAAGGGAGATTAATGTAAATAATAGATACATTTAAATTTTAATTATTAAAAATAAATATAAATAAAGAAATGTACATTATGAGATTGCAAAAGATACGGAAAACGATAGTAATAACAATTAAAACCAATAGTAAACTGGAACTTGGAATGGATACTGGACGCCATTCAAAAATGGAGAGGATACACGAAAGCAAGTGACAAAACAGGGAACATATTAATTACCTATTGTAGGAAGATCGAGTTCTTTAGTAAATTAAAAATTTCTGAATTAGGATTTAAGAATGATAATGGCTATGCATACAAGGGAAGGAACTTAAAAACAAAACAGTACACAATAATAACGAGGATTTCATGATAATGTTTTTGTCTTTTTGAAACTGTTGTATTTATCGACTGTTATGTATAGATGTAATATATGTTTTGCAGAAGAATACAGATAGAAATGTTGAAGTAACTTAAGTAAGTATTATTATTCCTGGGTAATAGCAAAATAGTGAGGAGAATTAACTTACGTACATTTGTCATCAACGAATATCAGAAGAGATGGTCTATTGGACCCATTAGTAAATTTTATCATGACGGGGAAGCTTTGGTACACCTTCTGAACAATTGTCGGATGAAAGATTAAATGATAATTTAGCCAGGATAAACCAATAAAAAAGTACCAGGCACATACCCCCGTTTAAATATGCAATTTTTCAGCAATTTATATACATTATTGCACTTGTGAGTGGAAGTGTTTCAAATGACTTTAAATGAAGTTTTTTCGAAAACTCAGAAGATTCTTGTGGAAAATAGCTTCAAAGTCTCATTTAGACTAGGGTGTAAACATATTTTCTTAAAAACGGCTTCAAATATTTCAACGAAAATTTCCATATTGGACGAGGTTTTACGCTTCTTCAGTATTCTAAAAGTATTATTTCCAGTCTTCCATTAGAAAACCGACATATTGAGGAAACGTCAAAAAATGGCATTTCGGCGGCGATAGATGGCAGCTGGCAAGAGGATGGAGCATGACCGTAAATCAAGCCCACACAAAGGAAATTAGAAAACTTTACTACGAGAAAGTCAGTGCCATTCTGTTGCACCACTAGTTTCATCCTTAGTAGGGAGGGTACGATCACCCACCCTCGGAAAATCTCTTGGGTTTCGGAGACATCATAGCAAACCTTAAAATGCTGATGAGCCATAAAGAGAAAAGGAATATTCAAATAATGATTTTCCTTTAGACTTTCTTTGACTCATAAGATGTTGGCTGCGCCGGTGTCAATTTTTCTCGTCACCAATGGATATTTATATGAAGACAAGGTTTGATGTTGACATCAGACATTTTTACAGCCCTCAGTGACAGATAAGCACACATGGAAATACACAAGCAGCCATTCTCAAGGTTGAATTCGAACCTAAAAGTATCAGCATTCAGCATCATTGTGATTTTGTCCCTCGGGTGACTCGTGGTCAGCGTGCTAGCTTTCAGTGAGGCGGTCCCGAGTTCCATTCCCGATCGGGGTGAAAATGAACTTGTGGCTTTCCAATTCAATTCGTCTCAGTTTCTGTAATTGTGTGGCGAAAGGAAGATCAAGCAGGCCAAATAAGCTACAATACAATGAAGACAAACTTCATGCTTGCCACATATTCATCTCGCGGCAATGGTGTAACGGTTAGCAAACTTAATTTGAGCAGTTGTAACGCTTAGCGTATCGGGCTGTTGTACCCAAGTTTGCGGGTTCAAACCCGATCGAAGCCGTGGATTTTTAAGGTCGGAAAATCCTTCGTAGGCTTTTCTTCGGAAGGGAAGTTAAGCCGGCTGTCCCATGTTAGTAGATTACTACATGTAAAAGCTCCTCAAACCTAAATGAAGCCTCTGAGCTAAATTCAAATGTCTGTTTCGTCGCGCAAGTAATACATTCTTTCTCTCCTAGTAGGTGAAAGGAGCGTAACGAAATTTGCGTGGTCAGACGGAAGAGCAGGCCTCATGGCCTGAGTCTCACCACGTAAAATAAGGTGTTCATTCATATTTCCCTTATCCTCAGCTGTTCATAATAAATAAAATAATGGTCCATGTCCGGGAACATCGCTAGCTGACAATAGTCAGAAAATCCAGCTCCTAAATGCCAAATGCATAGTCATAGACATAGCGTTGCTCAGTCTCTGCGTTTACTTAAAAAAATGTGATTAAGTTGTCATGAAGCAGAGGCGTAGCGTTAATGGATATGAGTGATTATTACATACCCTGTCAGAATCCCATATTTTTTTAATCACTTGTAAATTGTACTTAGATTCGATGTTACACGATGTGACATTTGAATTGGCGCCAAACTTCTTATATTTGGGTTTTTCTAACGTGGAATCTGTGGGTAGAATCTCCAATATGGAATTCAGCACAATTTTGTGCGTCAGTTTCAGTCCTGCCACTAGATTCGCTTGATCTGGAGCACTGCTTGATACGGTCGCGGTCATGGGACATCTTGCTGCAGGACAAAGACCAACGCAGAAAGTCATGTCGAATTCCATCTCGGAGATACTACCCACAGATGCCATATTAAAAAAAGTATAGCTACGAATATGAATTGCACGGTCTACTTGATTCTTCACTGCAAAGTTACGGACATCCCCCGCCACGCGCAGTGTGCATGGCGTTGGAGATGTAATGTGTTTAAGTACATCTTCGGTATATTCTATCGTGCTCCAGATAAGTTAAATATTGCATTTTAGACTTGTGTACTGTATAAATTACTAATCAATTTAAATTTTAAATTAATAAAATATGTTAAATTAATTCAAATTAAATTAATAAAAATAAGTTAAATAAATTCAAATTAAATTAAATTAAAATAAAACAAAAGAAACGGTTAAAATAAAACACATTAGGGCCGAAGGGAAGTGGGAATCGGAAATGTTAGGCAGAGGCGTTGGTGCGGACGATTTTCTGTGGTGCTGTTTGTTTTCAGGTGCGGTGGAGGCCAAACACTGGAAGGAGAATGCCTGACGCCCGCGCCAAATAAATAAATAGTTTAAAAACCGGATAGAGTAGCATGTACTCGGCTTCTGACGGCAGGTTTTTCCCTTCAGGGGTTTTTTCCTCAGCCGTACCTTATGGTCTCGTTTCGCGGCTTTGATGCGATGGAGAGACCATTTGGGGTAAATACCAGAAGGCGAAAGGTTAGAACGCGATAGAATGTAGGTATTGTAATGGCTGAAAGGCCTTCGATCTAGCAACATTGCATCAAGCTTTCTAATTTGGCTGTAATAATTACCTATTAAATAAAAAAATTACTAATCATTACGGAACGGAATTTGTTGTACTAAAAGAAGCAAAATATGTACATATTTATGTACTTATTTTTTCTAAAATATGTAAGAAAACATAGGAAATATGTGAAATGAAAATTCGTTATAATGTTTAAAACACCGTTCTCCAAGCGTTTTCCTAGCAGAGTTTGGATTCAAAGAGGCTTAAAGAAAGTTCTACATGTTAGTTAATGCCTTATTTTACGTATACCACGCAAATTTTGCTACGCTTCTTTCACCACCTTGCGGAGAAAGAAGTTATTATCTTGAGCGACGAAACAGGTGGAACTCAATTTTGCTCAGAGGCTTCATTTAGGCTTGATCTTTTACATGCAGTAAATATACTACATGGGACAGCCGGCTTTACTTCCCCTCCGAAGGAAGGAGTACGAAGGATATTTTTGCCCTTAAAAAATCCACGGCTTCTATCGGGTTTGAACTCGCAAACTCCGGTACAACAGTCTCATACGCAATCCTTTATACCACCGAATCCACATCCGAATCCGCAGCCGAATCCGCTACATCTACAGAAGCAATTGTTCGCTACTTCATTCGAAATATATAGTACTTTCATATTATATACAATGTTGTTTACGAGAAGCCGGCGCTTAAGTGAATAGTACCGTGTAGCCTGTGATAAAAAGAGGAAGGGGGTAAAGCGAGCATTTATCGACTTGTGCATGGGGTCAATGAAACACGAGTAAGCACGTGGTTGAAGTTCCTTCTGCTTCACATACTACATCCGCTCATCGTTGATCCAGACTACGCGGTTTCCAAGAAGCAGGGGGGGACGGGGAGAGGTACGTTTGACAATTAATAGTGATGGTCCGGCGTTAATACAAATGCATTGAAATGATCATTTTCGGCTAAAAAATGTATTAATATATAACGATATATGTAGCAATAGATAAAATATGTAATTATACGAAAATATGTACAAATATGTAAAATACAAATGGTTCCAATTCGTTCAGAATGTCGTGTTAAGTCTAAAACATATTAGTGAATTAGGTAACATAATCTGTGGAAGAAGAAAACAGAATATTGTGTAAAAAATAACTCATAATTATTTCTCAGACTTAATCACTAGTATTAGCAGTGGTATTTTCATTCAGGCAGTTCTCACAAAAAAATTGCGTGATTGTGTAAACGTAAGACATTATCACATTTCACAGAAGCATATTTTGTGCGACAATGTTTTGCCTAGACTGGTTTATGTAGTTCCATAGGAATCGTATTTTGATTTTCTTGTTTTCTGTATTTAGTTAGCGTTTGTTGAATTCTCCTGGAAGACTAGTAATTGTGAATCTTCTTTGCAATTGTTGGAGAAACAAACCATGGAGTCATCAGCATTTTGGAGATCATGTTCACTGATTTTGAAAACTATATAGAGCAGAGAGAATATTACGTTACTGTAACAGACATGAACACAAAAACGCACCATGTGAAATGTTCGTGCCAGCACGAGCTCTTGGCTGAAACTGGAGAACTGTTTCTTAGCCGAAGGCAGGAGACAGGTTCGTAAGTTGCTAAATGACATTGAAAATGGTTTTGACATGTTCGTAAGTTGCGAAAATGTCAGGTCTCGATGTCCCATCTCGGCGAGCTTTATTGTACCCAGCCCACTAAACAGCGTACATAGTGAGGCTACTATTCCCCAAATTGCCTGTTACCACACTTTGTAGACGGATCTTAACCTGAAACTTCTGCCCTTGTGAAATCTCTCAATTTTTTTCCGACCTTGGAAACTTCTCCGACCTTTAACCTCAGCTCTTCCAAACACACTACGTAAATCATTAAGTGCACGGACAACAAATCTGAAACACTGCAATGAGTTGAGAGCAACTTATCCTGACCACTCTGTCTTTGACAAAGACGTCTCTGCCATCAGTTACTGTGGCATGTGCGTTCTACTGTAGAACAGCCACATGCTCATTTAAAATTCACTCGTACTGTAGTTTATTGTATGCAAAGAAGTTTGCTGTACAGCAAGCTATGAAATATTCGTATAGAATCAGCGGCGTAAGGACGAGTAGTTCCATGGACTGATTCCCAAAGTCCACTTAATCACTTTTGACTTTTCCCCCGGATCACTTGACTGCAACTATTCAACAACTGTTTCACCGGTTATTGTCTCGCCACTACAACATAGTGATATGTTAGCTACTGGGTCATGTGGGAATCCCAGGCAATAAACTAACAGACCATTCCACGAAAAAATCGACTCAAAGTCATATATTGTAATTCTTTGCCACCTCAACAGATTGAAAAGCGTATCTGAAATGCTCTTTAGTCAGCGTAAGGCGAACAGTGGCACAACACCACCTTTTAATTAAGCGCCGTTAAAGATTCCGTTAATCCCTGGTGTTCCTCGTGCCGTACCGAGAGAGGTGGCTGAGGGCATCAACTGATGTCACTGCAGCGCCTCTGATCGGGAGGTCCTAGGTTCGAGTCCCGTCAGGGGCAAGGTTTTCGACACTAGTTTGTCAGCTTGGTCGAATTCAGTCGCCGTCTGGAGGGGACTTCTAGCGGCCGGCTGCTCTGATCGGTAGTTTTCCGTGGTTTCTCCGATCATCACCAGGCGAATGCCGGAGCAGTACCCTAACAAATGGGCAACGGACCGCGCGCGATCTTTTCTTCCTCTTCCTTGTCGTATCTTCGCCCCTTACATACACTTGCACTACACTAGCACACATGCCGGGAGCATAGAGCTTGTCCCGGCTTGGGCGGTGCTCCGCTGGTGGGAGACAACTTGTTGAGGAAAACCCCGCTATCCGACTGTGGTCGGCGCCGGAACTCGCCATCCAGCGGGGGAAGACCACACCACCTCCAGAGCAAAAGACGCACTACTCTTACGGGACTAATGCCCATTGTAGTTTGCGCGCCCGGAATCACTATCAATTAATCAATCCGACTTCTCCGCGAAAGACGCCCCCCTACACTGTAGAAAAGTTGTTGGCAGCCTACATAGACGTCGTTGGGGCAACTCTCTTCGGGAAGTGGTCGGCAATGACCAGACCGCGCTCTCGAAATTCTTTTTCTTTTCTGCTGAAAAGCGGAATACCAACTTAACGTTATCTGAGAGGCAACAACAACATTAATAATTTCAATATCACCGCGTCTCTTATTTGTTACTTGGCCTCTAAAATAGCCAATTTTATTGTTTTTAACCTTATTTTAGTAATTTATTACTATGTTAACATATTTTATTAAAAGCGTTTTAATTATATTGACATGGGCGCCTATGTCCATGCCAGTGGACCCGCCCTATAAACCAGATGAACCAATCAGGATGGCCGGAAAAGAATTTACACTCTCTCACCCGGATTAGCTGTAGATATGGCACTTCGCGTAACGATCTCATTCCGTAACCACCCACTTGCCTTAAAACTCTGCACGGCAGGGTATGCACATCACTTGCCTTAAAATCTGCACGGCAGGGTATGCCCATCACTTGCCTTAAAAATCTGCACGGCAGGGTATGCCCATCACTTGCCTTAAAATCTGCACGGCAGGGTATGCCCATCACTTGCCTTAAAATCTGCACGGCAGGGTATGCCCATCACTTGCCTTAAAATCGGCACGGCAGGGTATGCCCATCACTTGCCTTAAAATCTGCACGGCAGGGTATGCCCATCACTTGCCTTAAAATCTGCACGGCAGGTATGCCCATCACTTGCCTTAAAATCTGCACGGCAGGGTATGCCCATCACTTGCCTTAAAAATCTGCACGGCAGGGTATGCCCATCACTTGCCTTAAAATCTGCACGGCAGGTATGCCCATCACTTGCCTTAAAAATCTGCACGGCAGGGTATGCCCATCACTTGCCTTAAAACTCTGCACGGCAGGGTATGCCCATCACTTGCCTTGAAAATCTGCATGGCAGGTATGCCCATCACTTGCCTTAAAAATCTGCACGGCAGGGTATGCCCATCACTTGCCTTAAAAATCTGCACGGCAGGGTATGCCCATCACTTGCCTTAAAATCGGCACGGCAGGGTATGCCCATCACTTGCCTTAAAATCTGCACGGCAGGGTATGCCCATCACTTGCCTTAAAACTCTGCACGGCAGGGTATGCGCCCATTACGCGCACAGCTAGCAGCCGTGAAATTTCACCCGGCTCGTCCAGAGCTGGCCTACTAACAAGGAAACGAAATTTTTCAAGCTCCCGGATAAAGGCATCCCTCCTGGACAATCAGAATTAAAAGTTCGCAGAAACTTCTGGAAGCAAGCCGAAGTGCGGGAGCCCCAGCAAATGAGTCCCAAGTGCAGCTACGAGACCCACGCTCCGATATTTTATGAAACGTAGTTGCTACAAAACAGTGGCGCGCCCTTCATATATGCAAGTTACGCACTGCGTACCTCTATCTTAAAAAAACAACTTTTGCTTTATTTGTAACAGAAAATAAATCTTACTGTATTTATAACATAAATATTCTAATTTATCAAAAGCGTGGTGTTCTACACTAGCTGTTATTGTTTTGTGAGAGTAATGAAGGTAATGTAGAGCTTAGAGAAAAAGTTGACATTATTTGTGCTGAAGACAAGGAACACGTGAATGATGACGCATATATCAGTTCAGATACTTGACGAGTATCATGTGAAAGAGACAATACGAATAGTACAATGTGTTCCAAAAGTAGCATAATTTGGCAAATAATACCTTATCGTGGTGGTCGAAGACCCCCATGTTAAATATATTGTTAAAATTGCTAAATATTTGATAAATATATCAACAATATTACGACATTTACGGTAAAAATATTAAAACTATATTGAATTTTTTCCTGGGGTATCTTCGTTACTCCATTTTCAATGTATACAAAATGTCACAGCAGTCGATGAGCATCGATGATTACTAGTTCAACCAAACGATGTAACAGACTACGGGATAAACAAATGTAGATAATATTTTTAATTTTAAGATATTATACAAGACTGAAGCTCACTACTTTTCATTTAAAGCAAAAATCAGGAATTCGTTATTCAACGAATTCAACGATAGCTCAAGTTTCTTTCTAAACGAAAACCTTAGTGATCTAAAAATCAAGATATATTGAGTTCAGAATGACTGCCAGATAGAATGAGATGGGTTTGTGAAAGCGGCTTTTTGAAACACGCCGCAGATATCTGCGGCAATGACAAAACAGCGCAACTGCCCGCTGCGGAGTGCTTTGCGTGGTTGCGAGCGTGTTGAGAACTTCTCCGCTCTCGAAAGTTTTTCGCGTGCGAGAGTTGGCAATAGGAAACTTGGCTCCTCCTGCAGAAACATTGTTCTCGCAAAGCGTGAAATTGCGGCAGAGAGGTTTTTCGTCTACTGTAACAACATCAGCATGCTGGTGGGGAATTTCAGGTAAATGATAATGGGAATGCTCCGTAAACGCGTCGTTTCCCAAACCCTATTCAGGATGTTATTCCTAAAAATTTACGGCTGAAACTATTTATTTTATTTTACCTTTTAAACCGTTTCTTCCGTAGCAATAAAAATGCACAAAATAGATCTAATATATTTCAACGTCGAACTCTCAATCTAATTTTTCGTATTGCTTAAAATTTAATTGATGCAATAAATATGATAGTATTATCACCAATCACATTTAGAGTTCTATTTCTAGACCCCACCCTAGGGTCTTGTGTCCCTTGCTCGAACATGAGGTAAGTGTGGAGTGGTAGCTCACGGAAGGAAAACGATTACTTCTAGGGCAAGTCAAATAAAAACAGGAAATTTCTTGTAAATATTTGACGTTTTGTGAGAATGTATATATGTCAGTAATACTGCATGTAGTGCAATAAATACCTTACAACAAAGCATAAGCAATGGGATGAGAAGGTGCCACATCAATAGGAGTTTAAAGATGGCCTCCTTGTTTGAGATATGTATAGGAGAAAAGTACCGTTCAATTCTTAGATGTTTTGCAAGAGATAGAGGAAACCCAATTTAAATTCATTGAATTATGTGTGTCTATATCTTTATATTTATTACTAATGTGTATCAGTCAACAAAACTTTTAAATTTCCAGATAAACTCGTCAGAAAGAAATGATTGAATACGGAGCAGAAAACAGGAAGAGTTCCATCTGAAGATGCATTAGGATGAAAGGCAGCAAACTTGTTAGCAGTAAAGAGCTTTACGAACTTTATACAGAATTGACGATTCAGCTGTGTAAATATTAGTAGTGTCGGGTTTTAGTAGCCACAAAGTTTGCTGCTACTGCAGGCGCGAGAGCTAAGTCTAACGTTTCGCTATAATCTGTCTCATGAAAGTGTTGTATTAAAGCCATGAAAACCACCGACAAGAGAAAGCACTTTAATAGTAAAAATGTGCTGACGTACAGTATAAGAAAATTGTGGGTTTTAAAGGATATTTCGTTGTTGCTCGTGCAAAGCTGGAAATGTATTTCATAAGTGTTCTAGCTGTAAAGTAATGGGACGTTTACTTGACTATATCTTTTTTGTCAACACTTCCAATTTTTGCACCTTTCTTGATTCCTTAGATACACTGACGGAAAAAAAGCACTGGAACACCCCGATTGCATTGTATAATTTATTCCTCCATACAGATACAGCCTCCGTCCAGACAGGTTGTTGATTCCGGGCGCGTGAACAGCTTAGATCATTAGTCCCGTAAGTGTAGTGCATGTTTTCCTCTGAAGATGGATGTGATCTTCCCCGGGTGGATGGCGAGATCCGGCACCGATCTACCGTCGGCTAGTGGAGTTTCCCCCCTAACCAGGACTCTCCCACCAGCGGGGCAAGCTCTAAGCTGCCGACCGGCCTCCCGGAATATGTGGTAGTGTAGTGCATGTTAGCGTAAGGAGTGAGGATAGGACAAGGAAGAGGAAGGAAAGATCACGCGCGGTCCGTGGCGCGTTCGTTAGGGTACTGCTTCGGCATTCGCCTGGTGTTGATTGGAGAGACCACGGAAAATTACCTATCAGAGCCGTCGGCCGCTGGAATTCTCCTCCAGACAGCGACTGAATTCGACCTAGCTGAAAAGCTAGTACCGAAAATCCGCCGTCAGGACTCGAACCTAGGACCTCCCAGTTAGAGATGCTGCAGTGACATCAGTTGATGCACTAAGCTACTGCTCCCGGTTCATACAGACAGAATATTATTCTTGATTACAAGGGCAGAGCCATGAGAGATTCGCACGCCCAGCAATAGAGTGAAACATGGACCGAAAATGCTTCATCAATACCGCGTGTACCCGCCGTGGGCTGAACGACAAGCCCTGCATCGTACAGGTGGCGAATAGTGTCCTGCTGGGCACTGCTCCGCGCCGCCTGCCCCGCCTCACGCAGAGCAGGCAGAGTTGTTGGGGGAATCGCAGGACGGGTGAGGCGTTGGCCCATCATGCCCCAAACATGCTCGATCGGTGGCAAATCCGATGCGTGTGCCGGCCAGGGCAGTTGACGAACATCGCGGAGAGCGTGAATGTTTATTATATTAGATGTGTTTGGCCACAGATATTTTTGACAGGCACTAATTTATAATTTTTTACAAAAAAAAAATTAAACTTTGAAGTTTTTTCCTTCGTTTGACGCAGATCAAATATAATAAGGCAATAATAAAGTAACTTAATATTACAAATCTCAGAACATGAGTAATTTAATTAGTTAATTAGTATTAGAGTTAGTTATCAACTATGTATGACTAATCCTTAAACAAGATGAAATCTGAATACAGAAGGAAAGAAGCGTTTTTTCCAAGAATTGATAAGAAAATATTCATCAAACATATATGACAAATAAATTGCACATGTTGGTTTTGACAACGCTTCACTGGCAACAATGCGTTTCTCACTTCTGTATAATTTGCTGCGAATATTGTAAGAGTCAATTTTATTCCTGTTTGTTTCATTTGTAAAAGTAAGAAATGTTTGCTGCTCCTGACTATCAAAATGAATGCAGAAATGCGTCACAGGCGCTGTGTTTAAATTGGGGGAATCGATGTTTTCAAGGAATAGCTGAATTGTTAGAAGCACAGAAATTGCAATATTTCAATATTAAGTGATTGTTTCCAATAATCCGAGAAAGTATGTGATGTTTTAGCATCACTATTTCAAATACGGGGTATTTCGAGAAATCACTCAGTTTTAGAGAAAAAAGCAAAAAATTGAAAAAAGAGTGAAATGTTTGGCCTTTGTGAATTTTTTTTTCTCTGAAGCTGACCTTTCTCAAGGTGGGAAACATAAATTCGAATTTCAGCACATCCAAAAATACAGCGATCCGCTGAGAAAAACGCTTCCGAAATTTTCTCCTGGATCAAACTCTTTGAGTGTCAGGTGTTTGGACTAGAAATGGGTTATGTGATTGTTTTAATTTCACTTTCTGTTTTTGTTTCCATGAAAATGGTTAATTTTATTATTTTATCAATGATTTCATTCTGTATTTTTTACTCTATCAAATTATTGTTCTCTATTTTTGCACTGAGGATCTCCGCAAATTAACTGAAGAAACGTACGTTTCTAACTTAACTTCATATTTTTATTAATTTCTGATATGATAAAATCTTAAATAGAAAATGGGTCTCATCAGGACATAGAGCGTATTGTAGCGTCACGTTGGCTGCCCTCCATGGGAGGTGGACGCGGATGGCTCGAATATCTGAGAGCCGAATAGCTTAGGCGCCACGGCGTTGGGAGTGTAGATTTTTTAGGCCAGGTGGACATGAGCGTGGCTTGGACTGGATCTCCCTCCCATGCCCACCGGTGGTCACGTGGGGTGTGACGGCGAGTATAAATTGGGCCGACTCGCTCACGCCGGGGGTTTTGTTCTTGGGAAACCTAGCGCTTTGCGCAAAATTCACTTCCAGGCTGGAGCGTGTTCGTGCGTTGCACGGGCGACGAAAGTCGTAGGAGTGGCGCGGCAGGAGCGAGCACTCGAGGCGGGGCCCCTTTAGAACATGTGGTGTATCCACCGCACTGTGTGATCGCGGCTGGAGGTCGGGAAATACCGGAAAGTGTGTACGGAGCAGTTTCATTTAATTATTTGTACATTATGTAAATAAAACTTGTATATTCAATGCAGGGCTTGGTCAGTAGAAATAAAAATAATTTACGACATGGTTGGTTGCCAACGTTTCGGAAAATGAATTTCCATTCTCAAGGCTGTATAACATGAGAAAGAAGCAAACACAGTAACAGAAAGGCTACCAAAATACGTGTTGGATACAATTACAATATTTGACTACAGTTGAACACATTTTAAAAATTTTGTTAACAAGAGTTACATACCTTTCAACCACCAACAAAGTATATACAAAATTAAATGATCTTCTGCATGTTCTTGAATATTAGGCATCTCACAGGAGGTGAGGAACATACAAACATCTTCACCACACCAACACACACCATGACTGCTAATGGTAGAATGTTGGGTGGTAAGAAGATAATTATTGTTATGACTAAGTGAGGTAAAAACTAGCTTCTGGTATGGTTCTGTAGTTAATTACACGTGAATATGTATTTGCTGTGTTAATTACATTTTTTTACATGACAATTGATTTATTATTTTCAAACATTTATTTATTTGTCACTCTCAACCATGTTGTCGATTCTTTTTATAAACAACCATATTGTACACCCATTTTATTTCTATTGACCAAACCTGTTAACCTGCATTCAATGTATCATTTATGATCTTTAATATTTCTTCATAAAACTTGTATATACAGTAAAATCTGTCTGAAATGGAATCTGTACAAGCCGGAAACCTACCTTATTGTGAAAATTTATCTGACCAGTGAAGTTAAATGGCATTTTACACAGCATAAAACGGAACCTCTACAACGCGGAAACGGAACGTTTTTTCATGTCCTGCAAGAAAATAAAATCTTTATAAATCAGAATCCTTGTGAATTTAATGCAGTTAGCTGCAAGTTTGTTTTAAAATCTCTATACCTGTGACATGCGATTTAGTCGTGGCAGCCGGACATTAAAGGAGAGGGGCGACGGCGTACAATTCGACCCTGAGATCGTTTCCCTCTCAAGACGTAGGCCGTAGGGGAATTCCCTCTCTCCCGACTCTCTGAGCGTCGGAAGGTGCACGGGCATGGCTTCTATTCATACGTCACCCTACCCACGTTGAAACTCATAACCTCTCGACCAGATACGCATTGCTCAAGGCCGTGCGAAGTTATCAGAAAGTCATAGTACTTGTTTGTTACGCATTTCGCGTTGAAAGAGTTAACAAGCAGTTCGAATACAGCCAGTAAGGTGTGTATTTGTCAACTCAGAAACTGTCAATGAATGTTTAATATTCATTTATTGGTGATTTCTTCCATAAATAAGTTATATGTAAATGGATTTTGATAATTAGAATAAAAATCATGTAATTTACTAATTTTAGGGCAAAAATGTCAATATCAAGAGTGTCATAGAATGGATAACCTTCCAAAGAAAGGATATCTCCCTAAATTGGAATTTTTGTGTGTCACGAACGATTCCGGCTTGTACAGTTTTTAACTGTACAATTTTATGTCCGTGCCCACTTCCTCGCCGCCATAGTAAGGCACGTGGCGGTAGGGGATGAACGCGACCGTTCTCCGCAGGTTGGCTGCCGTGTGGGGTCCGCTCGCGCCAGCGCCGTTCCCGCGCCGGATGGTGGCCGCAGGCAGCTGAAGCCGCCCCGCCCCCGCCCGCCCCGCCCCGCCCCGCCCCGCCCCGCCGCCATGAAGATCGACTCGGGCAGCCGCGCGCCGCGCCGCCCTCGCCCGCCCCCACGGCCCCGCCCACGGACCCACCACCGCCCCCGCCGCCCACGTCGTCCCGGGTGAGTACCCGACTTGCACTACTTCCTCGCTTGGTTCCTTGCTTGTTAGTGATTCCAGTTGATTGATTGATTGTTGGTGAGTTCGGGCGCGTCAACTATTGAGGTCATTGCCCCGTAAGTATAGTGGGTTTTTTTTACTCTGGAGGTGACGGTGATCTTCCCCTGCTAGATGGCGGGATCCGGCGCCGACCTACCGTCGGCTAGCGGGGTTTTCCCCAACCAGGTGTCTCCCACCAGCGGGGTATCGCCCCAGCCGGAACAAGTTGGAAGTCTCGACAGAGGCTTTGTGTCATCGTCAGTCTCGCTGCTGTCGACAAAAGTCGCTCGACTTTTGCTGACAGCAGCGAGACTGACGATGACGCAAAGCCGTCGAAAACCGGCTATCTTAATAAAGCTGATATGTTGACGAAGATGACCTCCTTTATTTCTTCTTATAAGAACGTCAACAACATCCAATCAGAATTCCACAGTCCCCGACAGGTCTCCCGGCATGTGTGGTAGTGTAAGTGTGTAATGTTACTGTAAGTGTGTGTGAGGGGTGAGAATAGAACAAAGAAGAGGAAGGAAAGATCGCGCGCGGTCCATGACCTAGCTGAAAAACTAGTGTCGAAAACTTTGCCAGGTGTTGATTGGAGAAAGCCCGGGAAACTACCGATGAGAGCAACCGGCTGCTAGAATTCTCCTCCAGACAGCGACTGAATTGATCCTAGCTGAAAAACTAGTGTCGAAAACTTTGCCACTGTTGGGACTCGAACGTAGAACCACCCACTCAGAAGCACTGCAGTGACAGTTTATGGACTGAACCACCTCTCCAGGTCATGAGTTCGGTAGAACAGTGAATATTTTTATCTCGGTGATCCTCCTCCACTGGATGAAACTCAGGCGTTCTCTTATTGGCGAGGCTGTCAATAAAGATGTCGACTTCCGGAGGGCTGTTCCCTCCAGGAATCGCCATCTAGCAGAGCACAGCTCTAGCGAGAACAAGCTTTAAGGTCCTGACTGGTCTTCCGATATGTGTGGTAGTGTACTGCTCGGGAGTGTGAAGGTTTCTATGTAGAGGGATATAAGATAGTTCAAGAAAGAGGGGGGAGGAAAAATCGCGCGCCGTGGTTCATACAGCTTCGGCAGTCACCAGCTATTTATCGAAGAAGTCACGGAAAATCACTGATCGGAGCAGCCGGTCACTGGAAGTGTCTTCACGACTGCCATGAAGCCAGCATCAAAAATCCGCCACCTTTGGGACTCGAATCCTGGGACCTCTCGAAAAGAGTCGGTATGGGGTCAGGGGATATGTGAGGTCTAGATTAAAATCAGCCGGTTGTCGTTTATTATTATTATTATTATTATTATTATTATTATTATTATTATTATTATTGTAATAATTATTGGATTTGTTGTTATTTCTTCCTGTTGATTCTAGTCTAATGATGAAGATAGAAGGTTCGTTTCAAGTAGTTTTGGACTATACAGTATTGTTCATGCTGTTGTCAACCGTTTGTTGAATATCTATAATACTCTTGAAACGGCACGTACTAAATGTGCGAAACATTGAGCTGATAATAAATATATAAAATACAAAAGTCTCAATTCTTGGTATCTACGTAATATTGATCCTGTATGGTCCAAAACTACTTGAAAGGAACCATCTATCTTCATATTATTATTATTATTATTATTATTATTATTATTGCAACCAGCTACCTAAGCAACTGATCCACGGAATGTTACACATTACGCAAAATGTGGGCTGTTCCAAATCAAGCAATTCCTTGCACTTTGCGGTCGTTTGAAAGACCTAGGAGTTTAGCCAAGATGTTACACAAATTCGATGGAACAAATCCCAAAGCTCTGATGGTTATCGGTACGACCTGTGCTTTTACGCCCCACATTCGGCTAATCTCGATTTCCAAACTCTTGTATTTAAGATTTCTCTGACCTCTTGGTTACCACGTTTTGATCGCAAGGCACAGCCACATCTACAAGTAGACCCAACGTTTTCCCTCCAATTCCCGAATAACTATATCCGGTTTGCTTGCCACTCGAGGATCGGCGTCGTGATGCATTCTAATATTTTAATAATGATTCGAATTTCGTGCCTAGTCCATCCCACCAGACTGAAACTATATTCGGCTGCAGGCACTGCCAAAATATCTATTGCAGATATTTTATTCCTGGAATTCAGAGCGGAGTGATGGACAAGTCTCACTCTTCTGTAATACTCCCTAAAATTTTCTCTTTCGTTGTGTCCTTTGAGATATTCTCAAATTCTTCAATGCCCTGATATTTGTAAGTTTTACCCGGCTAAAGATCTTGAATCGAAATGTGCATAGTAACTTCAGGGTTCTCTGACGTCATTTCATTCCCTTTAAGTTGAATTTTGAGACTTGTCAAGACCAAACTCCATGCAGATGTTGCAGCTAAAATCATTGACAGGCAGCATTTGAGAGAGAATCGCTTCATTCTTAGCAAAACCTTTAAGATTTTCCCATTAAAACAAATATGATGATGGTCTTTCATCACCATAAAGCTTGAAACCACAGTCAGCTTGTGACAACCATCTAGATATTGGGATCAAACTAATACAAAATAGCAGAGATGGTAGCGAATCTTCTTGAAAAATTTCTCTGTTAACCTGATTACGTTTTGCTTTTACTACTTCCATTCCGTTGTGTATTAGTAACCGTACTCCAGGACTTCATACTAGCATTACAAAACTTAGTAGGTCTATATATAAAGAAATCACTTTAAATGAACTTCAAGATTGGTCTAATACGACAAGTTTCTAGACCTTCCAAACCAAATCTGAATGTATACGAATAGTCTTCAATAAATTATTGATAATAAACTAGCATAAATACCACATATTAAGTATTTAAACGTTGAATGCCTTTGAATAATCAATATAATAAAAGCCATTTCATCAGCATCGTGGGGAGCCGACAGAAATGTTATACTTGCAACATACAAGTGTTAGCTCTAAGATAAAGCATGGAGCAATTATGTACCAGTCAGCTAAGCCAAAGAATATTAAATAGTTTCAATCTAGTCCACTAGGTTGGATTAAGATTATCTATTAGCGCATATCGAAAGAGTCTGATTTCGAGTAGTCTTGTGGAATCCAATGAGAAACCTCGTCATATCAGAATAAGAAAGCTGTTTTTCATACGACAACAAAATATCATCCACTCTTAAATAACCCTTTTCATAAGAATGTTTCCTTCAGAAAATATTACGAATGTACGCACAGATAAATTATGCTCCGAAAGCAGTTTAGTATCTCCTGAATCAAGATCATGAAGAAATTCATTTTACATTTCTTATATTTCAAACTACCATAACTAAAAAGGACTAATATTTTACCTGACGAAGCAGCAAAAGAGAATATTAATTCACCTACTGAAGAGCATCCAGTTTCCCACAATGACATCATAAAAGAACTTCATCGAAGAAACAAGTATTTTTAGAATACTGAATGGACTAAATCATCAAACCAATTACATCAGATCGGAAAATTACTGTGTTCACAATCAAGAAAAAAAATTGCTATTCCAAACTGACCTGTCAGCATTTACTAACAAAAGAAATGCTAAACAATTGTCACCAATGCAAACAGTTGTCTGCATGTCTATATCAAACATTATTTTTATGTTCCATTTACAAAGATATCCGCAAAAAATGCATTACCTCACTCTCCTAGTTAAATCCTTGTTGAATTGTTAAACCCTTAACAAACAAATTGAAAATATTTTTAAAATTTTAAAGGAAATTAACGTTATCAATAAGTTGTTAGAAACTATCAATCTGTTGAGCACCAATGTTGTCGCAATGTTATGTAAATGAATGTATTACTAATGCACAGTATGTATTCTGATTTTGCTTTTTTTGGTTTTTGGAATGATTTTCACGTAATTTTACACTTATTTTTAAAAATTGTGCATTTATCCTTTAATTTAAAATTGTTTTGAATGTTCTGTTGTAGTTTGTATATATATATTATCTTTTGATTGTGGTCACTAATGACCTGGTAGAACACGCGACCAATTAAATGAAGGAAAATAAATCTTACGAAAAACAATGCCGCATATTTTGAAGTTTATGACTAAAATACTGCGGAATTTCTACACTTTGCCTTTGTTGTGTTGTTTTAGTCTTTTATTGTGTAATCAATAGAAATATCTTCACAGATTATTATTTTACTAACTACTATTATTGTCAAAATTAAACCTACGTCATTGCTAAATAAGAGAAATATTTTCGTGGTATTACCCTTAGTTGTGATGGGTTACACTACTTCTTTCTGTTAAAAATTAAGTGCATGTCTCAACCCATTAACTGCCATGGTCCTCAATTGAGGAGCTCAGACCTTTTTCATTGTTGCTTGACATTGTGTAAAATAATTTGCGAATTTTATTTCTTCAACAGATGGAAACATCCCCTTACAAAACATAGAGCGCCCTAGAACACTTTGGCACTTTAGAGCGCTCTAGTGGTATAATTTAGCAACATAACAAATGATTAACACTAAAAATTGCAAACGCATGCTGTCAGAGTGCTCCAACAATGACTGTGCGCGCACGAATGCGAGAACAATGAGAGAGGGCTATGCGCAAAATATTAATTTGGCAGTTAATGGGTTAAGCATTATGTTGTCCCATGCCAAAAACAAGAAAATCCTTGTTTTACATAGAAAATCTATTCTTGTCGTATATAATAAAAAAGTACAGTAATCTCATCAACTTGATAAATGGTGGCTTTAAAAAGTGTACGAAAATATCAACTTCTGTTTCAAGTGCGTTTGATGAATTGCCCTTGAATTACAAGCGATAATATATACAAACGTTTGTGTAAATGTTAATCACGATGAGCTAATAAACTCTTTAGTCTCCTCAGATACCGAGTAGCATGTGCTGCTTTCAGACATACATACGTGTGAGAGCACGCATCTCCATCTTAAATTACGCAAATGACGTGTCTGTCACCGTAAAATGAAGCCTTGCAGCGTTCTCTTCATGGAGACGAACCCAGAGGGAGAAGCATTTTACCTTCTGCTTATCTCACGTCATCTCCGACCACTCTTCTTTTCCCACTGCCCTTAACCATCTACTCTCCTCAACCTCTTCCTCTCCCTGGCTTTCTCGTGTCCTATTCCTTCCCCTTTTCTCGCCCTCTTACACTCGCTTTCTGTGTTCTCTACCGCGACCTCTGGAGGACAGATTGATGCGAGGGTTATTGTGGATGAGACAGGCGAGGTCGCTGCAGGCAGACAAGCAGCGGTGCAGTGGACGCTCATGCCCCCACCGACGACGCCTTCTCAAAGAACGTAGACAAACCACGTAACACCGCCCCCGAGCTACTTGCCCGCCTGCGGAGCCGGCCTCCGGCACAGCAACTTCCCTGACTCCGCACTCATTTCCCTTATAATCCTCAGAGCTATCACAAACTCGACATCAGACACGTCACACCGCGTCCGCGCGAACTCCTTTCTGCCTGTGGTGCCCGGCGCTTCAATTGCACAGAGCGCACAATTGCGCTGAGGTAACCTAACAGTTCTTAAATATTTGGTTATTAGAATTTTTCTTTGTGTCAAAGGATTAAAAAGCGACAACAGTCGTATTTCGACACGAACATCTGTAGCTCTTCCAAAATACTCATGTTATATTCGTATGCTATATTCGCTCGTTGTCTCTTCGTGGGGTCGTCCTTCTTCTTCTGCCGCGTCTCGTACAAGTTTGTTCGCGCTTCCAGCCTGGAATAATTAATGTTGCTGAAGTTATGCTTTAAATGCTCAGCCTACCTACCACACTTTGTGCGTGTGCAGTTTCAGCGTGCAATATGAGATGCTGGATTTAGTTATGTCCTTCTGCGCGAATTTTACAAATTTGAAATTATTTCGAAGTCAAACAATCACTTCACTTGCTCTCTCAAATATTGTGAATGTTAATGCGAAGAATGTTCGTGCACTCCACTTCTCAATTACATCACTTTCGTTGATACGCTTCTCAAGCTAACTTTTAACTAACAAGTTAAAATAAACTCCTATGCTATCAAGTTACAATCGCCTTCAGAACTCAGTCTAGTCGCCGTCGCTGCTGCAATCATAGAGAGCTCCTCCGAGGCGCGCCGCGATATAGATGGAGTGGTTACAAGCCATCGTTCCGCCTCGTACTCGACTTCTTTCTGTTCGCGGGCTTCTTTTCGTAGCTTATGGTGGCGTTATGGGGTTGTCTAATCTCATGACGTCACAATATATATTAGTTTGTATTAAAGCGAACAAAAGGCAGCGGTCCTTATCGCCTTCTTCAGTGCCATATCAGTGTGGCGTTAAAACAATGTTTACAAGCAACAATGACCACTAAGTCGTATGGAATACATATTTTGCCAATTAGCATTGTTAATACTGGTAGCAAGAAAAGGAAAATAGATAGAAAAATATAATAATTAAATATAATATTTTTATATTCATCACAATGATTCAGCTTTTACATGCATTACCTTTCATTGATTGATTGATTGATTTTTTCGTGTTTCCGGGCGCGTCAACTGCTTTGGTCATTAGTCCCGTTTGTGTAGTGCATGTTTTTTCGCGGAAGATGGCGGTGATCATCCGCCGCTGGATAGCGAGATCCGGCGCCGACCTACTGTCGGCTAGTGGGGTTTCCCCCTAACCAGGACTCTCCCACTAACGGGACACCGCCCCAGCCGGGGCAAGCTCTAAGCTCCCGACCTGTCTCCCGAAATATGTGATAGTGTAGTGCATGTTGGTGTAAGTGTGTGTGTAAGGGGAGAGGATAGGACAAGGAAGAGGAAGGAAAGATCGCGCGTGGTCCGTGGCCCGTTTGTTAGGGTACTGCTCCGGCATTCGCCTGGTGTTGATCAGAGAAACCACGGAAAACTACCGATCAGAGCAGCCGGCCGCTAGAATTCTCCTCCAGGCAGCGACTGAATATTACCCTTCATTATCACATATTTTTAAGCAAAACTAAATCATCTATTAGTTGTCACATTTAACACAATTAAAGAAGTTGAATTAAAATTAAATATTATAAATGTGTTACAAATATAATAAAGAATAATAACAAAATATATGAAATAATATTCAAAAATTCCAACTGCGTAGCATCACTATTCATTTTATGTTTACGAAAGCAATAAATTGTGATCTAGCAACTGTTACCACATTATACAAAAGACGAATATTTTTAAAAAAATTAATATCACCTTATTTGAAGACCTTTTTTTGATGAAAACATTTCATTAAGAAAAATTTGTATCTGTAGGAAGATGCAGGAAAATTTTGAATGTTTGCAATTTTCGAAATATCAGAGTTTTTCAACGAAAATTAGATCTATACCATTCCCTTAAACGTCCTTCACACTATGCAACAACAAAATTGAATGAAGAACGATGGAGTCATTTTTTTACCTTGAAAATGTCGCACGACTTCATGTAAAGTACTCCGAAGAATTAAAATGTTTCAAATACAAGGGGCTTAGAGATTATCAATTTTGGAGAAAATTTACTGATCGATTTATCCGCTAGCGTTGTTTTCACACAGACGAACAGACGTTTTGCCGCCAATAGTTTTTCTGTGTCAAGAACCGACAAAAAATGGATTTCGCTAAACCACGTGTTAGACGATTGTTTCGCAATTTAGCATCTGAATTTATCCAATTTTTCGTTGGCAATGGGCTGTAATAAGTGTTTTTCTGCCGAGAATTCATTATTACATAAATTTTTCTCTATCGCGGTGGCGGTAGCGAGAAAGTAGAATGTTAAATACGAGTATATCAAACATGAATATTTTCATTCTGGGAAACGTGGCAATCCTATGTTCTTAGTAGTTCATAGGTGGAAATGATCTATCAAAATAAAATTCATTACGAAACTGATCTCAAATTCGTAGTTTCACTGTATATAAATAAATAACTGAATAAATAAAATAATGAATAAATGAATGAATAAAAAATAGAAATTAAAAAAAAAAATCATTATTAGTGCCTTATTAAAGAAAATTAAGCATATTTATTAAAATTAAACAGATCTATAAATGTTTCATCTCAATTAATTGTGTTATTATTTTTTACGGATGGATCGTAATCTTATGTAGAGACAGTTTTCCACCAGGTTGGCTGAGTCCCCTCACTGAAGAAACAGTCGCATAAACCAAACCACTGGAACCTAGAAGTTTGGCATACTCACGAAGTGCATTCAGCAGTAGAGTATGATTGCTACGGGCTCTAGTCATAAAGCAGACATTAAAGTGCAGTTAAAATCTCATACATAATGACGCTCAAAGGCCGAGTTTGAATTCTTTAATGATCCGTATCCTAGAATCTACGTCAGAAACCACAAAGCAAGGTTATGTTAGCGATAAACGTAAAGTTCGGAACGTTGCCATGAAATGCCACAGATCACACAATGAAACTCTTCAATGAAAGAAGCAAATAATGCAAGACGTTTTTGTACATTGATATCAATTTGATCGCCTGGGTATTGTAACGAATATTTTATAAAATACTTTTTAAAGACGTTTTACTTACATTACACAGAAATACTATTGGCTACTTGTATTTGGGCAACGATTTAGATTTTTGAATTTATGTTTCATTAGTAATTCCGAACACAATACATTGTAACAGCCTTTTCCGTGAAATTCACAAGACGACTTTAAATATTCATTTTTGAAATAAATCTAGTTAAAATGTTAATGTATCCTATAAGTTTATAAAAAGCAGTAACTCACATTGGCTCCAAGGCTATTTGATCATTTGTAAAAAAGTGTTTGGGTTCTTTAATTTTTTCTTTTTTAGAATTGCGGCTTTCAGCACTAGAACATTTAGCCGCGCTGCTTGCAAAATCTATACTGCCTGCATACTAGAATTTTTGTTAATCTATCGCTCTCCAGTTATTTTGCATACTGTCTTCATTCTTAATATTTTCTTTCTGGAGCAAAATATCCCACCTTTGCCGGTTCCTTATGAAATAAATCACATTTGTTCCATCAATGCCAATTATATTATTTAATATATTTGGTGTGGATACCAAATAAATTTGTAATTTGTAAGATTCAGTTCACATTAATTTTGTGATTTTTGCATTGATATTTTGAATCAGTATTGCCTCACACTGTAATCCAGGTTGTTACAGGCACAAAATACAACACATAATTTTGCATCGTCATCATTTATATTTGTATTTGGATATTAAGAACAATTTTCCACGAGACATGTTCAACGTCAATGAAAATTATTAAATTAATTTCGTATCAATTCTAGAATCAAAACTAAAAATCAAAAGCAGGTTTAATAAAAAAATTGTGTGGGTATAATTTCCGCTTGATTCTCAGCAAAAACTAATTCGATTCTCAAATATTATTGACAGAACAGCAAACGTGCATGCGTGAGTGTGATCACGTTTTTTTAATACGATCTAAAAGCCAGATACAGTAGCGGCAGCGTTTAAGCGACTCTGACAGTTCTCTCACCACGTGCTGTAATACATGTGACTTGGTCCAATGCAATCAGATTGCGAGGATTTGTTTACTTTCTCACAGCCAGAGTTAAGCGTTGTCGCTTATCTGACTCACACGAAGTCGCGGAGGCGGTAAGGTTCAGCAGTGACGAAGGTTTTGAACATATCATGACGTGTCGGTAAGTGTTGATGTTTTGAGATTTCATTTATCTGCCATCCAGCTGGTGCCAGGGTAGTAATGTGTGGCAACAGCGTGTCGAACAGTCAGAGTTGCTTAACGCTGCTGGTACTGTAGGTGGCTGGTACTCTGAGGTTCGAGTGTAATAGCGAGCGTGGTTCGGCGGGCTCGAGTTCCCTGTTTGCATTATTTTCACTCAAACTTGCGCGAAAAGTACTGAAATTTTCGAAAAATTGTATGTGACCTTATTTCAAAATCTATCTTTAAGGAACAGTTTTCATGAAGGTAAAACTCTCTATCGTTAATATTTTAGTTGTAGGAAGTCTAGGATATTGTGACATACCAATATGTGAGTCATTTTATTAAATGTTATTTGTCGTAAATGGGTGGAAATGCTGGGGTAGTTAAATAGGAATATGGCGCCTTAGCAACAGTGCCCAAGTCGTTGTCAAGATAAATAAATATTTATCTGGCATTGAAAGTGACGGCGTGGCTTGTCAGATTTAAAAACGATTTGAGGCTTGGTTGGAGAGAGCAACGATAGTCTACTACTGAGGAAGTATGTCTGATTTTTTGAGAAGAAAACAGTAGAAAGGGGGAATCCGAGGTTTGGAGGGCTGAGCAGTAATAAGAAAACGAACATTCTGTAAAATGTCGTGACGCTGTGCGGGTCGCTCGTGGATAAATAATTTGTTTAATTGGAACTTGGAATTTTTCATGAGACTGAGGAACGTCGGACCCCGAATAATTTACAGTGTGTTAGAAGTATAATTAGAAGTATTATTTTTGCAAGTTTAATCGAACTAGAACTACAAACATTTAAAATAGTTCGGATCAATGGCTCGGCAACGTTCGCGTGGAAGAAAGGGGAGAAGAATGCGGTACTTCGACTCTGGAATTCGCATCACCGGGGAGAAGAGAAGATGGTCCTTCGTGGCGACGTCCATCAAGAGCGCGCGAAGTATAGGGCAGTATACAGGTTGGAACATGGTCATGACCAAAGGACAGTCTTACTGTTGCAATAGGTAATAAATCTTATGTTTCTTTTTGAAAGAAAAAAAAGATTTTCATTGGCCAATTCGAGCTAATAAGTAGCTAGATAAAATATTTGTTTTCAGAATCCTCACCACTCTGTATGGATGGCTGATCGGGTAATCGTCAATCAATAGGTAATAGCGATTATTTCAGACGCAACCCATCGACCCAGCTAGCGGAACAATATTTAGTTTTCTTTGAAGCAATAATATCTGAAAATATTATCGTAACGTTAATGGCATTTTAACATAAATTCGGAAACGGGTTACGACGAAACGCCCAATAATTGTGAGCAGTTTGTGGGCATGTTTCAATATATTTTTTAACTTTTGTAATTTTCAAAATATCAGGGTTTTCAACAAACCATTCTCTTAAATATGCTTCACACTATTCAACAACAAAATTTAATAAAAAACAATGGAGCCTTTTTTTGAAATTGTCCCAGATGCTTCATGTAAAATACCCATTGGTTTCATATTCAAGGGGTCGCGACATCAGCCACATCGATTGAGGAACATCAATTCTGGAGAAACACAACAGAAAAAACTGTTTAGCGGCTAGCGTTGTTCACAGACGGAGAGACGTTTTGCCGTCATTCGATTTTTCGGTATCAAGGACCCACAAAACATGGATTCTGTCACAGCACGTGATAGAGGATTTTTTTTTCTAAATTTATCAACTGTATTTATCTACTTTTTCGTTACCAGGACACTGTAATAAATGTTATTCTGTGAAAATTACCTTTTTTATAGCGTTGCATAACTTCCACTCCTACTCCGTAGGAGATAGTAAAAATACGAAAGTACATTTCATGTATCCAAATGGCATCCTTCGGTGCCACTGAAATCATACATAGAATTACATGGCAACGTTAAAAGTTCAAGGGTAAATGTATCGTGCTGTATCACTACTGCTGGATACAGATCACAATTTTTTCCAATTTTTTTTTCATGCGGAACACAAATGAACGAGTTGATCAACATTGTCGATTTAATACCAACACTAGTCGAGAAATTGTTACTGCGTTACAAAATTTGTTCGATCAACACAAGGAATTAGTTCGACTCTTCAGAACGCCCATCGGGCAATAATCGATAATTACTTGTTACCATTAGTTCTGGCAAAACACCTCTCGGCCATCACGAATGACACCAACAATTAAAAAAGGGCGATCGTCATTGTTGACAAAGAATTTAACTCGCGTGATATAGTTCTTTAATGTAAGGATGGTAATGTTTAATGAATCTCCAAAACTCATGGCCCATACGATGCATTGCAATATCCAATTTCTTCTGACAAGGAGAAAATGGTTATCATTTCAACATCAGGATGAGAAATGTACAAACATGATAAGACGAATAAGAAAGTCTGTGCCATGAATTACTATTCAAATCTATTGATGACTCGTGAGGACACAGATAATCAGTTTGAAATGACGACAATTGTTCCATCAATACATTCTCGATATGTATGCACAAATCGAGATAGAACGACGTCTCTTCATTAGATTGAATCAAATGAAATTGCGCTGAAAAAAATATATTCATTTCCGCGACGAAATTCCTACCCCATCCATAGCCTCACATCTTCCCAGCCAGCACCCCCCTCCATGCAAGTTTCACAGCCCCACGCTTTCCCACGACCAAGCCACTTGACCCATCACCACTTGGCTCTGGTCGTCCTCTCCTCATCCACCCACCCCCCGCTAGTGGTCCGCACCGCGCAGCGCTGCGCCAAAGCAACGAAAGCTGCGAATGCGCAGAAGCGCCGAATGCGCCAAAGCGCCGAATGCGCCGAAGCGACAAATGCTCCGAATGCACCGAAGCGACGAATGCCCTCAAGCGACGAATGTGACGAATGCGCCGAAGTGACGAATGCGCTGAAGCGAGGAATGCGCCGAAGCGACGAATGCGCCGAAGCGAGAATGGCCGAAGCGACGAATGCGCCAAAGCGACAATGAGCCGAAGCAAGAATGCGCCGAAGCGACGAATGCGCCGAAGCGACGAATGCGCCAAAGCGACAAACGCGCCGAAGCGCCGAATGCGCCGAAGTGAAGAATGCGCCGAAGCTACGAATGTGAAGAATGTACCGACGTGACGAATGCGACGAATGCGAAGAATGCGCTGACGTGACGAATGCGTCGATGCACGAATGATGCGTCGATGTGACGAATGCGAAGAATGCGCTGACGTAACGAATGCGCTGACGTGACGAATGCGTCGATGCGATGAATGCACCGAAGCCACGAATGCGCCGACGAGTGCGCCAAAGTGGCAGATGCGCTAAAGGGATGGATGTGTCAAAGCGACGAATGCGCCGCGCGGCCCTTCGGGGGGCCATTGTGGAAATTCCGAGCGGCTTGTTAATATGATATTATTACGTACGAGAGTGCTCACACACCTTTAGGGCTAAAAGCCGTTTATGCAAATAATCACTGCGAGCTGTGCTCGATTGAATAACGAATAAAAACCGAAACAAAGGTTGATTCAACGAAGCATTTACAAATTATCTTTTATTTCCGAGTAAATCCCTTCTGGATTTCCCCCCTATTAATTTGAAAGTGCTACATTAGGTAATTTTGTGCCGATATAAAATATGACCAAAACAACTATAATGATGATAATCAACGGCTTTGATATATAAAGGAAGAAAGTCAAGAATCTTTTATATAACTAGAAATATACGACATGATTCTTCTTTTCGTGAGATCTTACAGACAATTTGGGTAAATGTTCAAGGTCGCTAACAATTTTAATATAGCTTCTGAAGCTCTTAATTTCTTTTCTTTCGAACTTTAGATGTAGATCTACCAATCGACCTTTGTTTAGGGAGCATAAATGGTCACAATACTCGCAAATTCGCTGAAACTTATAAATAAATGAAGAATTTACTATTCGAAAGACTATGAGAATTGAAATGATTAAACTACGGAATTTTAAATTTTAATCAAATAGTATTGTAATCATTAAACAGTATTTGCACATTTTAAAAATGTCAAAATTCAGCTTTGAACGTAGCAGTTGCAAACTTCCTGCTCAGTTCAGGAGAACACGTTTGCCATCAAATCTGTTAAATATGAAACTAATAAACGATTCATTAGTTCACCTGGAAATTATTTATTGAATTTAGTAATATATAAGTTCACAAAAGACTTTTTACGTCAAGTACAGTTTTATATTGACTCACTCATGTCTGTCTGGATCGTAAGTAACCGATGATAAGCAAAAATAGATTCAAATTAAACCTTTTTCAGATTCTATCACCATATGATTATCACTTTCTTTACCTTTTGCACTCCACTTTAATCACTTTGTTTCCTTTTTTAAGATAAAGATAGCAATTGTTCTAGGTCCATAATGTCTAGTGAGCATCAGTATGTGTCATTTTGGTAATGTTTAAAACTCTAAAATAGAATTTATTAGTAAATATTCGTGCCGAAATCAGCCAAAGAATTAGAGAAAGTGTCTGGAAACAATTTCAAGAATTTTGTAAAGAAATAAATTACAAATGCACAACAAATACACATGAAGAAATTACAAATATTTTAGGCAGTTATTATGCGAATATTAGAAGATGAAGAGTACATAATATATTCTTTCAAAACTATGTGGATCGTTTGAAACAAAATTATTCAGAAAAATACTTCTATGAGTACTCACATGTGTTAAATCCATTCGAAAATAACTAACTCCGTTGCTAATTCAGCCATCCTCAGTACATCTTTCATTTCAAATACTTCCACGGAATACCAAGACATGAAAAACTCAACTTCTTACAACTTTAATAATTGTGTTTTTAATAAATATCATTGTAAGTAATTTTGTTATAGTTGTTTTTTGGAAGTTTTATTACCATAAAATCGAAATATATTTAAAATCATTTTCTGTTAGCAATATCTTAAAAATCATTTATTACCTGTTCAATTACATATAATTTTTCGGGAGTTTGAAAAATTTACATTGAACATTTTGGGAAGAGTAGGAATTTTGAGTAACACTTCTCGTTCTCGTAATTCCTGTGATTTATTTATTGATTAGATTCATGTAATGTCTTAATTCGTGAAATAGTCACACTAAATATCACTCGAAGTGCAGTGATATTACTTATGATAAGCGAAGTCATTACATGGGAATTTACTTCTTTCTTTTAAAACATCTAGAAATGGATATTAATAGCTTACCCGCCCGGGGTTGCCCTGCCAATTCGTCTAAAGTACTCATTGAGTTTCTACTATCTTGAAGTTAGAAACGTTTGAATATTTTGGGGTGGAAATAAAGGAAATGTAAAACTCAGATTTTAATCATATTTTTACACCCCTGGGGGCCAATATTTAAAGATTCCAGAAACTTGTATTTTTAATATGGAAAAGTAAAAATATTTTGAATATCTACTCCTGATTTGAGATATGAAGATAAATATAAACAAATATATATTCGCCCCTCTTCCCCACCCTTGGAGACGAAATTTGTTTTTAGGTATTCACGTTGGTAATATCTTGAAGTTATAAACTTTTGATTATTTATTTTTATTGAGAAATAACGGAAATGTGAAAAGTATGTTTTAATTCCGTTCCGTCCCCCTGTGAACGTGGTCCATGACCGTTTGTTAAGGTCCTACTCCAAAATTCGCCGGGAGAAACATGAAAAAATAGCAATCAGAGAAGCTGCTGAGCTATTCCATCAGATAGAGACAGAATTTGATCTCATATAAACGTTTCGACAAACTCTAAAAATTTGTGAGAATAAATAAGATACGTAGTATAATTATTCATTAAATATTAATTTTATATCCTGTTATTTTTGGCATACAACCATAAAAACTTCTTTAGAATGCAATTACTTGCAAGACAACCATTTTAAATTTATGAAAATATGCAATAATGTTGTATTCAGGATGTTCTAGAAGCTGGCAGATCTTTAAAAACGGTCATGTACAATTTTTTGAAAAAACGAGCTGATGTTTTACAACAAACTTTGTTTAAAGCAAGAATCGCTATCTCCAATTTGGTGGTTTTCAAATGTTCACTTTTTGGCATTTTCGAAAAACCGAATAACTGAAACACAGATTACTTATGGCACTTACAGATTGATGCATTGGACCAACTCCGACATGCACTGAAGTTACTGGGAATTTGTAATGGAGCATATTGATTGCTTCAAGCTTTGACATCTACCGGCGCCCCGAACTAGATGGTCCTAGAGTGTTCGCGAGGTATACCGCAAGTTCCAGAAAGTTCTAGGCGGGCGCCAGCCGAGTATAGATATGCGGCGGCCGGCGGCCACCAGTCAGTCTTAGAGTCTGAAGTGGAAGCTGAGCTGTGAAGTGCATCGCGGTGAATAGCAGTGCAGTGGTTGTGCTCAGTGCCGTGAACTGTGGTCAGTGTAGTGGACTGTGGTCAGTGCATCGAACAGTAGTCAGTGCGTCGGACGGTGGTCAGTGCCAATTCACCAGACAGATTCGTAAGAATATAACGTTTATCCCTTACTAGAGACGTTTCGTGGCTCAACGAATAAAGCGTGTACTGTTCGCTACCCTTTGGGAATGATCAGTGAATTTAATTTCTTTGGACATTTAGCCTGGCCTCCTTTTCACGCGACAAATACATGACACTGCACATTTTCCTTCACCCTTTGAAACTGTACGCCCCTCAGCGGGATCGAACCCGCGCCCAGATGGTTGAGAGCCCATAAATGCCATCACCGAAGTGCGCTGTCAATCAAAACATGAGCACAGAATAGGTACTGTACAGGAGGGAAAGCTACCCACAATCCGTGCGCCGGTATGATGCGCATGGTGGCTATATTGAAAGTGTGTAAACGACCCGGCTTTTGTTGTGTGGTGGACGGTAGTGAAGGTGCCTTTTATTTCCATTTCACTCGTATCTGGTGTGTGTATAGCTATCAAAATCATGCGTAACCTGAGGGGACATTTGCTTCGTATAGGCAAATATTAATATCGCATATAGAGAAATATTAATTTAAAATAGGGATAAAAAGGCAAAGAATTATTAATACATAACTGGTAGTGCTACAGCATGGCACCGACGTTCTTGTATTAGTTTTCTATTTTCTTTGGTCTGGGCTAGTTGGCACATACTCTAGCCAGCTGCCATCTATCGCCGCCCAAAGTATATTTTTTTTAATTTTTTCAATCTTCGGTTTTCTTATAGTAAAATCAAAATATTACTTTAAAAATATCAAAGTCACCGTTTTCATTAAAAGTTTAGAGCCGTTTTCAAGAAAATATTGCTTGTGTTACTAGAAATTGAACCTCTTTTTCATAGCAAATTTTTGAGTTTTCAAAAAATGTTATTCGAAGTAATTTAAAGCACTTTATCTTAAAAATTCAAAATGTTTACAAATCGCTGAAAAAATGTGTATATTAACGGCGTGAGAGATCTTTAAATTTTTTGTGTAATTTTTCAAAAAAAACAGAATTAATTTTAAATGATACTTTACAGCGCAATTAGCACTGCCCGTTGGAAAAGTTTGAAGGAAAAATTTGGAGCTGTTTTTGAGAGAATGGCGTTTGAACTGACTGTTGCGGTTCCCTTGCACAATTTCAAGATGGCGGTCCGCGCTGCGCGGTGGCTCACTGAAGATCAAAGGAGCCGCCCTCTACTTTCCTTTCTGTGTAGTACCTATTCTGTACTTGCTCAGCTTCAAGATGGCGACGCGCGCTGCGCGGTGGCTCACTGAAGATCAAAGGCCGCCTCGAATTTCCTTTCTGAGCAGTATGTATTCTGTGGCACTAGCAGCTCATGCGCAGGGGAGGTGTTTTCGTTCTGGTGCGCCCAGCGCTCGCCCTCGGCGCTGCCATTGCCTTTCCGCGCCGCCTCTGATTTACGGTGTCCGCGCCGGGCCGCCCACGGCGCTTAATGGCGCAGACGGTTCGCGACCACCTATAAAGCACTGGCAAGGGATATGACACTGGTGTCTAGTCGCCCAGTTCATCGAAAGGTATTTTAGTGAAGCTGAAATTCTACACTTCCCATCGCTAATTTAAAGACTCGGACTGAAACGAAACAGCGTGGAAATACCAGGTTGAGAGGCCGTTGACCAGGCCGAAACTCCTTCGAGTAAAGAAGTCGAGGGTTTGGCACTGCCATCTCTTCTTTGCATTTTGCACGGAATCAATGGAGACGATAACGTAACCGAGTGCAACTAATAACACAGGTACTCAAAGAAAATGTAATCAGATCCGAACACTTGGGACTTATTCATCTGTATTTTGAGGTGCTGAATCAGAATCTAAAGCTAGATTTGCACCACCACCTTCTAAATTTTTTTAAATCGTGAAAATCACTGTGAAATTGTAGATTGTAAATTCGAGGGTGTTTTTTACGATATAAAAATGGAGAGTGGTGGCGCAATTCTGGCTTAAGATTCAGATTCAGCACCTCAAAATACGTAGAGAAGCATGTGTCAAATCTTGCGGTCTGACAACAACCTCCAAAAACAAACAAATACAATTTGATGGTGGTTTATACGATTTAGAAAAAAATTATAGGGTAATGGCGCAATTTTGGCACGTGCGGTCACGTAAAAACGTCATTATAAAAAATTATTAGGTCATTAGAAACTACATTTCTTATTATAAGGGCTCTGATTTATATGCATTTGCATATTTTTTCTGTTAACTAAAACATTCCGTTTCAATAAATTGTATACGTTTTGAGGCATTTAGAACCGATTTAAACTATTTTTATTTCTCATATATTCGCATATATCACCATAATTGCATATTTGGGCCATATTTGCATATTTTTGTTGCATGTTCACCCCTCATCCACGAAAAGAAGCCCAACAGTCACAGTTCCGTCAGCGTGTAAGCGGCTCTGACAGTTCTCTCGCCATGTATTGAGGTACATCATGTGACCTGCTCTGAAGCAATGGGCTTCCGAGGATTTGTTTACTTTCTCACAGCCACGGATCAGCGTTGCCGCTCGCCTGACTGTACGAAGTCGCTCGAGAAGCGAACACGCTAAAACCTGTCATCGGCAACATCAGTCGAAACGAAATGTGCATCCGCCGAGCGCCTATACCTGCCCACACACAATGCGAAACGCGGAGTGGTGTTAAGAGTCAGGCCCATGACTTCGTGACACAGACGATCTGGGAGTGCGTCTTTTGTTCGCTGAGTAGTGAAGGATACGAGCCGGAGCTGGTGCATAATGTTTTCAACCCCTGAAATTTCCACATTTTCCACATTACGCTTCTAATTTATTTTTACATTTACACATTACATTACATTTTTTTCCCATATTTTCCTTTTTTAATTGCTTATATTACCGAATATATTTACATATATGTCATATTGTGCTGTTTTTATTGCAATTAATTCACAGCCCTACTCATTATACAAACATAGAAACAAAGCAATTGAATCAATCCAATGAGAATTTTTTCGTTTCACTGATATTATTTCCTAAAGAAATATTGATAAATTAGTTGTTACCCATTTACTATTGATTGCGAAGAACATTTTTTGGCTCCATAATTTTCTCAAATCTTCTGGCATCGATTTAGAAGATAAAGGAACTTTTGGACATACAGCACTGAAGCTTTCAGATGTGTTTCAGGGCGATCGCAATATATGATTAATATATCTGAATAAATGAGCACTGTGTCTTTATTAATGCTACTATGTCGACAATCAGTTTTTTAGTATCCTTTCTACTTATTACTCTAACGTTGTATTCATTGTAGAAGTTGCATCTTCACAGAAGCTATTTTATTATTTTTTGACATCCAGTAACTTGGCATGCACGAAATCTAAGAATATCAAATTTCATCGCAATTACAGCAGGGAATTTGCAGGGTTAAAAATTAGGTGTGATTGTTTCAATTCAAGAAGTTGAATAGTACTGATGATAGATGACACAGTGGTAACATTCTTTTACATTAGACATCTTACCAAATTTCTCCTTATGAATGCGTAAGTTTTGCAATTAACAACAATTTATGTGCGAAGAATTTATAGCAAATGGAGAATCTGTCTAAGAATGAGCCAAAATGACAGTTTGCTAAACAAGCGAACATCATATGTAATTCAGAGAAGTATTCTTCCGCCGCGACAACTGTTCAACCATGCCTCTTAGTAAAGTGTTTGGTAATGGCTTCCATGAAGACAACTCTACGCCGAAGTCTTAGAATTCCAGTGAGGTATATGCACGTACACGAGTCCGAGAAATATTGAAATGTAATTACGTATGTAGAAAAATCTCTTAACATGCTCTCATATTCAGTAAAAGAAAACTGCCACGAATGTAAAAACAGCTCGCCACCTTACAGCACAGGCGCCGAAAACATGTGAATCAGTACGCATCTCACATTCAAGACACGGCTACAAAATGAACATAATACTTATCACACAAAAAGTAAATTCAATGTAATGTTTATTTTACAATTTTTTCCAGAAGAGCACACAGCACTCGACTTCCTCATTTCATTATTTCTCGCGGCGAACTATATTGTCGTCAAACGAGGACATCACAAAATGAAGCGTCAAAGCCATTTAGAAGTTAGCTAACTGCAAACCGACGAGTGGAGGAAGGAAAGTCTAATGGACTAAAGGACACAACGACCACACAACCTTCAGTTATGTTGCCTGCGCTAGCTGCTAACATTTTGGGAGAGTGTTCTGTCAAGCCATTACCTCGCGCGCGAGTCCAACTTCCAATTACCCCGCCGCATCGCTCCTCGCAGACGCATCATTCTCTGGGCGGGCGGCGCGCGAAGCGGAGGAGTTGGCAAGGCGCGCGCTCTTTTTCGCGCCCAGGGAGGGAGCGGAAGGGCGGATGAATTTCAAGCCCGGCATGAAAATTTCATGTATTTAAATTTTCCATCCCCGCCTACCGGCAGCTCGTCTCCACGGCGAGGGTGGCGACAGCGGCGGAGGAAGAGCTGCCGGCGTCGGCGATTGCGGCAGAAATGGTGGTGGTGGTGGTGGTGGTTGTGGTAGTAGTGGTGGTGATGGTGGTGGTGGTAGTGGTGATGGTGTGGGAGTAGTGGGAGTGGTGGTGGTGGTAATAGTAAAGGCGGCAGCAGTGGTGGTGGTGGTGTGGTGGTGGTGGTGGTGGTGGTGGTGGTGGTGGTGGTGGCAGTAGTAGTAGTAGGAGTGGTGGTGGTGGTGGTGGTGGTGGTGACGGCGGGCGGCAACTCAAGGCAGTGTTGCCAGGTTAGGGGTTTCCCCCCTAAATTTAGTGTTGTTGGGGTCTTTAATGGATGTTTTACAGGTAGAATTTATTTGCAGGTTTTTTGTTCGGGGTTTTCTTTACGTTGTTTAAATATTTTTCTTAAAGTATCAATTGTGTATCACAAAATCCAAAAATAGTTTCTTATAATAATTGCAGGTTTATTAATTTAAATATAACTAAGCAAAGTAAAAACACTTGTCGGCGTATAAAATCATTTGAATTTATTCTTTTGTTTAAAATTGGGTCATTATTTGTCACAGCCAAAAAAAAATTGGTATAAGAGGGCAATACATTTAATGAAAAGGATAGAATCACAGCAATAAACACACAATGGAAACAACGATTTCGGTTGAAGAAACGTTTTTACGAAGAGGAAGCATTATCTCCTTTTCAGTCATTACAATGAGTGCAACAAAGACATCTCTTTAAGTTTTGTAACTTGTACACAGAATGAAACACTTTTCAAAAAATTATGTCTGCCAGTTGCTCTGCATTATGATACTACCTCAACAAATACAACCGGGAGAGATGGCTCAGGGCATCAACTTATTTCACTGTAGTCCCTTTGACCTTTTTTTCATCTGGGTTCGAGCTCTGACAGTGGCAAGATGTTCGCCACTAGCTTGTCAGCTAGGACGAATTCAGTCGCCGTCAGGAGGAAAATTCTGGCGACCTCAAGCTCTGATCGATATTTTCCCGTTGTTTCTCCGATCAACAAGCGAATGCCGGAGCTGTACCCTAACAAACGGGCCACAGACCTCGAGCGATCTTTCCTTTCTCTTCCTTGTTCTATCCTCACCCCTTACACACATACACACACACACTTACACTAACATGCACTACACTACCCTGGAGACCGGTCGGGAGCTAAGAGCTTGTCCCGGTTGGGGCGGTGCCGCGCTGGTGGGGATATTTGTTTGGAGAAAATCCAGCCAGTCGGCGGTAGGTTGGCGCCGGATCTTGACATACAGCAGGGGAAGACCACCGCCACCTCCCGAGCAGAAACGCGTACTACACTTACGAGAATAATGACCACAGTAGTTGGCTCTCCCGGAATCACTAACACTCAATTATCTCAGCAAATACGACTGTTCGTCAGATCGATAGTGTACGGAATACGTAGAATAATCTTCTGCCTGGAGCTCTGGTCACAACTACCGCTGAAAATTCTCACGTCTTTTCTTGTTCTTAATACATTACCATATGTCTTAATTTCATCAAGGATTTTTCCAACAATGACAAAACAATGCTTACTGTTAAGTGTTAATAAACAAATTTCTATTAGAATTAGAACATAATTTGAGTAAATACTATCATTTTCCAAGGAAATGTCAATCAATAGTATTTCCACGTCAAAAATTTATAAACGAACCTTCTCTTCGATTACCACAGGTATATCCGTAACCATAACCTTAGAGAAAATATCTTTTCTTCATGCCACAGCCATAGGAAACTATCATATATCTTCCACATATGAATCTCCTGCACACGAATCGACTGTAACTCTAGAACGTTCTATTGTTCACGAAACAACTTTATAGAGCCTTCCCGGTGGCCGAGATCACTAAGGCAGTAGTGTCGTAGTGATCTCGGACCGCAGTGTCGCGGGTTCGAGTACCACCTCGAGCATGGTTGTATTTATGTTCGTCCTTTCACCCCTTATCATCACCAGTTCGTTTCATCTTCACAGTTACTATATCGCTAACTCCAATAGTGGTCGCTAATGACCTAGTTGTTGATGCGACCTTAAATAACCAAAAACAACTTTGTAAATGAATAATTCCTGCCGTAACAACTGTCAATTAAATAAATCACTTTCACCATCACCACTAGAAACTCAATCATTACGTACTTGAACCCAACCATTAGGAACAACATACATTTTCATCTCCGTAACACATGATTGGCCAATTGTTATATTCTTTTCCCGATCTCTTCTCCCCCTCTGTCCGAATGACTCTCCCTCTGTGACACTCTGTCTCGCTGACTCTGTCTCTCCCTCTGTGACTACCTCTCTCCATCCCTCTCCCTCTCTCTCGCCCTCCTCAACCTCGCCTCGGATTTGCTCCTCCCACCGCGCAGAGCCCCCGGGCTGAGTTTCTGCGCCGTCGACGCACATTCGCCCGGCGCTGCTCCATTCGCGCGCCCCCCGCCCTTCCGAGGACTGCGTGCGCCATAATCCCCCGCGGGGCGCCCCGCCCCGCCCACCCCCCGCTTGGCGACGTCCTGCGCCGGCGACTGCCCGCCCGCGCCTGCCACGAGGCAGTGTGCAGCACTCCGCCCCTCCCCGATGCGACAACCGGGAGCGGTAGCTCAGGGCATCAACTGATGTCACTGCAGCGCCTCTGACCGGGAGGTCCTAGGTTCAGGCAGGATTTTCGACACTAGCTTTTCAGCTAGGTCGAATTTAGTCGCTGCCTGGAGGAGAATTCTAGCGGCCGGCTGCTCTGATCGGTAGTTTTCCGTGGTTTCTCCGATCAACACCAGGCGAATGCCGGAGCAGTACCCTAACAAACGGGCCACGGACCGCGCGCGATCTGCCCTTCCTCTTCCTTGTCCTATCCTCTCCCCTTAGACACACACTTACACTAACATGCCCTACACTATCATATATTCCGGGAGACCGGTCGGGAGATTAGAGCTTGTCTCGACTTGGGCTGTGCCCCGCTGGTGGGAGAGTCCTGGTTAGGGGGAAACCCCACTAGCCGACGGTAGGTCGGCGCCGGATCTCGCCATCCAGCGGGGGGATGATCATCACCATCTCCCGAGAAAAAACATGCACCACACTCACGGGACTAATGACCAAAGCAGTTGACGCGCCCGGAAACACGAAAAAACCAACCAACCGATGCGACAGTCACCATCTTGTGGGAATTGTGATGTGGTGTTGTTGACGTTAATATATGGTGAAATAAAGTTGAGGAAGATGACCTCTTTTATTTCAGCATATTCGCTTTCTTACACACACACACACACACACACACACACACACACACACACACACACTGTGTCATTATTATTAAATTTGACGGGCAGATAAATAGAGAAAAAAATTGCGATAGAATTTTAAAAATTTTAAACGGAAAGAAGTTTGAAATGATTTCTTCTGAAGCAAAGGAAGGAAAATGCAAAATACGAACGACCCATAGTATTATTGAAATTTTGCGACCTAAGCTGACATACGTTCACATATTTTCTATTTTTATATTTTAATTTACGAAAAGGTTGATATCAAATTGGACGTCTAGAGAGACAACCCCTTTTCAAAATGACTACAAATTATTTCTAGAAGGTTATTTATGATCTGATATATGAAATATTATCATATTGTTAAATACAGCAATCAATACTAATCTGTTGTGTCCTAGAAGCGTATATACATTGAATTATACTTTTGCTGAGAACGTTTTGTGAAATCATTTTTGAATGGTATTGTGTAGAAGTAATAATTTCAATAAGGAGGAAAACATTTAACCAAAAGTAACTTCACCACAAAAGTTGGCCAGCGTCGTAATTAACATGAGAAGGGAAATTTGTCCCTCTGACCTTAGAGTTACTCGTAAATCTCGTTTACTCCAGTTCGGAAACGTGTCATGGCATGGCGAGGCGAGGCGATGCGACAACTCAAACACTATGATTTATGAAGGGAAGCGAACCCTAACGCAGATAGCTCATACAATAGCGTTCCGCATGTTTCAACAATGATTTACAGATTGGGATGCACAATTTCTTTATGAATAATAGCACAGTGAGTTTTCAAAATTCGGAGTTCTTTCTGAATCAATCTACAGTGTTAGTCGCGATATGCGTGAAGTTGTCATTCGCATGAAAATAATACATAGTTTCACGCAAATAGCGAATAAAAACTCTTCCGTTATTCATTTCTTTTATTTATTTATTTATTTTAGATCGCGTTGTAGATAACTAAGATCATTAGCGACCACTGTCAATTTACATACCCACAACAGTTTTCACCTACTAGAAGAACCCAGCAGACATTGTCCTGCTCTCTTTTACCCCACTCTCTTTTCCCTTCTCTCTTTCCCTCACCTCTTCTTCCCTCTCGCTCTTCTTTCTCTCCCTCTATCTCCTTTCTCAAGCAGACCACAGCGGACGACGTCCTCTTTTCCCCTTTATCCCCTTCTCTCTTTTTCTTCCTTCCCTCTCGATTTCCTCCCTCTGGCTTCCCCCTCTCCCCTTTCCCCAATCACTCTCATCTCTCCACTCCAATATTATTTATATTATACACCTTTTCTCCTAAAACCTGCAATGGAAAAGGAAATTAGTCTTTATGTTGCCTTATAGTACTTAATAAATGTTTCTTGCCTATGTTTTCCAGTTGCTTTATTTTATAATATAACTCTCTTTTCTTTAAATCAGATTACGACCGTTTTCCTATGATTATAGTTTAATTCACGTTTGCTGGCATAAAAATATTAGGAAATGCTTAAAATGTAATACTATAGTATATTAGCATCTTAGAATATTAGCAGTGCAATTTTCACATCTAGGTAATATTTTTCATGGAATCAAAATACTCATTCAATTTCGTGTGTTAGGTGACCAGGATATCTTCGTCCAATCAACTGGTCTCCTTAGACTTTCTACATAATAATAATAACAAATGTAAAAGTTTATAATTGAGATTTATGAATAAATGAAATTTGTATACGAACTATAACCTCTGGACCTACGCATTGCATTTTAATATGCAATCATTATGCTTCATCAGGTGAAATTCCGTAGTTGGACCACAACTTCAGAGCATATAAATAGTGCCCGTTGTCGTAGTCCGCTTTTCAACACTAACTGAAAAGCAACTGTTGCTGAGTTCTTTTGTAAAACATATTAGAACATTTATACATGAAATATTAATTTATAAGCAATTCCGCATATTTTATGTGAATCTTGAATGTCTACTGTCTAGTGTCAATAATACATTTGACACAAACACTTGAAGGTGTTCAATAGCGTGATTAATCACATACATCTGAAATGAAATTTCCTCATTTTTTAAATGAATCCCTATATAGTATGTGAGTAACTCCTCGAGTGTACGGATGTGCGGTTCCGTCACTCACTGCTAGACCACTTCCTGTGCACCAATCGTGACATTGGGGTGTCAATCGACGCGTCTCGGCCTCCTGATGGGAAACTGAGAATTTGATTTCGGACCCGGCCGCAAGATTCTAAGAAATTTCCAAACGAAGACGTAGAGGAAGATGTAGATCAGCGTTATTTCTTCCAAAACAATCCGAAATACTCTTGACAAAGTCAATTTTATGAAACTTTGCCGACAACATTCAGTGGTTTTCAAATTGATTTTAAAAATAAGGACTACGGCAAATTGAAAGCAAAACATTCCGAAATAACTCTTGACAAAGTCAATTTTATGAAACAATTACATAAGCTAAGTTCAGAAAAGCCAAAGGTAGAAATCATTTTCAATATCGCAAAATAATTCAATAATTTGAGTAGTTAGTTCGCCAAGCTGACGAAACATCTATTCTGAACAAAGAGGATTCTGAATCGACCAAAGAAAAAGAGAAAAGTCAAACAATCGAAGAAAGTTTAAAGCGTTGGCGACGCCACATTCAGCCCGTTAGTAATAGTGACGCATTTAAACGATATCAAAAGACTTCGTTTGAAAGTGCAAAACCCAAGCGCATGAGACGGTGGCTGTTGGGGGCTTCGCCTGCTCGTCCTTCCTCGGCCGCCTGCGGTCGCGACGCAGCGGTATTTTCGCGCAGCGTCAGCCTCCCCACCCCCGCAGCTCTTCCGCCACCACTTGGCCTACTTCCGCCCTCTCGGATGCTTCACCCGCCCCCTCCAGCGCACGCACACGGCCCGCAAGGCGGCCGCGGAAGACAGAGGCTGCTCCTCAAGGGTAGTTCACCCTGGCGGAGTCAAACAAATTTGCATTATTTTTATTTATCTCATATGTTAAACATATAATCTCAAAATATGTTATCTCAAACCTTAAATGGAACGTCCATTTAAATGAATTGAACACACAATTAAGTTCTTTATGCTACGCGTTAAGAATTCTTGCAAATTCAGTCAGCCTTCATACTGCTCGTTGTGTATACTTCGCGAATGTTCATTCCCGCCTGAGATATGGCATAATATTCTGGGAAATACATCTTATAGCTCCCAGACTTTTAGATTACAAAACGAATTGTACGAATAATAACCAAATCCCACCCACGTGATTCATGTAGCCTCTCTTCATTAATCTAGGAATTCTACCATTACAGTGTCTTTTATTTACGAATCAGTGGTTTTGTAAAAATGACTTGCTCAAGGGCGGGAATTTTTTTTCAGAAAATGCAGAAGTCTATTACTATAACACTCGACGTAGAAATCATATTCATCAGGGGCAGTATCAACAGCTCATTACAAAAAATTCACATACAATACATGTACATTATTTTACAACACTTTGCCAGATGACATTAAACGATTAAATTCAATAGAAAAGTTTAAATCCCAAGTGAAATCGCTTCTGCTGCATAACTGTTTCTATACAATTAGAGACTATACTGAGCATAACAAGAAAAGTAACATTAATTTTAACAATGATACATAATGCATTATTTACCATTTGGACTGTATAAATGAGTATAAACAACCTGTAACAACTATTGTACTACAGCTTCCGGGTCAATGACCCCCATCTCGATCAGGTTTTTCGTCCAGTTTCCTGATCCATTGAGCAAATGCTGAGATGCCCCTTGTTTTGCTTCTGGACATAAATGTAACTTCATTTTCTGTGCACGTCTTCTAGAATTCAGTGGGAAATACAATTATTCAAATTATCGTTTCCATGTTGTCGCGGCAGGAAGTAATAAGAGCCAAAATTTATTGCTTATTTATCTTTGACAATAGATTTTATTACATGGGAGTTTTTTTCTCCCTTTCAAAATTCAAAATTTATTGCTTATTTATCTTTGAAAATAGATTTTATTACATGGGAGTTTTTTTGTTTTTTTTTCTCCCTTTCAAAATTTCAAAATTCAAAATTTATTGCTTGTTTATCCTTGAACATAGATTTTATTGCATGGGAGTTTTGTTTTTTTTTCTCCCTTCCAAAATTCAAAATTTAAGTAGTATATGAGTAAGTGTAGGGATCACAGAATTTTGAAAATGTGCACACAATTCACTTTTCCCCATAGCACGTCATACGCAGTTTTTAACTGTTTTTCTGACGTAAAATAAATAAATAAATAAATAAATGTTTATTAAGACAATACTTGTTTGAATAAGTTTCTTTTGGACCTTCTGACCGAAAAGAAGACTGACTAAATTTGGTAATTCAAATTTCTTTACATTATTACGCTTGCTTTGAAGGTTTATAGTGTCGGGAAAACTCCAACTTTTTTTGTGAAAACAAGTTACAAATTCCGCATTTTCAGAAACGTTCAAACGCAATTTTCTCAAAACGGCTTCAATTTTTTCTTCAAACTTTTCGGACGGATAGTGCTAATTGCACTGTTTAAGACGACCTAAAATATTTTTGTGGTATTCTTTCGTTTGTTGAAAAAAATTAAACAAATGAACCTTCTTAAATTATATCTCACGCCTTTAATAAGCACACTTTCAGCGATTTGTATACGTTTGAATTTGTGAGTGTAAGTGAGAAGTAATAGAAGAGGTCATCTTCGTCAACATATTAGTTTTATTAAGATAGCCGACTTTCGACCGCTTTGCTGTATTCGTGAGTCTACAAGATACAGAAAAATTAAACAAAATTATAAATAAATACAAAATAAGATAGAAAATTAAATTACAATTAATGGATATATTTAAAGTTTTTAGTTACAGTAGTTTTAGTAGGTGTTTGAGGGATTCGTGTGTGGTAAAGGAAACGTGAAAATTATATTTGTGAAGAATATGGGCTACAATTTTCACTTTTCCTTTACCACACACGAATCCCTCAAACACCTACTCACACCTCGCAAGACTAACTCTTTTACTTCACATAAGAACGTCAACAACACCACATCAGAATTCCCACAATTATGAGTGTAAGTGCTTCAAATGACTCCCAATGAAGTTTTTCGAAAATTCAACAGATTTCTTTCAAAAATGCTTCCTATTTTGAATTTACATTACCGCTTAAACGCCATTTTCTTAAAAACGGCTTCAAAGTTTTCAACAAAAATTGCCGTATTGGGCGAGTTTTTACTTTTCTATAATATACTGAAATGTTGGTTCTATCATTAGAATACCGAAATTTGAGAAATTTTTGAAAAAAATGGTCGCTATACATAGTAGTTAGAGGCAAGAATGTAAAGCTAGCACAGTCCAAAGAAATTAGAAAACTGACTAGTACAAGTAAGTCTGTGGCATTATGTAAGCACCACTAGTTTAACACCTAACGTCGATAGTAGCACATTATTGGCGATTTTTATTAATTATTGTGTTCTTGAGTACATGTCCCACAAATGAGTATTAAAAAGTTTCTTGAAAACTCAAAACTTCTGTGAAAATTATCTCGACATTCCGCATTTTCAGACACGCTCGAAAAGCCATTTTCCAAAAAAGTCCAAATGTTTTCTGTTAATTTTTTGAACAGAAATGTTTGGTAAAGTAACAATAACATGACATAAATGCCACATTGATGCATTCGTTTGTTTTTTCAAAAATTCCATATAGGTAATTAGTTTGAAATATTTCTCACGATGTTAATATTAATATTCTGAACGATTTGAATACATTATTGCTTCAAATGATTTTTAATGAAATTTATTAAAAACTAGAACTTTGTGTAAGTCAAAATAATTTCTTGTGCAGTTACTTGAAAACGGGAAATATTTAAGTGTAAATGAACATTAAAATGCGGATTTGCAGAAACGTTCAATCATTTTTTTGGAAAAACGGCTTAAAATTGACAACGTAAATTTCCTCGTAGGACGAGGTTTTACTCTTCTATAATATTCTTAAAGTCGTATTTCAGTTCTAGCACTAGAGGATCGAAAAATTGAGGAAATGTAAAAAAAAAAATGTTTAGGCGGCGATGAATGGCAGCTGGAAAGCCAACCCAGAGCAAAGAAGTTAGAAAACGTTTACGCAAAGTCTGCCATTCTGTTGCACCACAAGTTTATTATGAAGTCTCTACTGACTTTTAATGATTATGAAGTTTATTTAATTTTCAAATTTGGATGAGGAGGTATCACACTAAAATTCTCCCTTTCTTCGCGGTTTCAAAAATATAAGCAGTTTAGATCCTTCTAGGGTTTATTCTTCCCCTGGGACTTTTGGGAGAAAATCCCATACATAGTGAAATACATTTAGCTATTACTCATCTGTTGATGTGAACAGGCACGATGTTGTAAGAACTTACTCTTACAGTTTTGCTCACATGATAATCAACTAAGCTTTTATGGAATTACTCTTACCGTGGCGGACATTTCTCAACCACAGAAGTTTTGAATTACAAAAGGGTTGGGAAACGTTGTCAACCTTTTTCGTAGTTGTCTACTACAAAACATGGGGAAAATATTGCTTTTCACACTGTCGTTTATTAACTACCTGCCTCTTTTCTGAAAAATTTCCTACTGAAATCGCATCATTGTGTACATGAAATGTTGACTTAATATCACTTTCTGTTTCATTTTACAGACCATTCATAGCAAAAATTATTAAATTCCTCCACAACTTTCTTTGTATAAAAGAATATTGAAAGTAATTATGTTCGATGATCGCGTTATTTTTTTACTACTATTTGTCTGTTGCAGAGGTGATTATCATTGTCGGACTTCTTTATCAATTAATTCTACAAACTATTTAGTATAAAATGACGATATATTATTGCTTTAAATTTTTACGTCTGAATTTCAACAATATAATCATGATCAAAATTATATATAAAATAAATTCAAAGCAGTATTCTTTTGAACTGAACCGACTTGTTGTGAAGTGTAGTACAATAGAGACGTAGAAAGAGAAGCGAAATGTAAATGTTGTAAAGTGCAGTGTAATTAATAAGTCGTGTATTTAATCGTTTACAATAACTATGTAGGACGGCCATAAAATGTAGAGTTAATGATATTATTGTTATTATTCCTATTATTGTTCACATATTTATCATACTATTATTATTATTATGTTCTTCTTGTCCTAAAATAATTTAAAGTTTCATTGTATTAATATTCCTAATTGTAATAAGTAAATTGTAGTGTTCTGCCACCAGGTTATGAAAACCTACCTACAGAAATAATAAATATCTATCAGTAGATGAAATATGCGGGTCCTGGACCGAAATGACGTCACAGATAAGCACATCGGTCTGACGTCCATCCTGGTCAGTCGTCCCATCCTGGTCAGGCAGGCTCCCCTCGTGGTCAGGCGTGCTGCCGTGTGTGTGTGTGGGAGGTGCTGCCGTGGGGGTCCATCGCACCGTCCCAGTGACGTCAGCGTGACGTGTGATGGGAGGTCCAGCCGGCGGCGGCGTCTGCCAGTGGGTGTGGGGTAGTGGTGTGTCGCGCGCGCTCTGGTGGCGAAGCTGGCCCTGTGTGCGAGGTGGTGGTGGGGGCGAGGCGCGCGGTCGCGGCAAGCGTGGAAGTGCAGGAGCGCTCTGGCGGCGAAGTGTGAGTGGGTATTATTATTGTGAAGCGCCAGTGTTGGTGGTGGTGTTCCAAAATGCCCGTCGGCCAGGCGGATTCGAACCAGGCCGAGTCCCGTTTCCTGTTGGGGTTGAGGTGGGCGCGCTGGCGCGCGCTGAGCTGGGACATCCGCCTTGGGTGGTGTGTTGGGAGGTACTGATGGTACACGGGCGCGCGGCGGCTTGTGGCGGCGGCGGCTGGCCGCGAGGCCGCGGCGGCGCTGGCGCGCTCGACCGCAACCGCATCCGGTCTTTGCGCGAACACCCGCGCGCGCGCGCGCGCGTAGCAGCCGGCGGATGCAGTCTGCGGTTGTGATGAAATACACGCGCGCGCCCGCTGTCTGTGAGCGTCGGCTGGAAGGAAGGAGAGAGAGAGCGTTCACATATTGGCTTCAATATTTTTGGAAAAACCCTACAGGTGATGACGGGAAAAACAAATGAAAAAACAGTGCACATTGAATGAATGCTTTTTATTATAATCAATGAAACGATACAAATCAATATAGAAAAAATTGACATTCATGTTTGTGTGCTGGCTAGAAATTTAGCGATTTCCCTTTTGATTTTCTCATCCACATACCCCTTCGTTGCACCGTCTTCCTTTTTGATGGGCGGCGCCACGTTGACGAGACGTTTTTTCATCACGTTAACGTTTCCCAGTTTGCTGCATCGGAGTTTTGGAATTTTTTCAAGTTGCGACTTGATGTTTTTGATGTTGTGGTCGACGTACGCTTTGTTGGCGACGTCTTTTTCGAGTTGAGGAGAAGCCGTATTCGAAATGCGGTAATGATCGGCGTTGAAGGAGGTATCGTTGACGTTCCACTGGCGGAGACATCTGGATTGAGTGTCGGTCACGAGTTGCAATGATGTCTTTAGCGGTTGAAGATGTTCCGTGATTGCGCAATCGGCATCACGTGCTGCAATTTGACGAGCGTATTCCAGTCTTTCGTTCACGTACTCTTTGGTGGCAACGTGCGCTGGTATATCGCAAGTTTCTTTTTCATCACCCTCCTCCTCTTCATCGTGCGAATTCTCTTCGTCATCGTACACGCCACCGTCCTCCTCCTCCTCATCCTCTATCGAGTCGTAGAAGACCATGGTATTTAGCCTTGACTGTCGCTCATGATGAACTGACGTGCGTCATGTTCCGTCGCGTCTTTTTTGCAAAAAGCAATTGTCATGAACAATGATGGCAGTGGATGTGATAGAAACTATCAGATGTGACGTCACGCACCGTATTCGAGATGAACTCTCTCTCTCTTCTTTCGTTCTTCCATTCCCTCTTCTTCTCATCGCACGATTCATCCTCGTGGTGGCGCGGCATTTCCTCTTCTTCGTCGTCACACGCGTGAGGCTGGTGTGACACTCGCTTCCGGTTGCGGTGATGTTGTGACGTTTGCGGAACCCGGAAGGCGAACGTCTTTCCAGATGAAACTCATACGTCTCCGCAGTTGCTTTTTCTGACAGGGTTTTGAATTATTTTTTTTGTTTTGTTTCGATGAATCCGGCAGGCGGTCGATGACTTGATTCATGACCTTGAGAACTTCTGCTTGCATGAAAACGGCTAGCTCATACAGGTTTTTTTCTTTTTCATCGCTAAAACGATAGGTTTGCTCTTCACGAAGACGTTTTGCGGTGTAGGCGACGTTCCACACGGATTCGGAGATGTCCCACAGTTTAGGAATTTTCCAAGCGTCGTTCGTTTCCTGACACACGATATCGGAGAGATCGTCTGCGGCCTTTGCGATGTTGGTCCACAACTTGGCCGCTTCGCCCTTCCACCCGCTGCTCTCGTCAAGGACGTCTTCGTAGGCGAGCCTCGCAGCGATGATTTTTGCTTCACGTCTCTCCATGTTGACGGACAATGTCTGAATGAATTGTGCGTGTGTGCGTGAGTGTGTCTTCAAAGTAAGAAGCAGATGATAAGAGCACTGACTACAAAAACAAAGTGCACAAGGGTGAGACAGATCGTGATGCTATCTATACAATCCATGACGCACACACACACACACACAATTTTACGCAACCGTAAGAATATTCCTAAGACAAAACACGCAATCTCGTTTCAATGTCGGATGTTCTTTGTTTTCTTGCGAGTAGTGGTGCTGCGTGCAGGGATCGTTGAGTTGACACGAAGGACACTCCTTCCTCGATGGTGCGTTGGCGTTGTCCTGTGCGTAGTGTTGTTTGCAAGGCTGTCGGAGATAGATGCAAACACGACAGTCCCGCTTCGGTGGCGGCACTGTAATCAACGTGCGTGCGTCCGCGTTCAATATTTCTTTACACGAACAAAGTTCTTGAACACACGGTAGTTTTCGAGTGTCTTCAGATAGTTTTTCGAAAACGCGCTCGACCTCGTGAGGTCTTGACCAATGACACAAAAATTCAATCGGCAATTGGTTCAATGTTTCCGAGTCGAGAAGTGTAAGCGCGCCATCTGCTAATCGTAACCTTCTGAAAGCGCTGTTGATCTTTTCGCGTGTTTCTCGTCTGTCCTTTTGAATGATGTAATTCAATGACGATGTGACGGAGCAGATGAGTCGATGATTGTCTGATGCGAACGACGGGGCACTCTGCATCGTAATGAAGAGCGAAGGGACGGTGAGCACGATTATAACGTTTTTTTTTACATAGTCCCCTCCCCTTCATGACGCAACAAGTCCGGTCGATTGTCGCACATCCATTCGTACAAGGCAATGACGTGTTGTCCTGCTAAACTGACGTCATCGCAAGCGTAGAGTTCGCGATACGCTCGTAAGCACTCGTTCAGCGGAGGACATCGAACGACTCCAGATCGAATATGATTTTTTTTGTTATATACTTTTGCAACCATTCTTTCTTCTGTCCTCCCTTGACGTATACAGTTGTCACACCTTCTAAAGCTTTCCTAATCACAAACGTCCTGTCTCGGTAATCGTGATTCCCGCTACTCCACGGCGGTGTGGCGTGATGACAGCTTCTGATCCACCACACTTGATTCTTGTCGGCGTTGTTCAAAGTACGGAAAGGACTCGGCGGACGAAAGATGAATTTCCGAACGACCCCTCCCCCACCCCTCTTGTCGAAATCGCCTCTGTCGAGGATGACGGTCAACACTTTGATAACGAATCGTCCGCTTATCCAAAAACCTTGAAGATCAACAACAGCTGTGAGCTCATGACCGTTGCACATTCTTCTTCTTCTTCTTTTTATATTGACTTCGTTCTCACGCCACGGTGTGGTCGGCTGTGCAAACCTCACCGACGACGACGACGACGACGACGACGACGATGACGACACCGTCCACACATTCTCCTTCTCCTCCTCCTCCTCCTCCTCCTCCACCTTGTTCAACGATTTCGAGACCCTTTCAGAAGAATTTTTTTCAATGTTTTTCCTGGTCTTCTTCGTTGAATAGTTTCCGTAAAGAATTTTTCATGTAGCTCAACATGACTACACACACAATACCGTAGACAACAGACGGTCGAACACCAAACGCATGGAAATCCCACAACGCAAGCGTCGACAACCACAGCGGGAAAAACAAATCGATCTGATGAACACAGCGCGACGGCGGTGACTCGTCCATGCATAGAACTAGGAGAGAGAGAGAGAGACTATCGCAAAAGACTGACGGTCGTCGTGCTGTCGTCGTCCTTCTTATACAAGACTGTGACGTCGAAGATATGACGTCAGTGGAGTTGTGTCGCAATCTTAATCTTCAATGTCTCTCGCATGCACCCACGAGTTATGATGTGTGTCGAAACCGAGCCATTTCACGAGGCGAAGCGAACCCTTTTTCCGTACGACACGCTCCACCAAATATCGATCGGGATACTGCGTGTGTTGCAATTCCTCGAAGTAGAATCGGCCCTTGATCGATTCACCGTGCAGGTCTTCTAGCGAGTACGTCACGGGATTCGAGAGATGCACACGAACGATTCTGAAGAGTTCGGTTCCCCATCGCGCTATTATCCTTTCCGGAAACGGTGAGCTTTTGTACGTGCTCACTCGAACGATGTCACCGACTCGAAAAAATTTTCGATTTTTTCTCCACATAAGACGCGGGTCGAGTTTTTTCGTTTGGGCGTACACCGTGTGCAATAATCTATCGTCTTTGACGTCTTTCGGTTTCATTCCGATTGTTCGATGTTTGGTATTGTTATAATCTCGGAGGAGGTCGGCGAGCATAAGGGTCCAGCGTCGCGTCCCCTCGGCTGTGAAACGCCTCCACATCCGCTCCTTGAGCGTTCGATTGAAACGCTCGACAACGGCGCTTCACGTTGGAAAAGGTGGAATAATGATGAACGTCACGCTCTCGGAGCCACTTGTTGAGCGCGGTATTGTAAAACTCGGTGCCTCGGTCGGTTTGTAAAAAGCGGGGCACTCGACCGCTCGACGTCACGATGCGGTCGAAAGCCTTCACCATCCGCTCCCGTCTTTTTTTCTTTATCTAACTTCCGCCCAGGCGTACTTGCTGTACACGTCGATGACGGTGAGAGATGTAACGCATCCTCGATTGTTTTTCGAGTACGGTTGCATGTCGACCCAAGTCGGCTTGCCGCTCAGTCAATCAAAGAGTCCTTTCGTAATCACCCGCCGTCTCGCGCCAACGACGTCAGGCGGCAGCGTACAGTTTCATAGCGAGTCCTTGACGAACGGTGGTCGTTGACTTTTTATTCTTCTTCTTCTGCATGATCGGAGAAGCTAAACGATAATACCGGCGTCACGCAATTCATCCTCTATTTCTACTATTTCTCCATCGAGTCCGTTGTTACCGGCGGCTTTCGAAGCGTGTAAAAGACTGAGCCTCTCCACGAGTTTGTTCGGATCAACGCCAATGTTGTAGTCTGGTGGCGTCACAAAACGTAGTCTCTCCCCTTTTTATTCTTCTTTTGTTTCATGATTTTCAAGTCTTTTGTCGTCTTTCCCCACGAAAAGACCTGAGATAATTTCACGATATTTCATTTTATTATCGGTTGTATTGCATGGAAGAATTCGCCATGTATCTCTTCTTGTAGGCGAAGTGAGTTCGAGAATCTTTTGTAGTTCTTAAAATCATCTCATGACATCGTTTAAGTTGGGTCGTCGCTCGAAAAGTAGTTCGAGAAGACCTGGCTCCGGATAGAATTTGTGACCCTGAACGGAGAACGTTTCCTCGTCCGGGATAAGTTCCATGATGCTGTCACCGATGTACGGTCGCCCACCTAAATAGTACGGTCCCAATTTGGTATCTCCTAACCCGATTTTTGCGTTCGACAAATAGCTTACCAATTCATCATAATGCTGTCGACGAACACTATTATTTCTGGTTGTTTTTTCTTTGAATTCTGTTGGATGTTGTTCGAAGGAGGAGGAGGGACTTTCTTCTTCTTCTTCTTCGCTTGTTTCCGATTTGATGGGAACACGTGTGGAAGGTGGTAGTAATGGCGGTAGTATGTTATTTTTTCTCTCTCTCTTTTCAGGTAGCGCTTTCGAGACGGGCGTCGTGAGATAAGTATCGAGTAATCGATTGCGCATCGTTTCAGCTTTCTTGCAAAGTTCATTTTGTTACGAATGTTTTCCGTACCTTCTCCACCTCATACCAATGTCTCCTCTTCGACGTTTGAAACAGAGGGAGCGGATGGTGAAGTGGGGAGGACGCGGTATCTTTCCTCACCAAGCCCTTTTCGCTTTCTCAGCGCACTGAGCGTCTTCAAGTCTATGTTTGATCTTTTGTTACTGTTTTTAGTTGTTTCACTCTTTACGTTTCTTCTTCTTCTTCTTGGGTTTTCACGAAGCCGTTTTATTTTTTTCACACGTCCTCCTATTTTGGACTTCACTTTCATCACACCCGCCACACCGAGCGCGGCCGCTCTTTCAGCGAGACTCGCGTCTCCGGACTTGACTCGCTCCCACGCTGCCTTGGCGAGTGCCCCGTCGCCAACACGCGTTCCTCCCGCCTTTGTAGTTGTAGTAAGCGATGTCGTGTTCTCTCTACACGCTGCGTCAAAGGATTGTTCCGCGGTCGCCTCTTTGCAGTCTCTTCGCGAGCTTCGTGCCGGGTCCGCAAAACTGATATCCACCGGGAATGTGAAGTTCGAAGGGCAGTTTGTCTATCGCCCGATTCAGCAATCGTCCTATAAATCCTCTTCCACGATAGTGTCGTCCACCCCCCCGTCGCGTTTCCGCGACATTGAAATGATGTCGCACGTACACCATGATGTAGAGTGAAGTCTACACCGAAAGAAAAGATATTATATATACACAAAACTTTTAAAAATCATCTCCACCACCACCACCACCGTCCGACGGCACGAGAAACCGATCGAAGCCCGCTCGATATCGACCGTTACGGAGCGCACTAGGTTTACATATCACAGCAAAAGCAAAACGGTCGGCGTTCACCCGTCGGGAACACATCCTTAAAATCGTTGAATGTTCTAAAATCGTTTCCGACGTGTTCTTCTTTGTAGATATACTCGAGTTGTTATCTCATGCTTGTCGAAGATGACGATCATATTCGCGTTATCGCGAATCAACTGTTTAGAATTTTGGTGTACGTTTGACGCCGAGATGAAGCACGTCCGTGTGTTTGTGGCTTTCGGCGGCAAAGTAATCTTAAATGATATCTTGTTTTCGGTGGCGATGTCGTCGAAAATGAAAACGCTGTCGGGCGACGCCTCGGCTGGCGGCACGATGCTATCGTGTTGTGAAAACGAACGAAAAGGAAGGAGTCCGTCGCAGACTTGTTTCAAGTACGTGTACATGGGCTGCGAGTCTGTTGTGGAATATAAATACACGTTGCGAAACACCAGTCCGAACCGACCGGTGAGAAGCGAGACGACCACGTTTGTCTTCCCGCAACCGGAAGGTCCACGATAGGCGCGCGCTATCGGGAAAAAGCGGTCCGTGTCGGCTCTTGCTATCATCGTCTTTCCCGCCATAGGCCGTCACGTTCACGACGGGCAGCGTCACCGATTGTTGAACAACGTTCATCGTCATGCGAAGACAGAGAGAGACTGTTTGTGTGAAACCGAAGGAAACTGTTTTAAAAAAAAAAATCGTCAAAGGAGAGAGGGAAGGGATAAGAAATGAAAAACAAAAACAAATAGAAATACATTTTATTGATCGTTTAAAAAAAATACAAAGGTATTACACATGATTGTTAGGGTTGTCGGTGCTCGTCATCGATGCAATCGCCATTTGCACTGCTCTCGCTAACCATTCCGCTGCGTTGCGTGCGCATCCGCTGACGTCCAGTCCGGGAAGAAGAAAAAGATCGCAGCAGACCGCAGCATCCGGTGAGGCGGATGTCGATCGTTCTGACGTTGTCGTCTTGCAGCGTCGCGATGGTACTGTTGTTTTTTGTTTATTTTTTTTCTAATCTTTCGCTCTTTTGTTTTTGTGTCCTTTCTGCTTTTCTTCGTCTTTTTCTTTTTCGATGTGCAATGCATCGGACAGGGATGTCCGCATGCAGAAGGAAAATCGGTTAGTGGTGGAGACGTCGATTTCTCCTCCTCCTCCGCCTCCTCCGCCTGCTCTCCTTCCTCCATGTTTTCTTTGATATCGTCAAAAACGTTGACGAGTTGCGAATCGCAAGAAGAAACCGAACCGTCTTCGACTTCACCGAACGAAGCAGATGGAAGTTCTTCGTTCATCATCATCATCATCATCTCGTGAAGGAAAGACACGGAATGAATGCAGCGAGCGAAACACGCGACTTCTTATACGATCACGTTTTTCTTCACCACAAAGTCGTCGATCGGTGCGTATTGCACTTCCGTTTTGTAGATAATAAGACAATACGCTGTGACACCATCTGGCATAGCTGTACCTGTTTCCCACGTGATCTTGATGTCGGTTTGCGAGGGGAGTACGGCCGACGCTCTGGCGGAAACGTCCCATGCGATGTGAGCCGACATTCAGATGCAAAATTCCCATTGCCGATACGGGTTCGCGATTGTAATAGAACGTTCCTTTTTGCATCATTTCATAGAGATACGGTTGCCGTTCCGTTCCTCAGTATATTTTACATTGCATTGATTCGGAATAAGGGAAAAACTCATCGTTTAAATACAGTTTTGCTCTTGTCATATCGTTATGGTCGAATTCACCCGCATTCTGTTTCAGATCGTCTCTATTCTTTTGCATTCCAAAGAAAATGTATAGGGGATGGTCCTCTTTTGATGCAGTCTTCACCGTCCACTGAAACGGTCCCTTTCCTCCCTTTGGAACATTGGAGTTCCCATCGTCTGAATTGCAACGGGATCGGTCGCCGACTGTCCAGCGTTCTCGTCACCGCGAGGGAAGCAGCATCGCTCAGTGTCAAATGAGGCATTCTCCAAATCACGTCCTTCACGGTAATCGTTGTTGCGTCTGGTGTTGCGACCTTCGTCACGAGACATCGGTTATCGTGACGACCTCGAATGAGTACGAGGTCGTGTTTCACACCGGTCGCATGATACGCGTGCTGATCTTCGAAAAATCCATCCACAGTCGCAACGGCACGTTACCGTAAAATTTCCCCCCGATAAAACTGACGCGCGAGTTTCGTCTGCAAGCATCTCAGAATATAGTGGGTCATCTTGGCTCCAACGCGGTGCCAGCCGATCTTCTTTCGGCATAGGAAACACATGTTCTTCATCGTGGTCGTGATGCGGATTTTTCACAACGTCGACAATGACGTTGTTGATTCGTAACGAATTTCACTAAAAGGTATGCGAAAGCGTTGTTAAATCAATTGGCAGTTGGTGCGATCTGTCATTGCCCGTCTTGACCGCAGATCGCGATGACGAGCGAACTCGCAAGGTAAAGAGAACGGCGTCCTTGTTCATGATATTAATGCAGATTTCATCGTTATTCCCAAACGATTTAATGTACGGAAAATGTTCGTGAATAGCTTCTTTGACGATGTGGTGTTTTATGTTCTCCTTGCGGAGAATGTCGATCGCGTGTTCGTCCACAAATTCCGTAAAAGTATGATAATAATTGGTCTTCAATTTCTTCGACATTTTTTTCGGGTTTTCTTCTTCTTCTTCTTTAGAAAAATACTGTAACCCAACACACGTAAGGTTTGTCGACTGGACGGTGTTAACGTGGTGAGCGGACAAAGCACTCTGTGTCTCGGTCGCGACACGACCTGCATTTTATAGTGTTTTTTAGACGAAATCGGCATTGTTGTTGTGTGATTTAATTCTGGGGCGTAAGAGTAAGGTGCACATCAACGGCGTTTCCGAGTGCAACGGAATCGGTTGTCCTTCCGCGTTCTCTAGTCGAATCGCAATCTCGTCGATCCAACGTCGCGTGACGCGGTGAAAGATTCTTTCGGCCGGCCTTTCTTCGATGACGGCTGCAGGTAAATCGTTCACGTGAAACTGATACAGCACGTGCGCTATTCGATTGTTTATATATCCGCTTTCGATGACGTTACACGTCGCGAACACTTCAAATCATGACGATCGTCGGCGAATCATCAGCCGTCACGTTTTGAAGATTAGTAGGACACGGTCTTTGAAAATCCGAGAGGACCGATGGACTTCAGGGTGCTCGAAACGTAATTAGACGGCGTATTGACGCACTTTGTTTGTTTGGGTCGCCGCCAAATCGAAAAAGTGCTTCTTCGCCGCAAAGTCGCCAGAAACTGTTTGCTTAAAAGTTCGATATATAGTATTGATTGATGTCTTCTAAGGTATACGCGGGAGGGACGGTCAACACAAAAGCTTATCCAAATCCTGCTCCTCCTCCTCCTCCTCCTATCCTTCTCCACCACCTCGGCTACTTCGTAGTAGGTTAGTTGTATCCGTCCTTCACGTTGCAGATAGTGTGAACGGTGTTGAGATGCACGAGCGCGAGCTCATGCCGTCGTTCGACAGGTCGACACCCGCTCAAGCTACCGAGATCTCCGGCCCCTTCCCGATGATTGTGTACGTGCACTTTGGCCACGGCCGTCGCAAATCGAAATGGCAACGTCCGGTGTTTAATCTTCCTTTTTCTTCTTTAACCTTCCATCTTCCATTCGTGAAAGAGAAATTGCAAACATAACTTGCCGCAATTACTGGCGTTGTATTTTTGAACTCGACGCGTGTTGTACGTCACGCGGTGCCCGCGCGCGTATCGAAGAAATTCTGGAGGGGGTGGAAGTCCGAACGAATCGAAATAACGCATCGATCGACCTCGTTTCACGTACGCGACGAAATGAGTACCGTCACCGCTGCTGTCGTCGAGGTTGACGACGCCGCACTCACGCTCCGACGCCCTAGGTCTTTCGGGCAGCGCATCCCGCGTAAACACACCGCGAAAATAAGGAATGTTCAAGAAATCCTTCTTCGCAAAACGTGTCATTTCCTCGTGCGTGAGCGCTCGACGCGGTACTCCGCTCAATAGTTTTTTTTTCGAGTCGTCCTCCTCCTTCCCCTCCTCCTCCTCCCCTTGCTTCGAATCAATTTCGCGGCCCTTAGCAACACGCCCGATCCTTTTTTGGTCTCTTCCATGACCTTGTTATGACGCACCATTTCCGCTAATTCTTGGTTTTTGTTTTTGGCGTTTTTCACAGCGTTCGCGATAGCGGCAGCGCCGCCTGCGACAGTCCCGAGCGCGCTCAGTCCGCTTAGAATGGTCGGAATGAGGGCAGGCAGAAACCCGCCTCTTACTCCTCTTCTTCTTCTTTCCACAGCGCCCTTCCTTTTTCCTCCTCATGCACCCCCTCCGAGTTTTCTACTCCTATTCCTACAGGGTCCACCGACGCACCGACCTCGCAATATACCGCGACCCATCGGGGACGGGGGGGAGGGAGCGATCACAGCACCCGCCGGTGAATCGTCGGTGTCGACGTCAGCTCTCCTTATCCTCCTCCTCCTCCTTTGTCTCCTCTCTCTTCTTGCCGTCCGTAACTCTCGGTCGGATTGACGAGTGCAGTCTCTCGTCGTTGTCGTTGTACACACGGTGCGAACCATGACTGTACTAGACCGCGAGAACACAAGCTATCGAAATATATACCCCCCACATTTTTTTAGGATCTTCTCTTGTCAACCATCACCATATCAAAATTCAACTTTCTTTCCAAATCGCTTATTCGCTTTTCGTTTCGTGTTTGGAAATTGTTATTCTCACGTTGAAACAGGTCCGCGGTAACGTTTGTCTTTTTTCCAAATCTGATATCCTGTGCTTCAGCATCGGCTTTCAAATTGTCGAAATTCATCTACATGAACATCGTTTCTCTTTTTCAAATTTGCTACCTGTGCATCGATGTGTGTTTTTCAAATCCTTCGGCGCGTTATCAATTGCGATTTAATCACGCGTCGAGCCGCTCGTGCCGGCACCTACTTTGCGAATAAGCCTGTCGTGAAAGTTAAAATTACCGGACGAACCGACTTGCGGTAAAATTTCCAAAAGCCCGGGCGGAATTTTCTTTTCGTGCTCGCTCATGGTTGATTGCAATTCGCTCTTCACAAAAGACTTCAAAGTCCGTTCGTGTGTAGTGAAACGACTCGTCACATCCGAAACCCGCCTATCGAGTTCGTTGCGTAATACTTTCTCAACTTCCGCGACGCGTTCCTCCGTGTTTTTTGTCGCTTGCGGTAAAAGCGAGAAAAGTCCGGACTTGATTTTCTCGTCGTGCGCGTTCGCGCTTGTTTGCAATTCGCTTCTCACAAAATCCTTCACGTCTTTTCCGATTTCCATTTTACTTTTTTTTATTTCCTCCGTGCAGTCTTTTACGAATTTATCGAAATCATCTCGATAAACGAATCGATCGTTCTCCACCGTGCGTCGTCGTCGCTTCAACTCGCTCCGGCGCTCTTGCGTGCTGTGACCGAACGTATCCATCGTGGCGAGTGTACTAACACTAGTGTTATATGCATACGTTGTTTTATATTCATCTTTTTTTATTTTATTTTATTTTAACATACCGCACGCGCGCGCTCTCTTATATCAAAAATCATTGACCTTCACTCGAAAGTGCCGACCTCTAGTATTCAAAACCGAAAGGAAAGTTAATCTCGTGAATTACGCAATTGCAAAAGCACACGCGCGCTCGCTCCGCGTTGCGCTAATAAGCACGCGCGCGCTCTCTCGTAGCAAAATCATTAAACGTCGCTCGAAAGTGCTGGCCTCTAGTAGCGAAAACCGAAAGAAAAGTTAATCTCGTGAATTGCGCAATTGCAAAAGCACACGCGCGCTCGCTCCGCGCTGCGCTAATGAGCACAACAGGATGTTGCGGTAGAGCAGAGCCGCGGGTCGGAGGATGCGTGGAGGATGTTGGGGTTGACTCGCGCTCGCGCGCTGCGCTAATGAACACAACAGGATGTTGCGGTAGAGCGGCGCCGGGTCGACATAAGGATGTTGCGGTATAGCGATAACTTGGTATTCCTCACGCGCGAGCGAGCTTTTTGCATCAGTCAGCTTTTTATTCTCATTCAAAGTGAACGTGTTCTTTTTTTCGTATATTTAAAATGGAGAATGAAAATATTTTTCACTTCAGACGGTATGGTTACATGAACGACTCGAGATTTTTCCCAATTGACGTTTACGGCCGCAGCATAATTCATTATGCTGCGGCCTTCAACGATGTTGAAGGTTTAATTTTTTGTTTGAATCGTGGAGACAACAAGAACAGACTGGACAGTTATAATAAAACACCGCTCCACTATGCCTACAGGTCGCACGCGAGTGCGGCCTTTAACTTCTTGCAGTATATCGGGGCCGACTTAAACATTATCGATGTGTTAGGTCGTGTCCCGCAGGACATGTGGTTTATCACAGAAGTTGGTTGTCACTGTCCTCCAAATTGTGATCCGTGTGTTCAAGCGCCGAGGCACTGTGTTTCTGATATTCCTCTCGAATTGTACTCGAGAAGAGTACGACGCCTGCAGACAGGCAACGCAGTCGCTGCCGGACCAACAACAACACCACCATCACCACCACCACCACCTTCGACCCGTGATGGGTCTACCTCACCACCATCACCGCCGTCGACCCGTGATGTTGGTACAGCAACATTGCCACCACCACCACCCCCGACGACACTTCGTCGTTGGCACGGTGTGGTGGATATACCACTCGAATCGAGAAGGAGTCTGCAGGCAGCCGCCGCCGCGGGGTCAACAACATCACCATCACCACCACCACCGTCATTGACCCGTTATGATGCACCATCACCACCACTGCCGTCGACCCGTCTTTATCAACCAATTGTGCGTCTGTGTCGATTGGATGATTAAAAGTAAGTTTTTTATTTTATTTTTCAATTATTTTTGTTAATTATTGTTAATTTTTAATACATTTTTTCTATCATTATAGATTGTTCTGCCTGTTCATGTTGTCGCCGCGATGCATGCAAAAAATCAGTCCTTCAACATCGTTGAAGACCGCAGCATAATGAATTAAGCTGCGCCCGTAAACGTCCACGGGAAAAAAAAATTGCGCGTCGTTCATATATTCATATCTCCTATGTCAATATGTCTCTTTCGTCAATAAAGTAAATTTTTTAATGCATTCTTTTTTTTAATTCTTTTCCTATTACAACCTTGTAGGATTTCCTTTATACTGAGAATGTAGGGAGTTTCTTTTTAGTGATGGATGGGGAACGGTTGATGAATAGGTTTAAATAAAACAATAAATGCGAATTGTGTGCACATTTTTCAAAATTCTGTGATTGATTTTATTTGAAAAAATCAAAATTTCAAATATTTTTTACCGTATTCTATAATTGTTTTCCACACTTTCTTGTTTTTAAGTGTTTCGTATGGATATACTAGAATGACATACGCATTATTTGAAGGATTCATTCCAAAATATAGAAGATGTGGTTTGGCCTCCAAAAATTTATCCACACCCATCTCATCGATGAATGGTGTAAATCTATAAATCAAAATAAATTATTAATATATTTACATTTATAAAACTGTTTAAAATAAAAAAATTATAGAAATATATACCTTGTCGGTAAAAAACAACTAAATTTTCCTGATATTGTTATCGAATAATTCACAGTTTGAAATCTGTCGGAATTAAATCGTTTTGCTTCTGTTATTTCATATACAATTCCCTTTGGGAAATCCTCCCATTTTTTAAACATTTTCGTTCCTTCAGCTTTTTGTACAATGGCGCTCCAGATGTCACTAAAATTAAAAAAAGAAAAAGATAAAATTTCTAATAATTTTTAAAATCCTTCATCAAAATTCAATAAAATTATGTCATTCACTCTACTTACGTCTCTTTGGGTGGAGAGTATACAAAAACAGGACAATTTGGGTCCGACATCAAACGAAGGCGCCGTGGTTTTCGTTCACGGCTATCGTTGTCGATGATGACGATGAGGATGATGCTTCATCGCTGTTGAATTGCGTTGATACCAACGCAAGTCGAAACGCATTTGAATCATCATCCTCATCGTCATCGAATAATCCAGCTAAATCAATAGTGGCTACATCGGCACCCATCACCCTCCTTTCTAGAAGTTCTAATTTGTTCTGTTCGTTCGAGCTATAAAAAAAGTTTAGAAAGAATATAGAAAATGCTATTGAAAATTTTTTTTAAAAAATTAAAAAAAAAAAAAAAATAAATAAATACTTACGATGTCTTCCTCTTCTTGATTGGAATAACATCTTCGATTTCGCGAATAGTAGCCATCTTCGTTGAAATCTACAACAGCAGCAGCAGCAGCAACACGCAACAGTATGCGTAGAAATGACATTTTCCATGTCGAGAAGGATGTCTTTATATATACGCGTTTTGGAAGAGTTGTGGTTAGAGCGACAACAGAACATTTTTTTACAGAGAGATTAATCGCTGTCATCTAAATTTTCACCATTTTCAATAGAAATAATTTCATCTATCTCATGTAAAAACGCAAAATACTCGTCTAATTCTACTTCATCATCGTCATCGTCGTCATCGTCGTCGTCGTAGTCGTCGGCCATCGCCTCACGTACTGCCCTTTCTATTAATCCGTCGTCGGTAATTTCACCCTCCTCAATCCAATTTTGTGCGTCACGTCGTGCCCTTTCGTACAATCCCCATAATTTATTGAAAATCCTAATGTGATCCATCGCTTCTCTTATGGGTCGCCAATAGGAAGTTCGTCTTCTGAAAACGATTAATCTCTCCATAAAAAATGCTGATGTCGCTTGACGGAGAACCTCCACATCCACGCGACGTTGTTCCACCAAGACGCTTCGACACATCGGGCACGTATTGTGGGTTTGCAACCATCGAACGATACATGCGTAGATATGATTGCAAATCACCGTGCGTGCCCGTAGCGTCTCTGGCAGTTCGAGACAGATGCAGCGAATTAGGTCGTCTTCGGCGTCCCGGTTCGCGACGGTGTAAGTCGTGACGACGGTGATGATCGGCGGCGGCGGTGGCGGCAGGAAGCGGCGAAGGCGGTGGTGGCGGCGTTGGAGATGACGCAAACCGAAACATCATCTGAAGACGACGACATTTTTTTGCGAATTAGTAGTAAGTTTTCGATCGACGATGAGAACTACGTTCAAAGGGGGTGTTTGAGTTGGTTTTATGCTCATCGGACTGCGGTTTAGGGTTGTTTTTTCCGCACGCGAACGCTTCCGGCGAATTCCAATTTAGTCTTCCTGTGTGGTAATGATGTCATGCGTTTCCGCGACTCTCTAGACTTTCGAATGTATTCTGCGGTTGTGCTTCCTATGGAAAATTTCATAATTGACCACGTGCGGATGTGCTTCCTATACAGTAATGATGTGGTAGCGGATGTGCTTCCTGTGGGGAAATTCCATTGCTGACAACGTGCGGTAATGATGTCATGTGCAGTAGTCTGTGTCGGATATGCGGATGCCTTCCTGTGTTATAATGAGCGGTGAGTCTTGCGTAATGATGTATCATTTGTAGTAGTCTGTTTGTGTCGGTCATATGCGGATGCGCTTCCTGTGTTATAATGAAGCGGTGAGTCTTGTGTAATATTGCGGTTACAGGAAACAATATAAAACATCGAGATTGCTGAGGTCGTTCTCAGTCGTTCGTTGATCGGTTCGTAATTCGGATTAATCATTTACTACGTACTGATAGTGACTAATTTATTCTCAGAAAGACGTTGACGTGTGATATAATTACAATGACTTCTACAATTATTGCAACGCTCTTCTAATGGATGGACGTCGTGGAATCTTTAAACGGTCGTGTATTTCGCGGTGTCGTTTTGAATCCTCCTCCCCACGCGACATTACGGATCGGTCGAGTTTCTCAACCGATGTCGTGTTCCGTTCCATCTTAAGATGTTTGAAGCCCTCAACAACAACAACAACACATCCGCTCGACCTTGTTTCAAAATTTTTGCTCAACTCGAGTGTCAGTTTTTGGTTGAAAGAGAGAACGCCGAGACGCACGAAATCGTGGGGGTGCTGCAGTCCATCTTTCTTTCGGCACGGACTGCGGTGTTGACCCGAGGTGATGACATTTCGGAATTTTCCTTTCTCATATCAGCGCAACCGATCGATTGATTCGACGAAGTTTTCGAGAAGATTCCGGAAAATCGTTGGCATCTATCGTCGCTCTTCATGTTTCGGCTCACTTCTTCGAACCTATCGCTCATTCTGCCTCTTCTTTTCTCCCTCTTCCGACATCCATCGCGAGTCGTCATGCCGTGATCAACGTGCAAAATCGAGACGAGAAATGTTTCTTGTGGTCGCTGGCGTCAGCTCTCTATCACAAACGTCAGCCACCACACAGCAAAATTACGCATTCAAATCGTACCGGTACGTACGACGCCGTTTTCCGCGATTTAGAAAACAGTCTCGATTTGCGCGGCATCACCTGGCCCCTTTCCGTTCACGAGATAAAACGTTTCGAACGACAAATTCCTACTTTTTCCTTTGCGTGTTTCACGTTGGAGTTTGATTCGACCGACCATTCTTGGAAAATCATGGGTCTATTGCACTTTTTGGAGTTGAAGAAAGAGAACCATTTCAATTTCTTGTTGATTTATGACGACGTAGAGGTGCGCTCCCATTACGTTTGGATTAAGAATTTAGGTAAACTGGTTCAGTCGCAGCATTCGGCTCACAAGGGTAGGGTTTTCGTTTGCGACAGATGTTTAAACGTGTTTTGCTCGCAAACGAAATTCGAGTCTCACGGCTACGACTGTCGATCCGTGGGGTCCCCCGCACGTTTGATCCTTCCGTCGGAGACGAACGATGAGGAGCGCTTTATGCGATTTAGACATATCGAAAGACAGCAACGATGCCCGATTGCGGTTTACGTTGACTTCGAAGCGCTCACGCTCCCTGTGTCTTCGTGTGAGCCGTCGTCGAGCGGATCCTTTCTTCAGCTACAAATTCATCAGCCCTTTTTGGCCGCGCCAGAGTGGTGTGCTCGTTTGATGAGTCGCGGAATAAGCTGGTCACCTTTCACGGTCCCGACGTCGCGATACAATTATTAGCGTTCCTAGAAAGTCTCGCGGTTGATTATCAATACCTTTTGGATCATCCGTCCACTCTTGTGATGTCGTTGGATGATGAACTCTGCTTTCAAAATTCCGGGATTTTGTCACATTTGCCAAAGACGTTTTCATCAAATTCCGTCCGCGTCAGGACCATGATCATTTTCGGGGTCTTTCGCGGCGCGGCTCATCAATCGTGTAACGTCGCTTTCCGCGCCCGATCTGCTCCCCGTCGTCATGCACAGCAGGGCGATTTACGATTAGCATTTCTCCTTCAAGCCTGGGGCGAAAATCGTTCGAACAGGTTGCACGTGGTTCCACACAACCACGAAAGATTCGTGGCGATTTCACAGAAAATCGGGAATGTGGAACTGCGATTTTTGGACTCATTGAAATTTTTAGGTGCATCGCTCGACTCTTTAAGCTTTTCACGACGATCGTCTTTTCGCCTTGGCTAGAAGGAAGGGCGTGTTTCCCTACGATTATGTCAACGATGTGTCCAAATTGGACGAAACGAGGTGTCCCCCGCCCGAAGCCTTTTTCAGTCGCCTCACTGACACACCCGTTTCGGACTCGGAGTACGCGCACGCGCAGGCTGTGTGGAGCGCGTTCTCCGTTCAAAATTTGGGAGAGTACGCCGATTTGTATTTGAAAATCGACGTTCTGTTAGAAACAGACATTTTGGAAAAATTTAGAAATTTGTGTTTGGAGGTGTACGGACTCGATCCTCTGTTTTACTACACCGCTCCAGGGCTTTCGTGGGACGCCATGTTGAAAACCACCGGCGTTCGGCTAGAGCTACTCACGGACATTGATATGGTTCTCTTTTTCGAGCGGGGCATCCGGGGAGGACTCGTACAAGTGATCGGTCGACATGCCGAGGCCAATCACCCCTTTGTGGGCGATCGCTTCCGGTCAAGTGATAAGTTATCTTATCTCGCCTACGTCGACTCGAACAATTTGTACGGATTTTCGATGGCACATCCGCTTCCGGTGGGCGACTTCCGTTGGATGTCGGAATCCGACATCGAGCGGATGAACATCGCATAAGGAAAAAACGCTGAAATCGATCGGGATACGTTTTGGAGGTCGATCTCGACTATCCCGACGGGTCACGATCGGCGCTTGAGCGATTTGCCGCCTTGTCCGGAAACCCGCGTCCCGCCGGACTCGAAAAGTAGTAGTAGGCAAGTCAAGTTGCTGGCGACGCTTCTACCCAAGCGTCGTTACGTCGTTCACATTCGAAATTTACTTCAGGCCCTCGAGTTGGGTGTACGACTCACCAAAATTCATCGCGTTCTATCTTTTTCCCAACGACCTTGGCTTGCCACGTACATGGACCTCAACAACTCGCGTCGACAGCGCGCGTCCTCCGACTTTGAAGATAAATTTTATAAGCTCATGAATAATTCTATTTACGGGAAGTCAATGGAGGACGTGCGCAACCACTCGACGCATTATCTCGTGAATCGGTGGGAGAGTGTGGGGCGAAGTTGACTCATCTCTGATCCGGCCTTCGTGCGAAGTCATCACGTGAACGGCGATCTCCTTTGACGATCGAGTTGAGGTAAAACGAAGGTGAAGCTCGCGAAGCCCATTTATTTGAGGTTTGTATTTGGAAATTTGAAGCATTGGATGTATGAATTTTATTATAGTTATTGTCAAAAAAAATCTTCGCGATCTTCAACTTCTCTACATGGATACCGATTCATTCATTCTCTCTACTTCCACGAGTGTGTACGCTGAGATGAATCGGAATCCATCCTGGTTCGATACTTCCTGTTTCGGTCCCGATAACGAATTCGGTGTGATACCGCGTAATAAAAAAGTACTAGGGCTGTTTAAGGACGAATGCGGAAGCGATCCCTTGCTCGGCTTCGTAGGTTTACGACCGAAAATGTACTCCATCGAAACCCGATCTCGGGTGTGTTCTTCTCGGGCGAAGGGAGTACAACGTTCGATTGTAAAACGTTATAAATTTCAAAATTATTTGGACTGTTTATTTCGAAACGAAAGTAGAATCGACAAACAGTGTGTCATTCGGTCCAAATCTCACATTAATTATTCATTTGTCCAAAACAAGCGTTCGTTGTCTGTTTCCGACGACAAACGCTATTGGATCGATAAATTTACGAGTCTACCGTGGGGTCATTTCCGCATCCTGTCTACGCGTCCGTCCATTTCGTCTTCTTCTTCTTCTTCATCAGCGTGCACGCTCGTCCCTACAGGCGGGGTTCGGTAGATTAGTATTTTTTCAATTCAACTTGTTGAACTTTTTTTATTTATATATTGATATTAGTATTATTTTCATTTAAACTTTTTATATATTTTATGTTCAATCACATTTTCAGTATGGGAGTAGATAGTTTTTATTTTTTATGATTTGTTGCTACTAGAAGTAGTGTTGATAGTAGTAGTGGGGGAAGAGCGTTTGCAATCGTTTTGAATACGGGAGGACGAGGAGTCTCGACACGTCATTCGTCCATCGACAGCCGTCATGGAACGACCTGGAGGTAAAGAAGAAGAAGAAGTGAACGATGCTTGGAAGAAGCGGATGATGGCGAACTGGGTCCGGTCTCGCGACGCGCGTGAATCTCGCCATCATCAACCACAGTTGCGGTCGCTTCGACAAACCTACTACGTGAATGTCTATCGACCGATCGTCGACGTCGCCCTTGACGTGGCGCGTACTGCCCGACGCTGTCACGAGGAAGGACAAGCAGATGACGGAAACGAGAAGAAGAGAAGGTAAAAGCTCTTCACGATCTCGCAATTGGATGTCACGATAAAGTGTTGTGGATCATGATGGTTCTCGGTGATGATATCGCAACGTGCAGCCCCTGGTGTCAGGATGACGGTTTATTCGTGCGCTATTGCAACATCCAGAAAGCATTGAACGCCCCCTGCGTCTCATTCGTCATGGGGGACCCGCTTCCGTTTCCTGTCGACGGTGATCATCAAGCACCCCACCCTTCGCAAGAGGCGGTGGAGGTCGAGAAAAACAGTACTCCTAAACCGGAACAATTTATTCTCACTGTGCACGCTGAAGCGTTAGCGGTCATCGAAGCTCTCGGTCACCTCCTTCGAGATCCGTACGGTGAAGCGCTGCGACGGCGAGAATCTCCCGCGTCAAATCAAGTCATCCAGTCGCCGCACCGTTCGAAAATAGTCCACCGACGTATCTCCTTCTCCTCCGTCTTCAGATGACGATGCTGAGTGCTGATGAGTCACTTGGATCGTGTCATACAACATTGCATTAACGACGGGTGTTCTCTTCTCGGACTCGACGATCGATCTCTGCATCTTCTACCCATCGACTTTCTAAAACATTGGACCGCGAAGGACGTGCCTTCTGTCTTCCACCGTCTACCGAAAGACGTGCAGCAGGACCGAGGACATTCGAGCTCTACCTTGTCTTCAACATTACAACATCAACAACGGGACCGAAACAACACCGTGGCCTAAGTGGAAGTGTTTGCAGTGTAGACGAGAAGAAGTACTGCCCTGTTTCGAACACGCGCACATCGAGTTGCCACCGCCACCGAAGTGGAAGTGTGTCGAGTGTCACAGAGAGAGAGAGGAATTTTAATTAAATTTTTTTTTTGAAAAAATTGTGCGCTGATGGCCGAGTTGACGTCTTCTTCTTCTTCTTCTTCTCGTCGCATCGATGTGTCGCCGCCGCCGCCCTACACCACCGTGAGCAAGGAAGACGATGACGACACCGACGTCGACGACTCCACCTGCAGCATCTGTCTCGAACCGTTGCAGACGCTACGAGCACGCACGGTGGAGTTGCAACCATGTATTCGATGTAACGTGTATCGATCGATGGACTCACTCATAATACGTGTCGATGTGTCAAGCGTATTGGTTCAAAACAAACATCCGCCTTCAACCACGATTCAAATTCAACGTCAGGTGGCGGCGGATATCCAAAATCGAGTTAGCCGTGTACAACATCACAATCAGTTGCGTCGTTTTAGAAGATATTTACAAGCGAGAAGACATTTAGAATCGCGCAACGATTTCGAAAACGATTTCGAATTATTTAGAGCAATGGTGAATTCGTATGTTGGAGAACAACAGCGCGGTGACAGTGAGGATGAAAGCGAATACGACGAGTTAGAGGATCTCGTCTTTATTGATTTTCTTGTATAAAAAATAAATCTTTCCAATTATCAGAAGAAGAGCTACTCAGAAGGATCTTGTATTTCTTAAGAATGGCACAGGTCAACAGATCCATCCTTTGAAATGTTCCTACAATGAATGGTGGAGGAAACATTTCCAAAGAAGATGAATCTATTGACCTATTGCGTTTAAATACAAGATCCTTCAAGTAACTCTCTCTTCAATAATAATTAGTGTTACTAGTTATTTGGTTTACAGAAGCACTTAGATTGTATCATTTAATGATTATAATAAAAAGCATTCATTCAATGTGCACTATTTTTTTCGTTTGTTTTTCCCCCTGTCATCACCTTGTAGGGTTTCCTTTTCTCAAACTAGCAACAATCATTCATTTCTATTATGATTAAAAAAAAAAAAAAAATATTTAGTTTTCAATATGAACGCCTCTCTCTCTCCTTCCTTCCAGCCGACGCTCACAGACGGCAGGCGCGCTGGTATGCTCTTATCACAACCGCAGACCGCATCCGCCGACGCCCAGGCGCCGCGCGCTGCGTTCGCGCAAGACCGGATGCGGTTGCGGTCGAGCGCGCTAGCGCCACCGCGCTCGCGAGCCGCGCCGCCGCCGCCGCCGCCGCGCCCGTGTACTATCAGTACCTCCCAACACACCACTCCAAGGCGGATGTCGCCGTAGCTCAGTGCCAAAGCGCTGGCGCCCACAACCCCAACAGAAACGGGGCTCGGCCTGGTTGAATCCGCCTCAGGCCGACGGCATTTCCCGAAACACCACCACCAACTTTTACGTCACACACACACCACACTTCGCCGCCAGGCGCTCACACTTCACCTTCGCCGCCAGACCGCGCGCGCGCCTCGCCCCCCACCACCACCACCACCTCGCACAGGGCCAGCCTTCGCCACCAGAGCGCGCGATGACACACCACTACCCCTCCCACCCACGCGGCGGGGCGCGCGCCGCCGCTGGGCCCTCATCACACGTCACGCTGACGTCACCGGGACGGGCGGACCCCGCGGCACGCTTCCCCGCACACGCGGCAGCACGGGCCTGGACGAGAGCCCGGCCTGGACGGGATGGAACGGCTGGACCAGGATGGGACGTCGAACCAGATGATGACGATGCGATGGTTTACGGATGGATTAGTGGTTCAATCGGCTTACGTTGAATACACTTCAGAGAGTTATCAATTTAGAAGTACAGTGTATCTCTTGAAACATAAAGCACGTCCAATTTTTTGTCTCTCTCCTCCACAACCATTTACTTCCTTCCTGTCTTATGTAAATAGGAGATCATCTTCATCTTAGGAATGAGAGTGGAGAAATGGTGTACACGAAGAATCGTACTGATTCCACGATGCAATGCGTTTGAACGTTGTATCTTGCCGTGGGATGAAAGTACGTGTTCTTTACTAAATCACATACGCTGATGCCGAAAATGGAATCAGAAATTTTCCATCACGTACCATTTTTTTCTGGAAAAGATACGCCACATATGCCACTTTCGAGAAAGTTGGAAACAACAATTTACAGATAATGTAACAAAAATTATTTGTATAAAATTGTTCGTATTAAACTATTTGTATAATTAATTGTTTGTATTACGAAACATAAAACGAACACAGTATCCCAGTGGCACAAGTAACAGCAATATTTTGTGTAACTAGTCTGAATTCCTAGAGGAAGTCCCAGAACTTTGAAATCACCATAGATTTTCCATTTTTCATTCGAATAACCAGAATACTTAAGGAGTAGCCTCATTGAAAAAAAGTCACTGAAGAAAAAGAGGAAAGATTAAGTGGTCTTTTTCGGGATGTATTACTAGTGTTTGGTTGTAATAGATTATTTCCTTCAATATGAGATTCAAGTAATTCTGCTTGACTCTTTGAAAGATTTAGATCTCTTACGAGATCGTTCAATTCTACCTGCGACAATGGCTGTAGTTGTAGCAGTGCTGAAGATGGCGTGTAATCAACCTTCGTGATCTGTTGATTTGTCACTAGTACATCTTTCATTGTCCGTTCCGTTGGTAGTTTTGGAACTAGGAGAGAATCAGAATGCTGAACTGGTTGCGTTGCAGATTCCAAATTTGGATACCAAACTGTGTGTTTTGATTTACTTAAGATTCCTGTTTCTTACTTTAAACAAAAGTTGAATAATGTGGTCTTTAGGTTTCTTTCACAACTGTGATGCGGCAAATGGCATAAATGGGTGAGTTCCATGCAACCAACCTCTTAAATAGTGGGAGCAACATGAGCCACAGTTCTCAGTTGCCCAGCACTTACCCTTATCTACGGTTGTGCCAAAATAACACTCGCACGCCTTCTTGGCAATTGGAGAAATGGGATGTCTTTGAGACTTGGTCGCAAACTCGCCAAACACATAACAGAAAATATTTGGTGAATTAAGTCTTCCTAGTCATAGTTGAGCATAACAAACACAAGAACATGCACAAACAATTTTCTTCACTTTAGTGTATTTACACACTTCAAGTTTCAATAACTGTGTCAGGGCTGCTCAAACAGAGCGAATCGGGAGGGAGGAGCCGTGGAGGGACGACCGAGAGCAAGTCATAGGAGGCACCGCGATGCGCGGTTTGAGATAACTTCTGGCACAGTATCCCGATAACTCCAGTCGCGGAAAGGTGGAAGTCGACAATTTTCAATGCAGTGTGGAAAGAAACGTGTCATTTCAGCAGCATTTCTCTTTGCCGCAGATGGCGGCAGCTATGATAAATGTGTCAAACAAAAACAACGTTTGCAAAACGTGCTTAATGACATGAAGTTTAATATGCAACGGCATTACACGGTTAATCGTGCTGTTGAAATATACGAAATACTCTAAAGGGGAAACAATGTATTTCAAGAAATACCATTAGGATGTATTTTGATGTTCCTGTATTGTTTAACAGTAAAATAACAATAGAAAATAGGTTAATTTTATTTATTTAACTGTCCCATTGCGAAAGAAGAACCTCTCATTCTTCTCAAAATTATATTCAGTGTCAAAACATTCACGAAACACGGAAGTTTGGAGAATCTGTAGGTGTATTCAGAACATTTTTTGACGAAGGGGCGTGGCTGAACAGCTGTCGCGGCTGAGGGATATTTCTCTGAATTACATGTAATGCTCCTTGTTTGCGAACCCTCTCCAAAAAGCATCCAGACTGTAATTCTCATTAAGGCAGGCACAGGTATTTTCCACCGAGATTTGATTGATGGTTTCGAGCACGCCAACTGTTATGGTCATTAGTCCAGTGATTATCTCGGGAGATAATCCCTCCCGCACTGGGCGCCGACCAACAGGACGGCTGTGAAGGCCCTCTCCAACGAGAGATTCCTCACCGCCCCAACCGGCAAGTCCTAATCCGCTCCACTCGTAGGCCACATGCCACCTATGAATGCGCTCTGAGGTCGGAGGTTTATGAGCACAACTCGTAAGGCATGGTTAAGATGACGATGGAAAATGGCGGCACAGCTCGAAGCCGATACTCTGCATTCCTCCGCTCCAGCTCCTTCTCACACTATTGGGTCGACATTGTTTAAAAATAGAATAGTAGCCCGGATCGATTCAACTATGAAAACTTCATTTAATATACCAGAAAATCACGTGGGCATCTGTGGCATGCCCTTCACGTTAATTACGAATTTTGGTGTGGCATCTGAGACATGTACTACGAGTTGTAGGACACGTAACATTACACACTGATACGAGCTAGTAGCCATTATTCCCATGGCATTTCTTACATACCGTACGTATTGTATGTCGTGTACTATGCTCGTTCCTTAAGGGTGCAAAGGGTTAACCCTCAAAAGGCCTTCCGACATGTGTGGGAGTGCAGTGTGTGGGGATAGGACAAGAAGTTGGAAAAAAAGATCGTGTACACAAACCGTGGCTCATTCGTTATGGTATTGCTTCCGCATTTGACTTTTATGGACTAGAGAAAACTATCGATCAAAGCAGATGGTCTCTAAAATTCTCCTCCAGACAGCGAGAAAATTCGACCTTACTCCACAACTTGAATTGAAAACCCGGATTATAACCTTAGGATCTCACAACCAGGGTCGGTGCCGAGTCAATGGCAAAGTGGGCTCTGAACTAACTCTGCCGATTCACTTAAGAACTTAGGGACTCAAAAATACAATCATTGGGTCTACAAAGTAAGGATGGGCGATTTAATCGTAACAATCGATACAAGTACAACAGTATCGAGTCAGTACAAAATGATTATTTTAAACGATTAATCAAAAATTTAAATCGACTTTTTTCCACCGATTAATGTACCTATATATCGATTTATTATTACCATTTTGAGAACCATTATTTTAATTTAAAAATTTTGAAGACGAACAAAATATGAAAGTACGTCTTTACTTTTGAACTTTAGCAGCGGAATTCCTCGTCTCTCTATTCGATATTGTGGATTTAATGATGTGTTATTAAGATTTATATTATATGAAAATGTTTTGTAAAATATAATTTTATTTATTTTGTCGTTTAGTAGAAGAAAATAAAAGAATTGAGATTTGTTCGATCAAGTAGTTGCATTTTATTTGTGCAAAAATTTACATTTACAAATTTTTATTTACAAATTCAAAATTAACGATTTTACGATTTGACGCATTATTTAAAACGTGAAAATTCAATCAATTATATTACATTAATCGATTAATTCGGAGCGATTAATCGATGTATATTAATGTAATAAAAATAATAATCGATTATTCTTTAATAATCACCCATCCCTACAACAAGGCTTTAGGCTACATCACAACTGCATGCACTAAGGCAGTCGGTGTCGATATTCGTGATGGACGTCCAAATCTACTACCGCTGCCACGGCTCACAGCGTCCCCAGCTGCCTGGGCCGTTCACCCCGCCCCCTTTGTTGTGGTTCTTCTCTTCAATGTTTGATGGGCAACGCCAACGAAGGCTCTCGATATCCGCGGTCGATATCTCGCTCCCCGACTTCGGCGTCGCCTTTCTTGCCTGCGCGTGGAGACCCTGCCAGCACGCAGGGCAGCGATGGGGTCCAATGCACCTCAACCCTTTTCACTATGGGATGTGCGACTTTCAGCTTCGACTATTTTCATTTTTATATTGATTGTGATAGATTTATATTGATACTATCGATAGCATCAGAATGAATGAACAAAAAAAATCGTATTTTTGGTATAAAATAGCCAGATCCAAATTGGTATCGAAGTACTAAATTGTCTTCACGAAACAAAGCGTCATAATATTTTTATAATACTGTTGAATCGTCAAACACATAATTACTATTATTATTATTATTATTATTATTATTATTATTATTATCATAATTAATTCTACGTTAATAATATTTAATGCAATAATAATAATTCATAATAATATAAGGAAAAAAATAAAAGTACTTTAAGCATAGAAATAGCAGACAAATAGAACAGAAATAACAGAAAAGCTAGTGCAAAAAATTCTGCCATCCTCGGGACTCGAACCTTGGACCTCCCAGTCAGAGGGACTGCAGTGACATCAGTTGATGCACTATGCCACCTCTACTGGTATAAACGATAGAAACTCTTTTAGAATTTGTGTAAATAAATTTAAAAATATCGAATTAAAATTAATTTTGAAAAATAAATTATTTAGCAGATGTAGAAGTGAATGTTAATTAAGAACATGAATTGAAACAAAAAGTAATTAACCAAGATTAAATATTCCAGCAAGCAATTACGCAACCTAAACTAACAATTATAAATATGTACATTAGATGTTTTTCATTTACGTAGGTTTAGATCTTTCTTTTTTCGAAGGGTGATATCTCAAGTAATGAATATTTGTGTTGTTTTCTAAGTGTACAGTGCTTTTGTGTATGTGTTTGTCATCAAAAGCAAATAAGCCTTCAAACAATTACATTAGTCGTATGTGAGGATAGCCTATGCTTCGCGACTACATGATGGGTCTACGCTGCCACAAAGCACATATTTTACCGCCTTGTGTTCCCGATCCCTCGGTGTAATGAAGCAACCGTGATAGCCTTTGCCTCATCTATAATGATGATCATCAATCATTGTACGCGCCACAATGGGCTAATTGAGGTTGACCGAGGCAGGACACAGCCCGGGGAGGTAAGCTTTCAGGGGGCGGAGCGGGGACGAATTGTGAAGCGGGCATCGGGGCGATTGTGGGGGCGAGCAAAGGGCGCCGTCGTGTCCCGTGAGAAGAGTCACTGCCAGCTCCGGCGTGGGGTGGTCCATGCTCCGCCACTTCTCGCCCAACGAGAGGCATCTGTCATGGATGCAAGCGAGCGAGAAGCCCATGTTTATCGGCGTGACAAATGGCGTTCGCTGCTTGGGAGACCAGCTGTTGGACTCCTCATATTGGTTTCTTTGCTTTTTTTAACTTTTTCGTATACATACGTAGTATAGATGGACAAATACAAGCAATATAGAGAAAGTTATGTAATGCTGCGGAAAATAGATTTCGAGATTCAATGGAAATACGCGTTTTGGGGACCACTGATACCGAAAAAGTGTTTACTTTTTTTCAAAAAGTCCGTCCGTCTGTCTCCTTGTCTGCCTGTCAGTCGGTCCGTTTGGGAACACCAGTGGCGCCTAAACCACGCCTAGGATTGTTTTCCAAATTGAAGAAACCCTGTCCATCTGGTTCCAGCATCGAGATTTTGAAGAGCATTCTTTAAAATTTGGGGGTACTTTACGTGAAAACTCTGGGATATTTCCAAAATTTTCTCAAAAACGGCTCCATTTTTTTTTCTTTTTTAAACAAATTGAAAGAATGGGGTAAAATACAATTATAAAGACGGCATAGATCCGATTTTCAGGGTTAACACGAAATTTTAGAAATTTTGAATTTTTCCGACGCCTTCCTACAGCTTCAAAATAGAACAGAGAGATTTTTTCTTGAAGTAATTTTTCTCTCCGTGGTTATTTTTTAATTAAGGTCATGTACATTTTTTTAATCTATAATTTTCGCGTAATATTTCTTGCTGTGCTAATATAAAAAATAACAAAAATTTGGCTTAACCAAATAATCTCTTTTGTCGCTTATCGCTGACGTACTGCAGGTGATCGCTTAATCGTAGCCTCGCGACAATCATAATTTTTAATTACTTCAGATACTGACCCTATTAGAAGCTTTTGTCTCCTACTGAAATTATGATGCATTCTCTCACCATCCTGCTTGTGACTAGAATTGCCTCTGTTTCGTGTTTCCCTAAATGCAAGCCGACAGAGGTTAACCATCGGCGAACTAAAGATATGGTTTATTGGTGATTTCAACTACCTCCTCTATATGTTTGTCCACTAAAGCGAGGGCTACGGCGTCCGCAAATAGTACTGGTAGAGTTGTATGTGCGTGTGTGTGTGTGCGTGTGCGTGTGTGTGTGCGTGTGCGTGTGTGTGTGCGTGTGCGTGTGTGTGTGCGTGTGTGTGGTGTGTGTGTGTGCGTGTGTGTGTGCGTGTGTGGTGCGTGTGCTGTGTGTGTGTGTGCGTGTGCGTGTGCTGTGTGTGTGTGTGTGTGTGAGCGTGCGCGTGCGCGCATGATTGAATGTTGCCTCGGACCAGAGGAATAGGAGCATTTGACATGTTCGACTTCTTCTCTCTCGTGCATTACCATATCTCATTCTCGGGTTCATTAATAAAACTAGGGGTGCTAGAGAAGGGTACTAACTTTCTCGTAGTGAAGGATTCTAATTTCCATAGTGTGGACTAGTTTGACGGTCTTGCCCCATCCTCTTGCCAGCTGCCATCTATCGCCTCCCAAAGTATATATTTTTTTTAATTAACCGAAATATTAATTTAAGGATATTAAAGAAGAGTAAAACCTCATCTACGTGGTAATTTTCATTGAAAAATGAAGAGCCGTTTAAAAAAACGTTTAATCAATACTGTAAAAGCGAAATTTGAAGCTCTGTTTTACAGAAAAGATTTGAGTTTCCGAAAAAGTTCATTAGAACTCATTTGAATCACTTTCACTCGCAAATGGAGTAGCGCTAATGGTGTAAATAGGTGAAAAAAAAACACTTTTTTGGTATCAGGGGACCCCAAAACGTGTATTTTCGTTGAAATTGTGAAATTGATTTTACACAGTATTACATCATTTTCTCTATACTACGTCCATAAGTACGTATAAACGTACGTATTTAGAATACGTAAAAATAATCTATAAAAATAATAGACCCAGCGATTCTGGGCGTCAAAACTAGGTTCTCATCTTCTGAGTCATTTACTTCTCTATTCCACACCATTATGTCCCTTTCTTTCCCCTTTGAAACTTCGTTATGTTTGTAAGAAAAAAATCAATTTATTTCTTATTTTCTAATTTGAGTTATTTTTTCTTGATATATCTTATTACTAAAGGTCGATTTTAATAAATGTAATTTTTTTTTTCCAAAGAAATTCATTTATGTTACGACGAAAGGAAATTACGCATTTATAGATCATTATTTTGCACTTTTTGTCATTTTACCTTTTTCCGTCATTTTTAATGCATTTTTTGCTGATTTCATACATTTTAATGTCATTTTTAATGGTACTTGCTTCAAATAATATTTGCAAGAAATACAACAAAATGTTATGCACTGAATTACTCAGTAGCCTATTCGATTTGTTTGCTCAGAAATTGTTTTGACAGACATGAGTACGTAATTCTTGTGATGTAATCATTGCCGGGCCGGCTGATTTCGGGATAACTAAAGACCGAGATTTCCTGGTAAAGAACAGTCAAAACCAAACGTTTGCAAGCTGAGTTCACTCGAACGAATGAAGATTGATTACATCAGTAACGTATCCAACAGCTTGAGTTGTACATCCGATCTGGTTTTGATAAAACTTTTTACGTACGTTTTCTTTGGTTTTAGGGTATTTTTAAAGTACTTTATTGATCAATTTTGGCAATGTTTTAGGTCATCAAAATCTACCCCCTACTTATTACAAACACGTTTAATTCAGCATTTAAAATTTATTCTGTGCTTATTTATGTTTTTAATATTGTTGCTTTAACTTTGTTCTGAGGTTTTGGAAAGCGTTGTACCCAATTTCTCACCCCAGTGAACCTCCCAGCGAACGCGCGGCAGTACTCCGCTTGCCTTTGCGCTTTTCTTGTTCTCAAAGGAGCACGGCCACTTAACACCTCAGGGGGTTTCAGTATCCTCAGCATTCTTCAGAAGTCGCGCGCGTGGGTCATAGCGAAGTCGCATTTCGCCACTGAGGTCCGGGTTCGATTCCCGTCGAATCCCATGTAAAATTTATTCCACGAGAGCGTGGAATTTGGATGCTTTACAAGGGCTAGTTCAACCCCTGTGAAGTTTCCTAAACCCTACCGCTTACCTCATTCCTCCCCATTTCTGGCCGCTGGGTAGTGACGCAGGAGCGCGCAAGAGAAGGCGCGTACGCGGAGATGCTACCTGGCGGTCCTCTTGACAACGACTTACGGACTACGTATATAAAAGTATCGGAGGATTACTCCTTATCATAGTAATTAATAAGCGGTCAACGCTCAATGATTAAACTCGCCCAAATTGGCACACCTTATTATCTACACACAATCGTTAACACATTTTTAAGTAATATAACCTTCTCTGTCAATGTCAACAGCCACCTCTCTAACCCCCGATACATCAAAGCAGGATTACCTCAAGGAACCCCCTTATCACCAACGTTGTTTAATCTGTATGTAGCAGACATTCCCAAATCAAAAAAAATCCATTTGGCACAATTCGCGGACGACACGGCATTATACATCTCTGGCAACTCACTAGCAGACTTAAGAGCAAAAACACAATTATACCTACACACACTTGATAGCTGGGCCGCGAAATACAAAATTCAGCTAAATCCCACCAAAACAGCAGCAAAAATATTCTCACTTAGACCATATACTCCCCCCTCCCCGCTAACAATTAACAACATCCCAATAGAATGGTACCCTCCCAACAAACCAATTAAATACCTAGGACTATACGACCAAAACTAAATCCCATGGTAAAAAAAAAACTCCAAGTAATCCAAAACCAATTCCTGAAACCATAACAACCCCCATGGTTTATTACAAATAATCAACTCCATAAGGAATTCAACATTGTACCATTAGATCATCACATCACATACCTTGCTACAAACTTCTATCATAACATACACCAAATTCCAGCACTCACCGAATTCAGACTCGCAAAAAATCCAACCCATAAAACCAGAATTCAAAATAAATACCCTTCCATATCTTTCAAATCAAATTCGCCAACATAGAACCAGATTAGAGGACCCATAGTGGGCAACCTCCCCGTTGTATAGTATGTAAGCTTAGAGTAAGTTAGTAAGTAATAAAAATTACATACGTAAAGTTGTAATAACTACCTATGTATTTACCTTCAGAAAAAATAAATTTAAAAAAACGCTCAATGACGTTATCGAATTGAGTCATTACAAAGACGCAACAATTTTTTAAAAATGTCACATGTCAGCATTCTACACGAATCGCAGGAATCTCCGTTCCTTTGCCTTCTCCTATCAGTCGTAAAGATGATTTGAAGATACGTTCTGACTGCAGCGTTCGATGCTCTAGTATTCCAAACCAGTATTTTACTTATTCTCATTGTTCGTTTCCTGTCTTTTCTATTATTGTAAGCTATATCGAAGATGTTCAAAGTTATTCTTTGTTGATTTTTCCTATTATTTGTAGTCTTATTTTGTTTCTCTTTGCTGAAAGTCAAACTTGTGTAACAGAAGAAGAAATCAGGCAACTTCTTGATTTATTGGAAACGGCTTGATGAGAACCAATTGATGTTTTATAATATTTAAGAACACTAGACTGATTCATTAAATTAATTTTTCTATTTAATAACATTTTTCTAGTTAATTTTATTTTACTTACTTTGTTATATTTTTTCCAACGTTTTCTGAGACAATGTGTTACTAGCGTACCTGTGCGAGAACTCTCGTATGTTGAATTCTACCCTTTTCCTCTTTCCTTTTCCACATATTAAGAGACGAAGGTGTTAACGAAACAGGTTTTAAAAGTTTAAAAATTTTAAATGTTAACTTCAATGTACTTACAGAATTTAAAATACAAATAAAGAAGAATGAAATTGATTTTGAAACAAATTTTGAATAAAGGTTAATTCAATATTATAGACATATTCTTGGAACAATTCAGAACACTTTCGTAAAAAACATTTGAAGTCATTATACAATCTTCCACGACAGTTGGCTTTTGCTTTCCTTGATGGTCATAAAATATTAGAAAAGCGTTTTATTCACGAAAGCTACTTAAAGTTGTCCATGCGAAAATACAGTATCGGTAAGCATAGGAATACCCTTTGGAAAGGGTACCCCCGGATAAGGTAAAAACAGGAAAAAATTTTAATAAGAATAAAAAGCGTTCAATGACTAGTAGATATGATGTGATACTATACCAAGCGCATGAGTACAGTAGGTTATATCACAGACTTTTCACAAAAAAGAATGTGAATACTTCAGAACATTCCATAAATAAACAGTTGCACTGTACACATAAAAGGAATCTTCATCGGTATCAAGCAAACATTAACACTTCGAAATGTTACTGCGAAAGAATTTAGGTTTATTTAAATAATTTTTAAGTAATTATTATCTAAATAAACCTCATCAGTCAGCGCAAACGACGGTGTACATAGAAAGCATACTTATAAGATGGAGAAATCTAAGCCAAGTATGACGTCACAAACGCAGATCGCCTCCAGCACCGAGTAACATGGTGCTAACGTGCCCATGCGAGAACTCTCGCACGTTAAACCCACCCCTTCCCTATTTTGACATTTCCATACTTAGCCTGTAATATACCTGTTTATGAAAACCCTCTTATTCTTCGTCACTTGTTCTATACGTCTCCTTGTAATTGATCACAATACACCCTTGTCAATACAAACTATTTTTACTTAAAGTTGCTACCGAGCAGCCGGGTACATCCATGTAATTCAATCAAGTAATTGGTTTAATTTCACATACAAAGCAGAGTAGTTGTAGAGTTGCAGAGTCGTTTTACAGAAAATAGCGTTTGAGTGTTTCTGAAAATGCGGAATTTTCAGCTCGGCTTCGTAAAACGTTTTGAGTGTTCAGAAACTTTATTAATAATTTATGTCAGTGTATGCAATAATTTTTGAGAGGTTTTGAGTAAAAATTGTTTTATTATTTTTAATATCACATATATTGCACGCAATATTGCGCAAAAAGTACTAAAATTTAAAAAAATGCACATGACCTTAATGAAAGTATGGAGAATAACTATAGAGAAAATATTTTACCTAAAGGAAAACTCTCTATTTTCAGTTTTTAATAGTAAGCGCAAGTCGAAAAAATTCAAACTCTTGAAATTTTCGAAAATTCAGAGTTAACAGTGGAAAACTATGCCATCTTCAAAATAATCAGCTCTTTTTGCTCTACGGAGCAAAAATACTTGAACAATGGAGCAACACTTGCTCGTTTTCTTTCAAATACTGTAATGATAAAATTTGGTGTCATTTTTGAGAAAATGTTGAAAAGCTCCCTGGGACTTAATGTAATGTACCTTCAAATTTTAAAAATGCTTTTCAGAATCAGAAATCTTCGATTTGAGGCTGATCGACCAGTTGATCCATTTCGGAAAAAATCCTACGCATGGGGTTGAAGCTATCGGTGAACACAGACAGACGAACGGACAGTCAGACAGACAGAAAGACAAACAAACAGACAAACGGACGGACGGACGGACGGACGGACGGACGGACACATGCGAGACGTTAAAAAACTATATCGGTATCAGGGATCTCAAAACGTGTATTTCCGTTGAAATCTCGTGACAGATTTTCCGCAACACTACATAACTTTCTCTATACTACGTGTATTACTCCGTATATACGTACGTGTACGAAAAGTAAAAAGAGAAATACAAAAGGGAAACGAGAGAGTTTATATGAAAGAGAATAAATGTTAAAGTGGGTTATTGGTCAAGTAATCAGTTCTATTACCATGCCGACGTTTCGGAACTGTAATCATTTCTCACCAGGGCTAAAGTATTGTTTTAACACACAGATTGTTATAATAATTAGGTCAAGTAAAATACGAACATAATTACTTTTAAATCGAAAAATCGAGGTAATGAAAAGCACGCAACATTAATTCTTCTATTTATCGATATTAACAACATACTTTGCTATGGTTGCGTGTTGAATAGATTATAAACGCCGATCATTCATTGACATTTTCATAAATTCAAGTGTGATCGTGAATTCAAGAAGAATAAATAGCTATGAAAAAGAATTTGAAAAATACAAAACGATGAACAATAATATCCACCGATGGCCAGCGCATGCCAACTCGCGCACGTAAGGAGTTGCCATTTTTAGGTACATTCAGTCATGTAGAACATGACTGTAAGTGTGTCTGTTCTGCAAAGCAGTCTATTCACCACTTGCGAATGCTCAGTTGTCTCACACAGGAGGCAAATCTCCCGTTGTGAATTCTGTTCCTTCTAAAGAATATTAATCTATATTTATCTATATCTTTACTAATATATAAAGACAGAAGTGCGTTGTCTTAAAGCGCAGTAATCTCTGAATCTACAGAACCAATGCCGATGAAACGTTTGTGCTAGCATTCTTGAAAGGCCTGGAGAACTATAGGCTATGATTTACAAATATAGACCGTAATATATTTTCAAAATAATTACTTTTCTTGACATTTTCGCCTAGCTCTACATCACAGATTCAAGAGTGCATCAATGCCAATAGTTTAGCCGCGCGCCACCACCAGAGGATGATGTCTGAGATCTACTACTGATTTCATCATTGTCCAGAATTATTACGAAATTCATTGGAGTTTCAAAAAGGCTATGTAATGTCCTGTGTAACATTAAAGAATGCCGTAACTGAAGTGGTAAAGAATGTCCATGTTCAGGCATTGCTCTTTGTCCGTGTTATATACAAAGTGGCAAGAAATCATTGTGAGTTTGAAAGTGTTTAATAATTGAGGTAGGTTGACAGAATAAAAGCACAATAATATACTGCACTGAATATACAATGAAGTACAATGTACAATATATAGATATCGTATACAATCTAAACAACGTCTTCTTTTACAGAAATTTGTGACAACTGAATTGTTTGACGAACAGAGTGTCACAATTGTCAAAACAGATTATAAATATCAAGAGATAGGCAGTCTACTAAAATTCTGAATCAGCTACTCAGAGGGAAGATCGACTTGAAGTACTCACTCGCCCCAATGAAAATAATACTGCAAGAAGGGGAGAAATGTGAATAATTCTCTAAGTAGTAGGGCAGCTGTTCATTAGGACTCTCAATTTGACTATTTACACAGTTCTTAGGTTCAAAATGGTAAAAGGAAAATGTGTATATGTTCTCGTCCATCCAGTAAAATTTTTTCTTCAATATGCGAAGGAAGTTTGAACAGTGGTGTGTAATTTATGAATGATCATTTACATATTAAGACTAATCTGTAAAGCTGTTCTGCATATCAATTGCTCCCAATGAATGAGTTTATTCATATTTTTCTAAAAAAAAATATTAGAAAAAATTAATTTGTCTAAAAATATTTTTGTCTAAGCAAATAATACCTGGGAGTCTTTGGTTTCTATTATTCATATTTCAGGATCCACAATCTTTATCCTTGAGATAAAATAATGATGCTAATATTGTTTTGTTATGTGCCTCAGTGCATTGTCAATTTATTATTTACACATAATGTCATGTTGGTGGATCATTAGTTTTTTAATGTATCAGTCGTATGATGAATTGATTTACCTGAACAAATAAGTTTTATACTACACATTACTAGCACATAGGACATTAAACATATATATTTTTTCATCTTCAGAATTATAAAAATTGGTAATTTTGTGTGTCAGAAAGAATTACGAGTATATGTATCAAAATATATGCCAGTATTTTCATTTATTTTTATGATTATGATTCATCAATTACGTTATGACATCTATAACTATTACTCCTGACTACTACTACCGTTCCCGAGCATGAACTTCCGCATGTTATAGACAGCTTAAAACAGTAAGTCCCTTCAAGTTCACGAGTTGACAGATCAATTTCAAAACTTTTTTTATGAATACAATAGAAGAAAAAATATAAAAATAGTTTTCAACGTGACAATTTATTGACAGTGTTGGGATATTATATAAAACTTCACAAAAATTATACATGCGAGTCTACAAGTATTTTATTCTGTACTTTAGATTTATTTATTGTTTTTAGTTATAAAGTGAATGTTTAGAAGCTGGAACTTCTAATAAGAAAAATGTAATTATTTGTGGAAAAGTGAGGCAGGTAATCCGGAAATTTCCAAATGGGGCCAAGAGAAGACAACCAGCGTGGCGTGGCCGGGCAGAGCATGCAGGAGTAGGGCGGAGAAGGGATACAATGGAAGAGATAGAGGTAGGTCTCACCGCAGGGCATGAAAAGATTGAATTCCTCTTCCTGTATAATAATTTGCAGTAATAAATGCCCGAGCAACGCCGGTTACTTTAGCTAGTTAGTTAACTACACGCTTAGACGATGTTTTCAATATAATACGTATCCAATTCATCATGTAAATATTATTCAAGGCTTATAAGTGCGCACTTATTTGCTAAATTATATTCAAAAATTGAGGGAGATGAGTTCGAAATGAAAAAGGCAAACTCTAATCAATTTTCATTGTTCCTATTACCTTTGTAAACCCCTTTCAGCAATTCATTTCGAATTGCTATGGATATTCTCAGTGAAGGAATAAGAGTCCCAATGGGCAATGGAGTAAGAGTCCCAGATTAGCCGACTACATGTCGTAGTCGCAAGCCCGTTATGCACGGTCCAGTTTGGAGTGCAGGAAATGTACGGTGAGACTGCACGATTTCTGCATGAAAAATTTTGAACGTGTTCTTAATTTTTTCATGCAGAATGCTCAGTTAGACTCAAGCGCCTCTACCGGCAGAACCGTTCTCTAACCGGACACCTTTGTTGGTTAGTTGGTTGGTTGGTAAGTGATTCCGGGCGCGTCAACAGCTTAGCTTATTAGTTGCGTTAGTGTAGTGCATGTTTTTTTCGGAAGATAGTGGTGATCTCCCCCGCTGGATGGCGAGATCCGGCGCCACCTATCGTCAGCTAGCGAGGTTTCCCCCTGACCAGGACTCTCCCATCAACGGGGCACCGTCCCAGCCGGGACAAGCTCTAAGCCGGCCTCCCGGAATATGTTCGACGCCATGATAATCGGTCATTTCGATTTTGTGGTTAGGTCTGTCAAGGTGCGTTTGTATGACGTGAAATTTTGATAAACTACCTACTTCCGTATTCCTGCCTCCCTCATTATCTTCTCTATACTTCTCATGATTAATTAATACTTAATAAAGATCGCATAGCCCAACGCACGAACAGAAATACTGCCACTGAAAGTTCTCGGACGGCGCAATTCAGTTGTTACCCGGCAGAAACCCGTAGCGGCATCTTGTAGCGATTCAAACAGAATTCATTCAGAAAACGTACATACCGTGTATGCCCGACTTCTGGCTTTTATACTTTCCGTTTGGAATCTTAAAGTTTCTGTTCAGAAACTGTACGAGAATTGTCACGAAAACTACCGTGTATATCGAGCTTAAATTCCTGCGACGTAACAAATTACTTCTCGTGATATTTTTATTTCTGCAATATCTTTCTAGACTGCCAAGTTGGGCAGTGAGTGACCCCTGTTTCTGTCCTTCCCCAATCGCTCACGGTAACTCTCTCCAAACAAGCCACAAATTCCAATATGGAATGAAATACTCGTAATTCAAAAGTTAAAAGGCTCACTCTGCATTCAACTCCCTTCATTGTCTTCTTTCTCGTCAATTCTCCGACGTTGGACTTATGCTCTTCATTTCCATTGAAATAATTGGTTGGTTGTTAATAACTCCGGGCGCGTCAACAGCGTAGGTCATTAGTCCCGTAAGTGTAGGGCATGTTTTCCTAGGCAGGTGGCGGTGAGCTTTCTCCTCTGTATGGCGAGACCTACGGTCGGCTAGCAGGGTTCCCCCAACCTGATATCTCCCACCAGCGGGATACCATCCCAGCCGGAACAAACTCTAAGCTCCCGACCGGTCTCCCGGAGTATGTGGTAGTGTAGTGCATGTTAGTGTAATTGTGTGTGTAAGGGAAGAGGATAGGCAAGGAAGTGGAAGGAAAGATAGCGCGCGGTCCCTGGTCCCGATTCTGGTAGAGTACTGCTCCTGCATTCGCCTGTTGTTGATCGGAGAAACGACGGAAAACTACCGATCAGAGCAGCTGGTCACTAGAATTCTTCTTCAGACAGCGACTGAATTCGATCTAGCTGAAATCTAGTGTCGAAACTCCTGCCACCGTCGGGGATAAGGACCTCACGGTCAGAGGCGATTCAGTGACACCAATTGATGCCCTGGGCCATCTCTCTCCGTGCTGCGATGGCAGGGGCTACTGGTTGGGGTTGGGGGCGGGGGCGGGGGCGGGGCGGGGGTTGATGCAGCGCGTGCGCATTGCGTGAGGTCAGGTCGGGTCACGGCGCCACGCCGCCCATGACGTCAGCGTAGAGAAGTGGAAGGGGAGTCCAGAACCCTAGGACGGTTGTGCGGTACGCGTGTCCTTAAAATAACAAAGTGGACGAAAATGTCTTTCTTTAAGAATATCAATTACATATGCAAGGGGAGTACATGTAAGTAAGTTAACACAACTCTCATCTGTCAAAGGAAAATTAATTTCCAATGTTACGTATCTCCGACAAATCCACTTTTTAAAGACGGGAAAGTATTCATTTTCGAGCTTGTAGTTCAAGATAAATTCAACTGTTATAAAACGAAGAACCGTCTTCAAAATATATTGATAAATAAAAATAGAAAAAACCGGTTATGGTGCCTCATTGCATCAACTGATGTCAATGGAGTGCCTCTGCAATAGCTTGTCAGCTAGGTCGAATTCAGTCGCTGTCTGGAGAAGAATTCTAGAGCTAGCTGCTCTGATCGGTATTTTTCCGTGGTTTCTCCGATCAACATCAGGTGAATGCCGGAGCAGTACCCTAACAAACGGGCCACGGACCGCGCGCGATCTTTCCCACCTTGTTCTTGTTCAATCCTCACCCCTTACACAAACACACACACATACACACACTTACGCTAACATGCGCTACGCTACCGCTCATGTCGGGACACCGGTCAAGGACTTAGAACTTGACCGGCTGGAGTGGTGCGTCGCTGGTGGGCGATACCTGATTGGGGAAAAATCCACTAGTCGACGGTAGGTCGGCGCCGGATCTCGCCATTCAGTGCAGGATCACCGCCACCTCCTGATAAAAAACACACACTACACTTACGGGACTAATGACCTCCTTAGTTGACGCGCCCGGAAACACTAACAATCAATGAATCAATGAATTCTCCTCGATCAGGATTCTACTCTCCGGACTGGACTTGGACTCTTATACTTGGGTTTTTGTAACGTGGTTCGTGAGGGACTTTGACGTGGAATAGGTAGACGTTTTGCGTCTTTTCGGAGCGTGCCACCAGATGTTGCATGATCACGACCGTATCAAGCAGTGCTGCAGATCAAGCGACGTCTAACGGCACGCCCGAAAAGACGCGAAAAGCCGTGCCGTATTCCATCGTGAAGACTAGCCCCTTCGCGCGCGACGTTCCGAAAACCGAAGTACGCAGTCTGTAATGTTGGTGCTTGCGGCCACGCCCTCGCTCCCGCTGGCTGCTCCCGTGCGCACGCTGCGCCTAAACCGGGCGCTGCTCGGCGGCGAGCGCACCTCTGTGAAGCGGCCCCGCGCAGGCACACCAGCGCGCATTCTGGCGAGAAATACATTCAGCAATGCTGCATTACACTTTACATTCTCCACAACTGGCAAATAGTTTTGGGATTTCGCAACATTCCATTAATCTTCTCTATTCAAAATCGTTGAGTAACAATGGAAGGCGGAATGGACAGAGGGATGGAGAGAGTGAGAAATATAGATATAGATAGATATAGATAGATATAGATAGATATCGATAGATAGATATAGATAGATAGATATAGATAGATAGATAGGTAGATATAGATAGGTAGATAGATAGATAGATAGATAGATAGATATAGATAGATATAGATAGATAGATAGAGATAGATAGAGATAGATAGAGATAGATAGATATAGATAGATAGATATAGATAGATAGATAGATATAGATAGATAGATAGATATAGATAGATAGGTATAGATAGAGAGATAGATAGAGAGAAAGAGAGCACAGGAAAGGAGGAACATTTGGAGGGACGAACGGACCGACGGATGGACGAACCAACTAAAGTATAGTTTTATTAGAACTAAATAATTACATCCCGTACTACTGCAATTTTGTCAGTGGTTGAAAGCGTCTCTCAACCCTGAAATACCCCTGTCCCTTTGGGCGTAGAACAAGATCTGCCGCAGTGATAGGGCCCAGAGTACTCCCTTGATCTGCCTGTAGCATTTAGCATTTCTAATCCCTCCTCCTTTTCGCCCCCCCCCCCCGCCAGTCGGAAATGAGCGAACAACGCAGTGCGCCCGCTTGCCTCCCTTGGGGTGGCTCTTGCTCAACGATCCACTTCCCTTGTGGTGTTAAAATAACTGGACAAAATACATGCATTTTGCATTAAATTTACTGCGACCAAAAAAGGTTTGTGCGAGTATATTCGATGTAAGAGAAGAATTTTTGTTACCTACTTTTTAAATGTTACAAATTATTTCCATCATTGTATGGACAATTACTTTTCCTAATTTTAATGTCAGTTCTGTCATTTGGTTTTTAATGTAAACTTAAACAACATAAAACAAGATGATGGAATTACACTTAAATTATGTATAAAAGTCATCAGATTGCAGGTAAAAACGGTTTCAACTTTTTGTTCAGTTTCAACTTTCTCGACGTTTTATGCGTTTAACAAGATTAATTGAACTTTAACTTTTTGAAATCCTTTCGAGTTAGAAGGATTCACTCATGAATAATGCATCACAAAAATCTTTCACCCACCTACACACAAATCTCGTCACCAACACTATCGAAAGCGATATTCTCGACATCGCTCTTCACTCTCTCTCTCTCAACTCCAAAACCGTTTCATGACCTCACTTCCGATCATCTTCCTGTCATTTTCGCCCTTTATAATGATATCTTCCCCGCCCCCGTTCGCACTGAGCTCAAATCCGAAACTTCCTGGAAAACCTATCAATCCAAATTAAATCCCAAATCTATAACGCAGAAGGCCTGTGGAAACTGCATCGAGCCCTCAGAAATCCCGCCCCCGCCGTCACCGCCCTCGAGCGCCCAAACGGACTAGCGGTGACCTACGACCTTGCCATCAAGGCAGAAGAGTTCGCCGACATGCTGGCGAACAGATGCACCCTCTCGCCCATTTCACGCTCGCTGCAGCTCCCAGCCACCGCCGCGGAAATTCAAATCTCTCCTTCTATTGACATCTTGCCCGACTGGCTCATCGAAGCGGATGAAGTGCGCGACCTTCTTAAAAACACAAACACGAAGAAGTCGGGCGGCCCCGATAAGCTCACGGGAGCAATGATCAAACCCCTGCCGCACATGGCATTCCACCTTTTAGCAGAAATATACACAGCGTGCATTTCTGTGCAATACTTTCCACTAGTATGGAAAGCGGCTACCATCACTCTACTTACGAAACCAAATAAGAACTCGCGCCTCCCGGAAAATTACCGGCCCATTTCTCTCCTGCCGATTCTCGGAAAAGTCATCGAGAAGATTATTGTCGCGAGAATTCAACGGGATTTCGAGAAGAAAGGCATAATCAGGGAAGCGCAATTCGGATTTCGTAAGCAGCGCTCCTACGCGATGCAGGCGCTTTCTTCACTTCTTCGGCTTTAAGCCGCCACTACTCTATTCGTGCTCTCTTCTTTGACTTTTCCTCCGCCTTTAATACTGTTCATCACCCGCTTCTTCTTTATAAACTTCTCCACTACATCCTTCTGCACATTCTCAACTTAATCACAAGCCCACCGCTCCTTCACTGTAAAATACCAACTTTTCACTTCTTCATCTCGCCCTATCCATGCCATCGTCCCCCAGGTCCAGGTGACGCCTACGCCAACGTTCTCCGTCTTTACAACACTGAAACCATCTCCTCTACACTTCACACGCTAGCTACGGAAAGAATAACTTGTATCTTTTCTAACATTGACACGCACACCCTCTTTCGCCTCTACATTCAAAATTTAATAAAAAATTCCATCTTAAAAGCAAAAAACTCCCCTCCGACGTCATCTTTCTCAGATCATATCATAACACCAATCGCCCTCGCCCCTCCCACGTCAGCTGCGCCGCTGGCGAGGAACAGATCTCGAAAAAAACTAAATTAAATCCTAATACTTGTGTACGCCGTAATCTGTTCTATTATCTTTATGTTTCTATGAGTTGCATTTAGTGTACTATACTTCTCAGCAACTTGCACTAACTTAATAATTTAGTCTCTCAAACTCTCCACCTAAACTTTACTGTGTACTCTTTGTGTTTATTTATGTATTATTTGTGTATTTATTGATGTATATTAGTATTATATTATTATCTAGTAACTTAGTCTCTTAAATTTTCTATCTAATCTGTGTACCTTGTGCTCTGGTTCATCCTATTTCAAGTTATTCTGTTTTATTCAAGCATTAAGTACTCCTTATTATTTATTTGTTCATTGTTTTATTCTAGAATTAAGCATATCTTAGTGTGTAACTCAATCTCCTTCTGTGATCGTGTTTTGTATCAAGCGTAGGAAATTACGTATTAAGGATTACAGATTTAGTATCAATGTGTAGTACTATATTTAGAAAATAAGAAATGGTTATGGGTAGTACATAAATCAAATTAGAATAGAGGTAGGTGATGGGTAGGATTAAGTGTTATTGATAGAAAAAAACATGTACAACTAAATTTAAAAAAATAAATAAAAAAAATGACCGGCAAGCGTGAGCGAAACGGGAATAGACAACATGAACTTCAAACTTGGGAGCAACTAAAAGCAAAAATGACAATGATAATCAACAAAAGCAGCTAAAACAAATGTGATTGTGAAAGTGCAAATTGACAGTGAAAATTAACAAAAGCAGCTAAAAACAATAGTGATAATGCAAAATAAAAAACCAGTGCAAAATAAGTGCAAAATAAACAACTGGCAAGCGCCTAAAAATGAAACAACTCAGCAAGGGCACCTGCAAACAACGGATGAATCGTTCCAACGAGTAAACAAAACAAATCGGCGAGTTCCACACCGGAGGTACAGTAAACTCGATAAAGTCTACCCTATGACACGGCGTCAGGCAGCCGCCGACCCGGAGACTACCCCGACGACGCTGCCGCCACTGAAGATGTCCACCGCAGGCAAAACGTTTGGCTTTTCAATGCCAACTGGACCACGGCCTACTAGCCCGGAAACTTTCACTCATATTGTCGCGGCTGTGTAGCAACTTTTGAAGAGCGCGCCTAGGGGCAAGGGTCAGCATACCGAGGGAGTTTTATGGAGGCGGCGGAGTGTAGCTGCGCCGCCTAATCCTCGAAGGACGAGCTGGTCGAGACAGTATTCGCAGCGCCGCCCGCTTTAAGAGCGGGCACCGCCAGCCGAGAGCAGAGCGCTAGTTTGCTATTGATGTTGAGCGTGAGATTTGTACCGTGTTAAAGTGATCGTTGGCCCGGCAAGATTATTGTTTTTTTCCGTGAAATTTATCGGTTGAACTCTGCTAGTGTACATCTTCTGGACTCTTGGTTTTCTATTTTGTCTGTTGTTTTTGGTACATTCTTTGGATTCTGGAAGTGTACCTGATGTACTTTCAGTGTTGTTAATAAATCTGTGTTTGGTTAAAGCGTGTATTATTCCGAACATAACACATATCAATAAGTTTGCCTGACACCCTTTGAATAGATTCAATGAATTTCTTCAAGAATTAGTTGTTTCCTTCAACATTTTTTCATAATTATCTTCTGAAAATTTAATAGTTAATTTTTTAATTATTACTGTTAGATTGAAAATTATTCTTTACAATGCTTGTAATTCCCTATAATTAGAAAAAATCAATTATTAATATTAATTAAAAAATAGTACACAATAAGCAACATAAACATTTATTGGATTAATATGTTTAAGTATGAGGATCACAGTTGTCACAAATGTTTCATGAACGGGCATGGTGTTCCAATGGCAGTCTCTGTCTTGGCATCTAAAGCCAACTGAAAGTTCAACAAAATTAAACAAGAATGAAAAATAATGAGATAAAAAATTGTTTGATTTATTAATCTAAAATTACCATCTAACATAAGAAATTCTATCTTCAGGTCTGGTATGTAAACCATATTCCCTACAAATTACCTGACAGTGTAAGGTGAATTACTATAATATGTACTTATCATGCATAACCAGGTTTTCGTTGATGAAATTCTTGACGCAAATATAATTACTGTCATTTAATTTTTTCCTTTTGTGGAGAAAACAAATCTTTATTATCTTCTTGCTTTGATGCGGGAAACAAAGCTATTTGATATAACATGTATCACTACTTACTATCGCACGGCAACGAAGAAATTTCATCATCGCATAATTTGAACGCGCTTACCGCGAAGATACGCCGCGAGATCACCAGTACAGCTCTTTACAGAAGCCATCATGCCCAAAATGCCCAAATCGATTGCAGCGCTATACGCGAGAGCTAGCCTCACACTACCTTCAGATTTCGACTGAGAGTAAACACACCTATATATCTTAAACTGTGGTTCAATGTCACACTTACTTCTCTTAAAAGCTTGCGCTAGCTGCGTGTTATATCTTCAGACATGTCAAGGCACTTCCTGAGGTCGCCACTTCGTCTTCACTGTAAAATCTGCATGGTCTGCAGAGTGCTCCAACCGTCCACAAACCATCGTTGTTCCTCTCTTTCTCCTCCAGCCTCGACGCCACAGCTCGTCTGCATTTCGAGAGTGCTCCAGCTGGCTGTCATATGTACTGCAAGGGATTTGTAATATTGTACTAATTTTGATATTTTTAATTTCAATTGTCATGTTCAATAGTGTAAAACTAAAACCATTGTCCCAAAAATAATAAGAACATGTTAACTAAAATTTAATACACATTAAATGTTGCTTGTATGGAGAATTATTTAAAAAGTAGCTTATTTCAATTCAGTTATTTTGGGCATTATTAAAAATATGGCAGATATTTATATTTAATACAATTTAATATTTTTATTACTTTGTAGTGTACACCGTTTAAAACATTTTGTCTTTTATAAGTCTCTATTCCATTGCCAATCTTTACCTGTGCATAATTGACTTTATAAGGACTCATAACAGACTTGTTTTGATTCAACCCATGAATGCAAATTAGATGAAACCACAATGGTTACAAAAATCATACATATTCCTTCAACACAATAATTACACCATTAATTATACTACATATTTAATATAGAAGAAGGGTCTAAGACTATTTGGAACAAGAGATGTCAGATTGTACAAAATTGAACATTTTAAATCAGTATTGTAAATCAAAAAATTGTTTGTCAGCAATATTATGATTTCCCTATAACATACACTTATGTCACAGGGAACTAACAAAATTCATTCAAGATTTGAGATCAGAAATCAGGACTAAAAACTATTCCAAACAGAATTTTTCCTCTCTGTAATATACAATAAAACATAAACGTGGTATCGTGGGGAAGGATAAAAAACTATTAGAAAGTGGCAGTCTATTTGTGGAGGTTAAACAGAGTAAACAAGACAACCAAATATGTATTATATTTAATATGTATTGAAATTATGGAGGACTGAATCAAATAAATTGGTAAATACATTAGATTCAACTTGAGTATTTAAGCAATTACTAGTTTTTATGAATAGAGTTTCAAGAACTGTTCTTGAAAATTGTCTTGATTCTACATCTAAAACATCTACATTTGTAAAATCTATATTATGGCCTAATTCTATACGGTGTGTTGATACTGAATCATGTGTCTGTGTGACTAAGTCACAAATAAGTATATTAGTAATCTTATGTTATCATCTATTTAGATCCTATGATTTTTTGTGATGAAGTCTTGTACAAATATCTGTTTGTATTAGTAATTTCATTATTTAACAAATTACCCATAGCAATTTTAAATAGTTTTCTATCCTGAAGATGAGGAAAAGAAAGTTCTCGAAACTGTGGACATAGAAAAAAGTGTAATTATTTAGATTCATATCCAATAGTTTAACAAGGTCTGTTCTAAAATACTAGGACCAAAAATGTTTTTAATAGGTCAAAGCACATATGCAAATAATCGTCTGGAAATTGGTTGTAAAAATGAGGAGTCAAACAGGGGGAGAAGGTAAAAGGATGTGCAAAAATGATTAAAATAAAAAAAATGTCCTTGACTTTGCGGAAATTATAGACAATTCAATATATATATATATATATATATATATATATATATAGTTATTTGTTAATTTTATTTGAATCTACCGCGTCGGTCATTTTCATACGTCGACCAATCAAGGACCGTTATATTCTTCTGGTTCCGAATGAAGGTAAGGCATGCTAATATGCGACCCGGCTGGCTCTGAGGCATATGCGCACAACAGGGCGCACGCTATCTCCTTCTCACTCGCACTCACTGGGCAGAAAGCCTAGGCTCCCAGCTGACTCCCAGCAGGCGCAAACTTGTACCGCGATGGATGCCCACGACCCGGTCAGGTCAATTCAACTATCATCACGTTGTGGGAATGTAGTGAGTTGTTTGGGTGATTTTTGTTCGTGTTTTCAGTATGAAGCAATTAATGAAGTTAAAAATTTAGTCATATAGAGAATTATGAATATGGGCCACTCCCATAACTTCCAAACGGTTCACGATATTGAAATGCACTTTCTGTCAACAATGTGGAATAATGAGGCAAGTTATATTCCGTAGTGATAGTAGTGCCGTGTTAAATCTTCATATTTAACACGGCATTTTACTACTATCACTACGGAATATAACTTGCCTCATTATTCCAAGACTATTGAAATCTACGTTTACGCGACATGACATGACTGAACTTTCAGGATAGGAATTATTTGAAAGACATAAAATTGATTATTTTAAAATAATTGATACAGTAGTGACTCAAATTGAGTATTGATTTCAAAATTTTGAAAGCTTTCATTTTATTGATTTTTTGATGAAACTCAGTTTTTCAGCTACAAAGCGTCCTTTAAGTAATATTCATTCTTTGAGTAGTGAGCAGCTTCGAAATGAACTGACAAATGTATACAATGATAATGCAAATGCCTGCAGATTTGTTGCTGAAATATTTCTTGGACAACCTGGTCTAGAAAATATTATCTAAAGACGGTCCGATTGATACGTTCCCCTTCCCCCTCAGTCTATTTTTCTGCAGCATTACATGAAAGGAATTTGAGTACATTAATGATAGTGAGAAAAATTCCTGAAAATGATAATGATAGTGAGAAAAAAATTCTGAAAAATTCCATGAGAAATAGCAGGATCAGTAATTTCAGTGTGTGAAAGGAATATGATTACATTAAAGAGAACGAAGCCATTTTTGAGCAATTCCTTGGGAAATATCAGGACACTGGCTATCGAGAAGTGAATTAACTTTGCAGAAATAGCTTTAAAGCTCTATGGCATTAAAGAACAAATTATCGATATTTTGCTGTACGAAAAAACTATAAATGAAACTAATTTACAAGAAAGTGTGAGGTAAGATTTTCAGAATACCCAACTGCATGACTAGTTTCGCCGCTGGTGTGGAGCCTGACAGCGAAAGTTCGAAAACAAAACATTATTTAAAGCATATCATCCTAAATGAAAGTGAAAGAGCAAGTTATGTGATCGTTTTAGTTTATGAAATTTATATTAACAGTTGTTTAAATTATAAAGCACAGTTACTTTCTTGGTCTGTAACAAATAATCATTCACAGCAGTGCAACTCAAATGTGGGTTGGTATCAGTGACGGCGCGCGGCGCAATTTTAGCCGATTGCAGTGAAATAGATTAATTGTACGAAGCAAAATTCTTAAAGCATATATTTCAAGTTTTAATCTTATCTAAATTAAAAGTATTTTGGATAAAAATTGACGGGGCTGTGGCCATTTGAAAAGTGTCTATTTCTATGGTTTTAACATAAAATTGGCCATGTAAGACTAATATGGCACACTATGTGAGTCAAAAAGTAATGTTTGATGATAATGAAAGTGTTGCGGGGTAACATGGGAACCATTTCAGCCAAATATTCGTTGATAAACACATTAAATAATATTTATTCGTTATTTTCTAAAATGTAGTCAAAAGACCAAAAAGTTGTTTATGTAGTTTGTGGACCTCTAAACCCATTTTAAAAACGGTTTCATTAATGCCGATGTTTTTGAATCGAAAATTAACTTTTTTCATTAGCCATTGCCTTCTTTTGCCATTTCATTAAGTCATTGATTGCTGTTATAGCATCCTGTTTCTTTTCTTGTTCCTCATTTTACTGGCCTCCTCTATTTGCTGAACATTCACCCATATGTTTGCCGTGCAAGGCGACCCGTGTCAGAGGGAATGTGTGTCCTGGCGATTGAGAAGTCTATTTGTTTCTCCACTACTCACCTTCTGCTACGTTCTGCTTTGCGCTTAGGGATACGTTGTTTACGTATTTTGGGGCACATTCCTTGTAAGTTTCAATACGCTTGCTTTGGGTTCAGACTCTTCTAGACGGGCAGTCGGGACCCATTCCCGATCAATCAGCTGGGACTAGGTGTCGTACTAAACTCCAGGGTGAACGGGGGCTCCACGGCGGTGCAGAGCTGTTATCCCCCCACTACGTCTTCGTGGCAACCCTGGCTCTGCGATGGAGTGTCCCCTTGTGGTGCGTGGGGACCATGGGGATGATTCTGATATCCATCTCCATGGATACTAAACCTTCTCCCCGCCCTCTTCCGCAAGGAAGAGATGTCCGGAACGAACTATCCATTTGAACAGTTTCTTTTCGAAAGAAGAAGATCGACCAAAGAAGCCTCGATTTCTCATGTCATGTGCCGAGGAAGGAAAAACCTTTAAATGGTTAGTGCTGTCCGTTTGGCGTGAGGTAAAGAAGAAGCTTATGGGAAACTGCAAGCTGTGGTGCGACAAAGGAATAGCACCATTCTTTTCATTATCGAATGATAAAATCGAGAAAATTATGAAAACAAAGCAGGTTGCTGGGCTCCAGGTGGAAATACCCACTCACCCAACAATTAACCTTTGTAAGGGAGGGGTCAACCACGAGAATATTGCCGACGCCAGTGTGTGAGACGTCTACAGGGTCAAGAGGAGGAAGCATGGGAGAGAAATCTCCACTTCCACTCGTATTCTCAGATTCAATCTTCCATCTCTCCCTCAAAGGATCTCGTGCGTTTTCCATAACTTCGACGTACGTGCCTAAGCCTCTGAGGTGCTTCAAGTGCCAGAGGTTCGGATATACACACACCGGTGCTTGGCAGATAACCCGGTGTGCGGAAAGTGCGGAAAACCAATGCACGAAGCTGAACCCCGCGCTACGCCCCTTTGTGTAAATTGCGAAGGTGACTACCCGGTCAACTCCAAACAATGCCCAACCTCTATGATGGAAAGCGAGATCCAGAACATCAGAGACTCTGAGGTGTCCTTTCCTGAGGCCAAACGTCGGTTCCAAGCGAGGAACCTTGTTGATTTTTCTCGATCCTCTTCCAGCTCCCTAAAGCCTACGACTCCGAAGGTAGCAGTAGTGAACTTCTAATGTCCCAAATAGTGAACTTCTCATGTCAGGTGTCTCCAGTGGACCTCCCTGTTGAAACCTCACACCTACAAAGTGAAAGAGTGATCATCCCAACCAAATTCAAGAAAATTGACTAAAAAGCTCTGCCGTCTCAGTCGACCAAATCGTTATCTAAGCCTCTTTCAATGGAAGTTGATATCAGTCAATCATCTGCCTCAGATCAAGTAACTACACGCTCGTTATCAAAGCCCCGACTGATGAAACATGAGCGTTTCCGAAGGTGTAACATCTTCCCGAAACGGTCATGCAATTTCTTCCCTGGCTCTATAACCGTAACACCATCCCACTCTATGGTGAGAAACCATCATCGTCCCAGTTCTCAAAGAAGGGAAAGATCGATCATTGCCATCAAGCTATCGACCTCTCTCACAAGCTGTGTATACAAAGTGACTGATGAATCAGCGTTTGGTCTGGACCTTGGAATATAAAAGTCTGTGAACGCCAATCAAGAGGGGGTTTAGAAGAAACCGGTCAACCTTCGAATACCTCGTTGCGTTGGCAACAGCTGTCTCTACATCGTTCGTCTTGAGATAACATCTTGTGACCATATTATTTGATATAGAAAAGGCCAACGAACCACTTGGAGGTACGGCATTCTGCAAACCAAAGGAGTCTCACTTCATATCCCAAGGAGAGTTTTACTTCACATCCTTAAAATCTAATTCTTGTATATAATTTATAAAATTATTAAGAGATTTAATTACGTTTTTTTTAAGTAAGCAGTTAGTTATTGTATTAAGCGTGTCATATTCTCCATTGGGCAAAATTACTCTTATGCGAAGATAAATTTATAACCTATGTGAATCTTTACACACGTGCATTGAGTAAAAAATTTTCTATATTACGACACATATGCAAATTAGAATTTTGTACTATTTTTCCCGATATGTAGATATCGGCAAAATTGTAAAAATTCTAATTTTACATCAACTAAACATTCTAACCAAACATTAATTAAATAACTAAACATTAATTAACTTAACTAAACATTAATTAAACAATCTAAATTATTCTCCAAAAAAGTATGAGGTAAAAAGAATTTCGAGTGTCTCTCACGGCACTCGTTCGTTTCACCACTTTTAAGATGTTACGGTTCTTAGTCCGCTCCAATATCTCGCTCGCTCGTGGCACATAGCGAAGTCGCTAGCCTTTTGCCTCTGAGGTCCGGGTTCGATTCCTCAACTTTTTACAGAAACTTTGTTCCAACAAAAACGAGCTTGGCTGCCTACAAGGGCTAGTCCAACCCCTGTGAAGTGTCCTAAACCCTACCCCTATCCTAATATCCTTCCCAATTCTGGCCGCTGGGTAGTGACCCAGGAGCGCTTGGTGAAAGAGGCGCGTACGCGGAGATGCTACCTGGCGGTACTCTTGACAACTGACTGAGACGACACGTGACGGATATAATTACTAATGGCGAGAAGTAGCGTGTCTCGCATCAATAGAAATACTTATTAATATGACGCAGTTAATGCCAATTTAGTTCACGATCGCTTGTGCCTGTTATTGCGCGATTGATGACTTCAGAGCAATAAACAAGATTTTCATCTATAAACGAATATTGACCTCGGTGAGCTGGTCTACTTCCGCGCAACATTTATGTCACAAAATGTGGATTGAGTATTCTCCATTACTTTATAAATATAAACAGCGCCGACAGCCAGAAGTCAATTGTCAAGAAGACCGCCAGGTAAGCATCCCGCGTAGCGAGAGGCGCGTACGCGGAGATGCTACCTGGCGGTCTTCTTGACAACTGACTGCGACGTGACGTGACATGACATAAAGGTAATGGAGGATTACTCCAGCGCAAGTTAAATCTCCACAATCCCGCATTTTTGTGACGCAAATGTTGCGTAGGCGGATGGGACGTTGGTTGACTGGACCGAACGTAATATAGGCACCGAGTTAATATTCGTTTATAGATGAAAATCTTGTTTAATTCTAACTCTGAAGTCATCAATCGCGCGACAAACGAAACAAAAGCGAAAGAGTTGATCGGCATGATAGTTTCATAAGTTGGCTATTCCAACACGTCATATTAACGTAAACGCAGATCTAAGTATTTCCTATTGGTGCTGAGACAGCACGTACTTTCTCGCCATTAGTAGTTTCAAGCGAAAATTAAATAGTTTCAAGCAACAGATTTTTTATTCAAAACTTTAAAATAAAATAAATTTTCCGGCGTTATATTCATTGTACATGATATGCAGTGTATTCACGAACATGTGGGATGAGAAAAATCTCAAACAATAATCTTCGTAAGCAGTATACGAGAAAGTAAAGTAATTAAGACTTAATAAATAATACAAGAACTAATAGTACAACATTGAATTTTTCAATTTTCGAAAAATCAGATTTTTCAATCAACATGAGATCTGCGTTGTTCTCTTAAACGTCCTTCAGACTATCCAGCAAGAATATTTAATCAAAATCGATGGAGCAACTTTTTTGAAAATTTTCCGAGGGGCTTCATGTAAAGTACCCCGGAACTTAAAATATCGGTTTCAAATTCAAAGAGCTGCGACATCTGCCATATCGATCAGGTAATATAAATTTTGTAGAATATCGGCTGAACAGAACTAGCGTTGTTCACATACAATTAGACGGACAGACAGAATTTTGTCGTCAATCCACAAAACGGGGATTCTGGCTACACCACGTATTAGAGGATTTTATTCCTACATTTACCTACCGGTTTTATCCACTTTTTCTTTACCAGGGCCCTATAATAGATTTTCTGCAGAAAATCCGTCGTTTTTACCCCAGCATTATATAACGTTCTCTTCTCAAGTGCGAGAAAGTAAAAATCAAGTAAGACGAATAATCCGCGTACCATTAATAATCAAGTAACACTAATAACATTAAAGTAAAATGAAGAACAAAAATAAAGAATACTAACTTTCATACCTTGTTAATTAGTTAACAATACACGTGCTACGCATCCTGCCTGTGACTGGAAATCGGTCTTCCGTGCCTGTAGACAGAAAGCAAATTCGCTGATCAAAGCACAACGACCTTGCGTCAAGTAATGGACACAGCAGTGGCGTCCGGTACGGAATTCTATTGGTGGTGCTAGTTAGTGATGTGATATCGACAACGGAACATTGATGTTACCAATTATCGATGTTCAAAATTAAAACATCGAAGTTCATTAACCATCGATCAAAAACCATGTTTGTAAACATCGATGCTATGTTTCAAAACTGATTTAGTAATCTCTTAAATTAAATTTCTGGGCAACAAAATTTAATTTTACAGTGACCGTGTTTATTATCATTTGATAATGAAGATTAAAATGAAAACAAATTAAAAATAATAAGAACAAATAAAAATGTCAGGCTGGCTTTCGAAAGCACAGATGGACCAAATCGTTAAATTCACACAAGCTGTAAAGGACTGTTTTCATAGAAAACAATCTACCACAGCCATCCTAGTCGATTTTAAAGCGGCTTATGATAGGGTCTGGCGAAAAATGCTCACCCATAAATTAATAAAGTTTGGAGTGCAAGGGAACATGTTAAAGTGGATAAGTTTCCTCTCGCAGCGCAACATCCGCTGCAAATTTTGACTCTGTCTCTCCCTATAAACTACTTCGCCAAGGGCTACCACAGGGGGCAGTTTTAAGCTGTCTCCTCTTCAACATTATGATAGATGATCTTCGGCTAGCCATACAAGAGGTCCCCGGTGTATCGTGCTTGTTTTACGCCGACGATGTACTCATATGGGCCACACGCAGCAACATCCATGCCATAGCAGAAGCACTGAAGAATGTCCTTCGAATTATGGGCCAACAGGAATAAAATGGAGGTCAGTACCGAAACAAACAATGTGCCATTTATATACTATGTCTACCAAGGCCCCGCAAATCGAACTCAAGTACTAGGGAATACCACTGCGACAAGCTTCACTTGCGAAATATCTCGGAATCAGTCTCGATACGAAACTGTCTGGAACCCTCATATTATAGATACAGTGCAAAAAGGCCAGAAGCGTATTAATCTCCTCAAGAGGCTAACTGCAACCAAGTGGGGGGCCACACAAGACGTCCTATCCACAGCTTACAAAACATACGTTCGTCCAGTACTGGCAATACGGCAGCGAGGTCATCTCACTTGCAAGTAAAACTAGTCTTAACAAACTAGATGTAGTGCAGAACAACGCACTCAGAGTTATCACGGGAGGTGCCAAATCTACTCCAATAGTAGCTATGCAGTTACAAACAGGCATTGAACCACTGGATAGCCGTAGAGACAAGTACACGCTAAAATTCTGAGAAAGGGCAAAGAGAATCGATAGGTGCCACTGGTCTGGATTTATGAACGCAACGCAGCGACTCAAAACACAAATGTCGCCTATCACGCACGCGGAAGCTCTAATAAACAAGTATCACATTACATTGGAAAACCCAGCACCCCTGCTCCAATACAGCACAGTGGTAGCAGCTTTACCCTCCAAACGACTTGATCTCAGTTATATGAAATCAACGAAGACGGAAGCCAGCCCACTGGAATTAAAACAATACGCCCTGGAGACCATCAATCATCGATACCCTTCAAGCGACTGGCTGCATATTCACACAGGCGGGTCTTACCTCCCTGAAACCAACGGAGCCGGAGCAGGTTGGTACTGTTCTCTCTTCGAAGATTTTGAGGCTGTAGGAAAAAATGCCACTAATTATGATGGCGAAGTAAGTGCGGTCTGTAAGGCACTGTGCCAATTGCTTATAACCATCCACGTTCCGGGAAGAGTAATCTTTCTGATTGATTCCCAGGCTGCAATTACAGCTTTAAGCAGCAATGCCCCAACAGAATGCATGCGAACAATACAGTGCCGAATTAAAATAGCTGACGCCATTGCAACGGGGTGGGTGATAGCGCTACAATGGGTACCTAGTCATGTGGATATATATGGCAACGAAAGAGCAGACGCCAAAGCCAAACAGGGGGCGGAGTCCAAGCAACTAAATGTACCATTTACCCTGAATAGAGCCAAGAACCTGATTGACGCTTCCATCAACAACGCCACCCGAAGAACCCTCAAGATCATGAGCACGGGTAAGAAGTGGGAGAACCTCGCCACAAGGGGACCGATCCCGAGAGGCCTCGAAAGAGCTGAAGCCGTCGCCCGCTTCAGACTGACTACTGGCCATGACTACCTACAGGCCCATCTTCACCGAATTGGCCTAGCTGGAGATGACATCTGCCCGCTGTGCAACCTTGGGCGGATGGACGGTGACCAGCTAAGTGTTTGCTCAGTCTTAACGTTCCCGATAGAAGACATCACAGGTCGATACTAGGAGGCTCGACGTCTAATGGTTGAGAAGCCACGGACGGGCTTGGATAAGCTAAACTAAACTAAACTTACTTCCCTATTATTTGCCACGGATGGGCACTAACTCCAAGACTGTCACGTTTTACTTAATCCACGATACACGAAAGTCTATTACTTCTAATTAATTCCTCCAACTTTTAACGCGATAAAATATAAAGTTCATCCCCTAAACTACAAGATACGTCTCGAGCCTCTCTTCCCTGCTCTCACGCCCGTATTTTCTTCAAGTCCGATTTGCGCACTCTCGGTGCCAGAATTATTCAAAAGCCCCAAATAAGATTACGCCTACAAAATATTTATATCCTCACTGCTCAATTATTTCCCGCAAAAATTCCACCAAATCCCGCATCTATCATTTACAATAACCTCTGCAGTACGGTGTGTACGGTACACGGCCTAAAGCTCATCTCACCAATATTACAAAGTTCAATCTTCCATAACTTTCATACATTCTTGTCTCTTGTTTTACAAAACAATATCGAGTTTCCATATATGTCATACCCCATTACCAGTTTACCATCAATCCTACATGCCCTTCTATCACAATCTTCTGTCCGTTACTTGCCGCGCTATGTTTATTTACTTCCGCTTCCCTGGTTGCTAAGGAACGCCCTGCCTGCATGCCTATGCCCTCAACATTTACACTTTTTACGATGAATTTAATACATTTTTGTCCCCAATTCCCATCAAAATATTGTGTGACAGTCTGGTATGTCACAATATGTGTCTGTTGATTGAATTCCTTTCTTTTTCTATTATTTCTTTCAATATGAATATATTGTCTGTACTCGATCTTCCTTTTCTAAACCCATTCACCAATGAGAGTTTCTGAGATACATTTTAGCCTCTTATTTAATATTCTAGCGTATAAGTTCTTTCAAAGTCTCTTGGATCTCGTTATCGTTATGGGATCGACTTCACTGCGTATTGCTTCACATGTTTCTTCTTGGGTTTCGTTTTCGTTATACCACAGGTTTCTTTCATAGGTCTATTCATAGTTTTTTTACATATATTCCCACTGTATCTTTTTCATCTCTGTTCAGATGTTTAAGAATTTTATTAGCAAATTTTTGTCTTTCCTGTGTATTATTTTCAATTTGGCTTATAATTGTATCCCATGCTTGTTGTTGAGCTTGTCGAATACTTTTTTTGTTGCTAAATTACGTTTTTCCTTGTATCTTTCTTTACTCTCCTCAGTATTTTGTTGTAGGTGATGAAGATAGGCTGTTTCTTGGTTTCTTACTAGGTTTTCAATCTCGTTGTTCCAAATTTTCAGACATCTGCATAAAAGTAAAATTATTTTTCCTAAAATATACGAAGGTGATGAGAGAATAAACGCGTGTTTCTTTAACTAAATAAGTACTTCTATGTATAATTCTAATGAAGAGTTAGAAATAATTTTGATGATTTACTCCTGCGAAATAAGTATTTATGTTACCAGACTAGTTAAGAACGAAGGTAGAAGGATAAGTCCGAGGCGTAGCGATAGCAAAGCATTTTAGAGATATAACTTTTAAATTATCATTTGTAAATAAACATTACGCAATTATTACTTTAATGAAGTTAGTAATTGATATATATATATATATATATATATATATATATATATATATACATATATATATACATATATATATATATATATATATATATATATATATATATATATACATATATAATGTTCTATGTCAACAGTTAAATTCGTTCTTAGCTCATTCTTTATATGACCGAAAAATTAGATAGCAATATGTTACAGAATTATAATTTTGTGTCGGTCAATATTTTCCCAGGAGACAGAAGCCGCAAGCCATTCGTCTATGCCTACTAAATCGGGTACTGCATACGGAAGGATTTTTTTGTAAAATGTCGAAGTGCTCAAAATAGTCGGGGTAGAAATAAAGTGCGATGGCGGTGTCTTCGACCGCACGTTGGGTGATCCAGATTTAATGTAAATTTGCTCCCCTCTTACCTGAGTCAAAGTGCCGGCTAGCTCAAGACGCGATGAGAGCCTGAAATAGGGGTGGTGGATGGACGTAGCTACTTTTCGAAATAAGAAAAGATTATAAAAGAACATGGAATTTAATCAAAATAAAAAAAGAAATTAGAATAGAATTACCCAAATTACTAACGATGTTTGCTAACAAAATGTGCATGAGCTCAGCGGTGCTACTTTCTCTTCCCTAAACCTTAATTCTTTAGTGCAAAATCAATACAATAAAATTTTATGAATTAAGATTACAGAAAGTAAAAAAATTGAAGATGAACATTAATTAGGAAGAAGCCAATGCGCGGCCAATGCTTCCTGAGAATTATTCCAATTTTAATCAAACAAGAGTCTTTGTATTGCCTGAAGGCCGTGGGTCGGCGCTTCATTGATATCACCATTTAGATGCAGACGGACGCGCTGCCAGCTGTAAATATTTCACTTTCCTTCGTCCAGAGGGTGGGGTTTCGCCCACCACCTGAGTTGGCCGGATCCCTTTGCTGGCGGAGGCCGTGGGTCGCCGTCCGCCCTCCAACTCGACAGCCGTGACGTAACGAGGCCGCGACAGCTCAGCTTCCAGTTGTGAGACGGACCGCGTGATATTTATCGGTTAATAACATTCCCGAATTAATCGAAATTATGCCACGTAATTAAGAAAACGAGCAATACTAGTGCGACCGGATATAGAGAATAATTACATCGGCGCATAGCAGTCATCGAAGGCTAACGAAACAAACTCTACTAAAAATCAAATTAAGAACAAACTCAAAACTTTGTGGGCAATAGTCCCAAACAAGATACTCTGGCACTCGCCCTTCTGTCTCTAGTCGACTAACTTCGTGGGTATCAGCCGACCGATTCTCTATCGCACCCGCCCGAACGTATCTGATGCCCGAGAGCGTCTCTTGTAACCGCGAGCTTGCCCCAGGCCAGTGTTCTCCCCTTTTCTCACCCAAAAGTTCTAGAGGGATCTGTTAAAATTTTGAAAAAGGTTACGTAATTGGCCAGAGCTTCTACCTTCAGAGCCTTACTAAATTCTCCGCCAATCGGTCAGGACGTCTTATAGTTAATCTGAGTGGAAAAGTGGGAAAATGTTCAAACATCGAGTTTGCTGTGATTGTTTACTAAATACATTAACTGTATACTCGAACAGCACTTAGTGTAAATAAACTTCTGTGTTGGCCGCGACGTTCTTCGAAATCCTTAGGGAGAGCGCGGCCATAGGGGTGAGTTAGCTAAACAAACCCCTCCCTCTTCTGGGCGCCGCCGTGCCACAGAAAGTCGCAGCTGCGCGTTGGCTAATTGACTCTTCGTCCAGGAACCGCCGCAAACATGCTCGAACACGTATTTTGCGACGCAGCTGTTAAAAGGAAATTATACCTGTTTAAAGATGAGAAAATCGGTATCGTCACAAAAGATACAATGGGATGTCGATTATACGAACGTCAATCATCCGAAACGTCAAATATCCGAACTCACTTTTTCCCTGAATAATTATTTTTTAAAAATTTGATACCGTATACTATACGTATTCATTTTCTTTTCTAACACTGAATATTAAGAATGATCCCCAATATGATTGGCCCCTGTCACTGAAATATTAACGAGACTACAGTCAATCATCTGACCTCAGTAAACTTTGATAAATCCTACAATAACGAAGATCGAAGATCTTAATTTCAGCAATGGAAAATCAGCGATTTCTTCAAAAATAAGGTACTATATGCTATAGTATGCCAGTGTTTATTATCTACAGAATTTTGTAGGTGGAGTGCAATATTTAAAGGAACGTTCTCTTAAAGAAACTTTGTACATACAGCATATAATGTGCATTTGCCATTTTTATGTTCGGATATCTGAATTATCGAATATACGAACTACACCTAGTCCCAATTAGTTCCGATAATGGACGGCCCCCGTCCTATGATGGACTTTTACCGAGCGATTTTATCAATCAATGTGCGTGAAGTTGGCACCCCCACTTTCTCGAAAAATCAAATGACATACACCAACATTTTGGCAAAGTTTGCCCAACCTTTAAAACGTATTGCCCAAGCCACACAATGCCCGAAATCAAATTTTGGACTTTAACGTGACTAGCACCTCCACTTGCGAATTTCGAAATTTTTAACACATCATCATCGTTTAACCAAGTTTTACCCATTTTTGCCCTATTTGTAAAACGTTTTACCCAAGTCAATCTAAGCTCAGTCGCAAATCAAAATTTTGGACCTTGGCTCTCGCACAAGGAAATTTCAAACATCTCATCTCGTCATTAATCCGGCAATCTCCTCATTAATCCGGGAATATCCATTTTGGTGACAATCCTTTCTACTGCTTACATTCATGGAACAGACGGGTCGACTGATCTATGAACAGAGACAGAGAAAAACAGATTGACAAACGTATGCACACTTTCCCAATGTTTTCGGTGTGGAGACCCCAAAAAACGTCTAATTTGACTTACTACATATCACAGAGAACTAGAGGTGCTACAGATTGGCTTTCTCGTACTAGTTAGTTTTCTAATTTCTTTGGCCTTGTCTTTTTGGTCTTGCCCCAACTTTTGAAATTTTCAAAAACTCAGAGTTAACAGTGAAAATGGACTTATACTATCTTTATAAGTGTATTTAACTCTATGCTTTCAAAAAATTGAAAGAAAAAATTTGGAGCCAACTTTTGAGAAAATGTTGACAATGTCCCTGGGGCTTCATGTAAAGTACCCCGAAATTTTAAAGAATGTTTTTCAAAATCAGAAAGCTTCGACTCGAGGCAGATTGATCGAGTAATACCCATTTTGAAAGAAATCCTACATATGATTTGGGTGCTAGTGGTGTTGAAACTCGAAATCGATTTTCTGCAGCATTACATAACTTTTCCTGAACTACATATAATACTCCATAGTATGTATAGGATAAAGTAAAATTGCCCTTACTGTAAATAAGAGATATTCATAAAATATTACATTGATCATGTTGTTCAATAAACAAATGAAAACATGGAAATGACATTATATCACATTTTCGTTGTATTTTGCTGGTACTTCACATTGAGCCTCTCCAAAACAAGTAATTTCACACATTAATTTTCGCTTACTCGCCTTACGAATTCTTCGTAAGAAGATAAAGTTATGTAATCATGCGCCGGAAAACGGCGAATTTTCGCCAGAAAAACTCCTATAGCTGGGTTCTGGTAACGAAAAAGTGTGTTGATCCTGTTGCAAAATGCAAAATGCAAATTGCTAAATGTAGAAAAAAATCCTCTTAACTCGTCGTGTAGTCTAAATCCACGTTTTATTCCTTCTTAGTACCGAAAAATCCATTGACGGCAAAACGACCGTCTGTTTGTTTGTCTGTCTGCCCATCTGTGGTCAATGTTAGCGCCTAAACTGCTCTGCCAATTTTCTGCAAAATTGATATTCCCTAATAGTTGTGGCTGATGTCACGGCTCTGGAATTTTTAAACTGACAAGTTAATTGTACTTTACATGAAGCCCCTCGGACATTTTCCAAATTTTCAAAAAAAGGCTCCAAATTTTTAATTAAATCTTGCTGTTGAATAGTGCGAAGAACGTTTACGAGAATGATACATATATCATTTTCGTTGATATCTTCGATTTTTCGAAAATTGCAAAAAAAAATTCACAACTACAAAATTGAAGATAGAGATTTTTCGACAAAGTCTGTTGTACGAAATTAGCTCTTTAAAAATAATCATGTATGTTATTTTTTAAGAAACGAATAGTATTTGCGTAATTCCCACTTGAAATTTACGGAATTGTTTTCTCTGAAAACCTGCTCCAAATTTTTTCTTTAATTTTTCTTCAAATCTATACTAATTAAAGTGAATTCAACGACGTGTATCCGACATTGATTCCACAAAAATGAGTGCATGAATAGATACGAAATATTTATAGGCTCTTCTTCAGGATTTGACGCAGTGTCCTTGCAAAGTTTGGTAAAGATTAATACAACACAAATGCGTAAAATAAATAATTTAAATAATATGTTGGTACATGCACCACGATTATTATTTTTCGCCTGTCACTAAGAGACAGGGTCCTAATATATTCCGCCAGAGGCCAGCGGCGGCGCGGTAGAATCACAGAGTAAGCTTAGGGTGATGGCCGTGTGACCGATCTCCATGAAAGTTGGCACATCTATGTTTTTATGGAGATTTTTATGCTGTTAATTTTTTCATAACTCCACTAGAAGGTGCTGCAGCACAAGATTGCGCTTCAGTTAAATGCAATTCCCAATCACGGGAACTCAGCTTCATTATTGCTGAGCGTTGCCGTGTGACGGGAGCGAGGCCGAGGAGGCCAGGAGGAACAAGCAATGCAATATGGAAAGAGAAGGGAGGGAAGGAGAGAGGGGAAGGGAGCAATAGGGAAATAGAAAGAAAGAGAGAGGGATGGGAAAAGTGAGGGAAAAGATACATCGGAAAAGATAAGGAAAAAAGAGAGGGGGAAAGAGAGAAAGAAGAAAAAATGAAAATAAAATAGAGAGAGGAAAAAGAGAGGATAAAAGAGATAGAGAGTAGGGGAAACGAGACAGGACAAGTTTTCAACTCACTTGTCCGATTTGTAAAATGTATGTCACATCTAATTAATTTTTGTCTTTCTGTGCATCTGTATGAACCGATTTAAATAAACTAATCAGTCTATCTACATGCAATTTAAATACAATACTACAACACTACCCATGGGATCGACTTATACATCCTTAACGGTTGCCCGCGAGAGGTGGCTCAGGGTATCAACATTCATGCATGGTAGTGCCATTGACCGGGAGGTACCAGGTTCGAGTCATAACGATTGCAGTATTTTCGACACTAGCCGGATTCGTGTCCTTTTGCTGTGTGAAAAATAATTCTACCACCTGACAGGTTTGATCGGTAGCTTTCAGTGGTTTCTTTGATGAATACCAGGCGAGTGTCTGAGCGGTACCCTACCAAACGGACTACGTGCTATCATTTCTTCCCATTCCTTGTCCTATGAATCCTTTACTTACACACACTTAAATGCACACCATCACAACATGTCAGGATACCACATTTGGAAATTATGACCTTAGGAGTTGGCGCGCCTATATTCACTATCAATCAGTCAATCAACCTATCAACCTAACAGCTGTCAGTCTGTCTGGGACAATTGTAGCTCGTAAACCGTTTAGCCGATTTTTTCAAAAATTGATATTTCCTGATAGAGCTGAACGGACTGGAAGCTTTGAGAGTTTCGAACGTATATTTTGATTGCTAAAGGTTTTTTCACATGAATCAGGCATTCATCTTTTTATGTCTCTGTCCGAGAACGATCCATAAGACTCTTGTGTGGAAAGGTGGTATGAGTGAGGACATCTCTTCCAAGAAACTAAGATCGGGTCTCGAAGCGGAAAAAAATGCTGCTGATTGAAATCACTTTTGCTGGTTTATATAGCTGTATAATATTACGGAGCATTTACAACATCTGCGAGAAAGTATATGCTTTGTCAGCGCTACTAGTTTTCTTCATTTTGAAAACCGACCGATAACTCACACCGAAATGCATGACATGACACTTACAATCTATAACAGAGTATAAAGTGTAATCTTACAACTATAACAGATTATTCAATAAATTGAGAAGTATGTTTTCTCCCATTTACATATCCAATAAAGTATCGATTTAAATTATTATTATTATTATTATTATTATTATTATTATAGTATTTATGAATTCACCAAGCATGACCTCTCTCATTCACAGAATAAGAGTCAAAAAGATTCAGATCTAAATCAGCGACAAACATTAGCTACACAGGTTGAGGTAGTAATGAAATGCTGTTTAAAATTATATAAATTGTAAATAAAACTTAAGTGGTCATGTTGCTTTGAGGTTTGTGGGTCAGGCTCTCATTGACCGTCAAGGCCAAGGAATCTATACGCAGTGGGGACGTTGCATCTGTAGTGATAAAGCGCTCTTTCTCTGTCATCGACGTTCACCAGAATCCAAATCCTGGAGTTCATCGAACCGAGTAGCGTCCTCAGTGAATGCCAGCCATCCCGAAACGCGGCGCGCGCCCCGTCGCCGGAGTCTCTCTCACAGGCCGATTTCCGCGCCGGCGCTCGACATCCTCTCCTCGCCCTCTCCCCCCCCCTCGCGCAACCTTTGCGAGAGGCGCGCGCGCACACGTGTGCCCTTACGTAAAGCAATTCCTGGCTCATCCGAGTCGCGGCCCCAGCTGCGGCCCGGAGAGAGTGGGCGGCGGAGGCGGACGGGACGGAGCCGGTTTGCGGGCGGCCGCCGGCACAGTTGCTCTGGCTGCGGATGTTGCGCCAAAATGCTCTACCTGCTGGGAATCGATGGGGTGAGTGGGGGAGGGAGGCTCCACTTTGTTGTGCGCGTTTATTGTGACTGAGAGACGATACAGTGGATATTTGAAGTTTAATAACACAACGGAGGGGATTGCTACCAAAAAAAATAATACATTTCATTTGCAAAAATCTTACAAGAGAACCAAAAATCTTCTCGTGTCCACTGACAGTATGATAGGATCATGATATGTTAGCGCCACATTTTAGGAGGCGATACGCCGAAATTGACCTATATCCCTTCACGAGGTAACGAAGGACCCATAAACCTCGCAAAAATGTTGATTAAATAGTACAATTTGGTAATGTTGATAACAAAATCCCTCAATCCATCAATATACTTAATCTGAGATCAGTTTATTCCATGGAAGCAAGGGAAGCTATGCTTCCCCTATTATTTCCAAAGGTATCTTACATTTTAATTCCACTTGACTAGTAATTTAGAATTATTTACTTGTAATCGAAGTCAAAACAGTTTAAATTGGTCGCGTACAATCTTATCTTTACAAAATGAGCATGTAATTATTATTTTAACCAATAGATAGTGTAGAGTTCGCCTATAAATCTCTTTGTAAGCACTGGGCTGACTGCATCCAGCGTCTCATAGGGAATGCTGTGATCAGCAAGATATGCTGATCACGTACATCTTGCGTGAATCAGCGATTGATGTAGCTGCGATCAGACGTATGCTGGCGCGTGTGATGGGTGCGCGCGGGCTCATTCGGTCGATCTCGTCTTTGGAAGCAATCGGCTAGTTGCATACGGCGTGACACTGAGTGCGTGTGGTGGATTCCGCATGTGTTTATCGGTTTCAGTGTTTAAATTATCCATTTGTCGTCAAATAATACGTTTAAAAGAAAAGATAATAATTTCCGGTAGCACGCGTATTACAAATACAGTAAACCCTCGCTAGCCCGAACTCGCTTAACACGTGCAAAACTCGCTTAACACGAACAAAACTTTGGTCCCGCCAGGAGATTACTATAATACGTAATTTATAGTACTCTGATAACACGAATTTTTATAACACAAACTCCGATTATTTCGGTTCCTTGGAAATCGTGTTATTGAGGGTTTACTGTATTAGAAAACACAAATCCACAATGCCTTAGTATTTTTCTTAAACATCGTTGTTAATATATTATTAGTCTGTAAAATGTTTGTAGCAAATAAAATAGACGTAATATTTGCCAATAACTCACTTCTTTGAAAACTTGAGTGCTTGACCTGCCACAATAGTACGGATTGAGTTAATTGGCCCGGCCAGTCTTCAAGACATTCTTTCCTTTGCCTTATTGGCCTACTTCTTTATTAGAGTTCTTCGTCGACAGTTAGATGAGTAGTTGTGTACGGATTTTGGTATTTGATGTTCTGCTATTCCAGGACTAATCATGGTTTAATTGAAGTATGCAAATCACTTAATTATACATTAAGGTCAGTAGTGGCTGGTGCTCCGGAGGAAATTATTTTGTTTCTTTGTTGCATTCACAAATTTATCACAACACGTTTAGCATCGTCTCACTTTTACCACTAGTTTCTGCAAAAATCTGACATTTAGTACGCTAGAATTGGCCTGAAAGAACAGCTTTTGCTAAAGGCTATCTAAAATTATTATCGATGATGTAATCATGAGTATTAATAGGCAGAAGTGCGATATTACAATACAGGCGAGGTACGAGCGAGTACCGTAAACTTTACACGAGTGTATTCATTCCCATTTAATTGAGTTTCATATGGAACCTTGTCTACGACTTTTATAAGTTAAACTTTTACATTGAATTGTTTCGTGGCAGTTGTCATGCAGGATTCAGTCAAGGCCACCTAGCTGACAGCTCCCTAAATCTACCCTCGCATGCTGTTGCGGATGGCTGTGAGAGAGACCGCCTGCGAGAGAGTACTGTACTATTCAAATAGAATCGAAGAGAAACTGCGATCTGATTTATTTTAAATAATATTCCACATAAAATACTAATAATTCAAGAAATTTACTCTGACAAGTATAATATAATATAAAAAAAGTGTCAATACTTGGTTTTAAACTTTTTTTGAAGAACCTGCATCATAATGAAATCTGTTTCATAATGAGTATCTTTATGCAACTGGTGCCAGTCATCAAATGATAGCATTATACAATGGGAGTAGAAATTAGTAGTTTTCGCAATTAGGTAGCTTTATTGCACGAGTAAATGTTTAGAAAACGAGCGTCGTTAGGAGCGTGTTTTCAAATTTGAAAGAATGCAGTGAAGCAACATAACAAACGAAATGCATACTCTGTTTTTTTCTGTTAGAGCTCTATACATTTAGAAGAGAATCAAACTTAATTTTGTGAAACAACTTCCTTGGGACTTCTCGGGTATTTGACATCTGTGCGAGAAAACGGTGGTCGGCTGTTCCGTTTAACACTACCTCCCCACGATTCTCTCGCTGCGATTGGCTGAATGAGTGATGACGCAAACATTCGTGACGTAAAATCTAATACGTATAATATTTGTGCGTAAAATGCCGGATTGTGAACCATTTCTTGCAATAGAAAATGGCGTTTATAATGGTGGAATACGAAAAATCTAATACGTTGTCATTTGCGCCGTAAAATGTTCGATTATGAACCATTTCTTGCTAAAGAAACGGTCGTTTATAATGGTGGAATGAAAAAAAACACCAAAAACGTAATTTATGCCGTAAAATGCCCGATTATGAACGATTTCTGTCAAGAGAAAATGTCGTTTATAATGCTGGAATACAAAGAATTTAATACGTCATCATTTACGCCGTAAAATGTTCGATTGTAAACTATTTCTTGTAAGAGAAAAGGTCGTTTATAATTTTGGAATACAAATTTGCGTAAAATGCGATTAGAACATTTCTGCAAAAGAAAAGTCGTTTATAATGGTGGAATAAAAAAATGCAATACGTCATTTGCGCCGTAAAATGCTCGATTATGAACCATTTCTTGCAAAAGAAAAAGTTGTTTATTGTATTCCGGCATCATAAACGACCTTTTCCGTTTAGATTTTACTCCGTATATTTGCATCATCACACATTCAGCCAATCGCAGCGAGAGAATCGGGGGAGGTAGAGGTAAACGGAACAGCCGACCACCGTTTTCTCGCACAGATGTGAACAATGCGATCTTTAATTTGCTGTCCAGAGGGCGTTGGATGCCAAAGACGATCACAAGAAAGTGTTTTGCAACATTAAGTTTAATAATCTCATAAATTTATAATACTGTTATGCAAAAAAATTGCGTATGCAACTCGTTTATAATGTTGCTTTATTTCATTCGTACAAATTTGAAAACTCGCTCCGTAACGTCGCTCGTTTTCAAAACATGGCCTGCAAAAACTGAACATTATGAACTAATTGCATAAACCATTATTATAATGCTGGTTTGCAAACAGAAGAACATTGCCTGCGCAGTTGTCGTCATCGCTGAGCGCCAGCAGCGGCTCGAGTTCCTGCTCGAGGGGGGCGGAGCGGTTCTTGGGCAGCATCTCGAGCGGCGGTGGCGGTGGCGGTGGCGGGTGGCGGCTGTGCCTCGGACGACGCGCGTGTCCGACTGGGGCTTCACTGATGCCGGCTCGCGCCCCAGCCTCCCCACGCACTTACGCAAGGCGTGCTACGCACGACGCACGGGTCATTGATATGGAGGGCGAGACCTTTCGCAGAACAATCGACGATCAGGATATAGAAGACTCCGGTTGCTTGCTTGCTTGCTTGTCAGCGATTCCGGGAGCGTCAATGAATCAGGACATTATTCCTGTAAGTGTAGTGCATGCTTTTTTGCATCGGGAGGTGGCGGTGATTTTCTCCGGCTGGATGGCGAGATCCGGCGCCGACCTACCGTCGGCTAGCGGGTTTTCCCCCTAACCAGGAGTCTCCCACCAGCGGGGCACCGCCCCAGCCGGGACAAGGTATAATCTCCTGACCACTGACTGTTTGCAGGTATTTGTGTTCGTGGTGCGTTTTGAAGAAAACATTCAAACAATGGATTTTGTTTGTTCAGTTTTGCTAAACTAGGGAAGTTGTGCAGAGATTATTTCGCGATACGAAGTGTCCACGTTGATGTCGTGACAGTGAAGTAATTTCGTTTACTGTATCTGGTCTTAATCTATGAAATGTCAGTTTTATCTTCTTTGTATTTCCCATGTGAAACAATTTCTGCAAACCAGTTTACTCTGTGTTGTGTAAAAGGAAAAATAAGTTTGCCTTCGAGCAATATGCCATGAGGAATTATTAAGCAGTTGTTTATAGACGATGACACATCAAAAAACTTCATAAATAATATCCGTCAATATAATTATATTATGCCTTTTGTGTCATTCGGTGCTGACGTTGCATTGCCACCTGGCCATAGATACACGTGTTCAATTGTGTAAGACTTAATTTCCAACATAATTGATTTTGTGCGGCATGATATCTAATCATTCTGCTCATAAAAGTGATTAAAGATAGAGATACAAAAATAAGCATTATAAGTTTGCTCTTCTTCTTCCTATTTAAGAATTTGTTTCGTGAGCATTACTTTGGGCACAGTATTTTACATTTATCTCAGATCTCACCGTCAAATTTTGACGGGTTCCTATTGGTACTGTCTTCTTTTACAATGATGTATCAAGTACGAGTATATACTTTATAAATGTGACACGTGTGTGTTACAAATAAGTAGAAGTTAGTCAAGACAAAAAACGATTGTGAAGATGGCAATTCAAACCGCACAGATAAGCGAAATTGTGACTGAAGAAAAACGCAAGGGTCAATCTATATCTGGGAGCATTGGTTAGATGAGACGCTTGGCATCGTAGCAAAAGTTAATAAAGATATGAAAGGGAAAATAGAAGCGGGTGACTGAAGTCAACAACGGACCGAAAGCAAGGCTTGATTGATGAATTCATGATTTCGGGCGCGTCAACAGCTAAGGTCATTAGTCCCGCAAAAAACAGTGTATTGCGTATTTTTTTATCACGAGAGATGACGGTGATCGCCCACTGGCTGGCGAGATCAGACCGCCGACCTATGTGGCTTGAGGGCATTTTCCCCAACCAGGAATCTCGCACTAGTGAGGTATCGCCCCAGCTGGGACAAGCTCTATGCTCCCGACTGGTCTACCGGAATGCGGTAGAAGGAAAGAGGGCGTGCGGTCTGTTGCTCATTTGTTATGGTACTGCTCCGGCATTCACCTGGTGTTGATAGGAGAAATCACGAAAAAGCACCGATCAGAGCAGCTGTCCGCTAGAATATTTTTTCCAGAATGTGGTTTTTTTCTGAATGTGGGGTCAATCTGACCTACCTGACAAAAGCATGTCGAAGACTAGGACCTGTCGGTCACAGGGATTGCAGTGACTTCAGTTGATGCCTTGAGCCATGTTGTCAGTGCAAGGCCTATGGTGTAGGTGGGGAATAGAACTCCCGTCTGGGCCCGACTCCGACACAAATCGCGAGCGGGAGCACAGGTTACCCAGGCTAGACAATGCTTCCTACAGCGCTCTGTTGTCGGCGAAAGTAACGTCGGGAGTAAGCGGAAAAGGTAGCTCAGTGCATCAACTGATTCAATTTAATTGAAAGTGCCTTATTTTACGTGGCGAGGCTCAGGCCATGAGGCCTGCTCTTCCGTCTGACCACCAAATTTCGCTACGCTCCTTTCGCCAATTGCGGGAGAAAGAAGGTATTACTTGGGTGACGATACAGGCAATTTGAATTTAGCTCAGAGGCTTCATTTAGGCTTGAGGATATTTTACATGCAGTAAATCTTGTCAGATTTGTCGAATTCAGTCGCTGTCTGGAGGAGAATTCTAGAGACCGGCTGCTCTGATCGGTAGTTTTCCGTGGTTTCTCCGACTAACGCCAGGCGAATCCCGGAGCAGTACACTAAGAAACGGGACACGGACCGCGCGCGATCTTTCCTTCGTCTTCCTTGGCCTATCCTCACCAACAAGCCGGGAGATCGGTCGGGGACGTAGAGCATGTCCCGGCTGGGGCGGTGCCCCGCTGGTGGGAGATACCTGGTTGGGGAAAACCCCGCTAGTCGAAGGTAGGTCGGCGCCGGATCTCGCCATTCAGCGGAGGAAGATCACCATCTCCCGATGAAAAAACTTGCACTACACGTACGGGATTGATGACCTCAGTAGTTGACGTGCCCGGAATCAATAACAATCAATCATCATCATCATCATTACCACGTCATGAGTGCGTACGTGCGCAGAAAGGAGATGTGGGGAGAGCTCACCGAACAAGAACAGGGTCGGAGATGGGAAGCCTTGGCAGAACATCAAGAGCAACCGAGGGTTGGGGCGAGCATTGCCAGTTTCCGCAATTTTCACATCCACAATCCTCACAAATGGACACAAACTCCGCAATTTTTCTTTGGCGATAAAAAGTCAACCATGTATGCCTCAATTATATATTTTTTTCGTCTTTTGTCTTCTTATTTGGAATGAAAGAAACGAAAATATTATACTGCATTGGCTAACGAAATCGTCAAAGTAGTTCAACTTCGACAGTCCCTCTTCATGATCATTTCGATTTCAGTGTGTTCATGGGGAATATTTTGCATTTGCGCAGGCCCGATTCGTTCATCTCTCATTCGGCATCTGGCATCTCTGGCTGGGCCCCTCCAACAGCTCTTTGGTGTCACACGCCCAGAGTACATGGAGTGCACAGTCTGTTCAGTCTCCAGCGCCACTGTTGGCGGACGTTCCCAGATTGCATCACGCGAACAACTTCTCGAAGCCTTTTACACAGCTCCAAGAGAAAGCAAGGCCCATTGCAAACCGTTCGGTTTCACTCGTGGCTACTAGGAAGCGCTCGCACAGGTGACACTGCTGCTAAGTTCGCTCTACCGCTTTCATTTTCGAAGAACAGGAGCTACAAATGCATGCATGCATTCATTTTTTCCCACTCTCATTGTATAATTCTGTGATTCGATGGCTGCAACCAGCTGCATAATGGTACTCATTACTATACTGACTTTATTATGATACAGGATCTTGACCTTTCACCTAGAAGTTTACAATCTAAATTTTGACAATTGATTATTGAGAATCGTTTTAGTAAATGTGTCGTTCGATTGTGTACATTGAAATTGCAATTGATATTATATTAGCTTGTCAGCTCAAATTTATTTTATTATTAGTATTTTTTGGTGGATTATTTAAAATAAATTGGATCATAATTTCCACTGTGTTCCTATTTGACTAGCGCAATTCTCCCTCGCAGGAGGACTGGTAAACACAACCACTTGCGGAAGAATGACAGAGCAGGTTTCTGTCTGCTGGGTGGCCTTGGCTGAATCCTGAATGTCAACTGCCACGAAACGATTGAATGTACCGTATGAAACTCGATGTAATGGGTATTAATACTAGAACAAGCCATATTTTTCTACCAGCAAAATTCGTAATTTTGCGAATTATTAATTACGTTAGATTTCGTTTAGATAGAGATAGAACTCGTTTCGTTTGAATGACACTCGTAATTATTTTCCGAATAATTTAGTAATTGATTTGAGCGTCGGGAAATAATTACGACTAATGTTTCCAACGTAATTTTAATATTTCTCATCCAAAATTATGTCGTGCTAGCTTAGTTAATTGAGATCGAAGTTCATAATTATTGCATCTTATTCTACACACAATTACTTAATCTGCTATCCATACGGAGTGGCTAGGAATGTGAAAATCTTATCAAAATATCTACAAAAATTAAAATTTTTTTTCCATTACGTTACGTTACCTACTCATTTTCAAGACCGTATACGATGAGAATTGAAAATGAGCAATGCTGGTGAACTAACACGTGACTTGAACCCCCACATGTCGCTGAGGAAGGGAGCGGTTCGCCCTCTAAATGTGAGCCAAACGGGATGCGAAGAGGTAAGTAGCTTCTCTTTTAAAATAAATAAATATATAATAATTGATTCTTTCAAAAAAATCTCGATCAGGTTTTTCTTCCAGTTTCCCTGATCCATTGAGCAAATGCTGAGATGGCCCCTTGTTTTGCTTCTGGACATAAATGTAACTTCATTTTCTGTGCACGTCTTCTAGAATTCAGTGGGAAATACAATTATTCAAATTATCGTTTCCATGTTGTCGCGGCAGGAAGTAATAAGAGCCAAAATTTATTGCTTGTTTATCCTTGAAAATAGATTTTATTACATGGGAGTGTTTGTTTTCCAAAATTTAAGTAGTATATGACTTAGTGTAGGGATCACAGAATTTTGAAAATGTGCACACAATTCACTTTTCCCCATAGCATGTCATACGCAGTTTTTAATTGTTTTTTACGTTAAATAAATAAATATAAATAAATAAATAAATAAATAATAATTGAAGTTGGTTGCTAAGGAGTTCCAGGTTTTGTTCCGAGAGTGGCGCTAATGCAAATTGTTATATTACTAGTATACCTGCGCGACAACTCACGCATCTTAAACCCCACTCTCTTCCTCATTTTTCCGTTTCCGTCTTAAGCCTGTAATACATCTTTTTCTTAAAGAACTCTGCCAATTTCTATATGTCTCCTTGTAATTGAATACAATACACCCTTGTCAATACAAACTATTATTATTTGACGTTATTACCGAACAAAGAGGTGCACCCGTGTAATTCAAACGCGTAGAATATTAAGTAATTAGTTTAATTTCACAAACAGTTGCAGACTATACTGGCTCTGAACAGATGGGGTAGAATCGAGAAGCGTCGAACCAGCAAAAATGTAATAGAATATTGAAGAAGATCATATCCTGTAGATTACTGTGTGAGTAACGTTTCATTGAGGCCTTTGGCCTCAAAAGTTTAGTTCTTAAGACCCTTAAACGCTTTGGTTCGGAGTTATTTAACTATGTAGATGAAAAAATCGGACTGAGTCTTGCGGGTTGTATTTTATATGAATATTTAGATTTTTTTTAAAACAAATCCTTCATATTTTTAAAGTCAAAGTGAAATTCGTCACAAGTCAAAGTTTACGTGAAATTATGTTTCTTTAGAGACGTCATTTATAAAGATTGGTTGCGTGAGAGAGCCGGAAAATGTATGTACACTACTGAAAGAATATAGGACACAAGTAGGAGGCAGACTGTGGAAAATAAGTTTTAACTGGTAGTAATAATACTTCTCACCAAAATTTCATTGACCTATGCACTAATCGTAAAGTCCATATTAATGTACTATACGTCAAAAGTATGAGAAACAATGTTGTAATATACATAGTTTAGAGATCATATTTTAGTGCATATTTTAGAATTCTTTACTGCATAAATGGATACATATTTCCTAGTTTATTTGTACGTATCAATCTCGTCCCTTACATCACCCATGATAAAGATATATATTGCGCTCTGTATGCAAATATTAAAGCGTGCCAAGAAAACCAACAAATAACAAAAAGAGAAACAAATGAAAAAGACGGCGAGGTGGTACCAATAAACCTTATGCTGGCTTTACACTTACAAGAAAATAGCGAACAATATTATTCCGCGAGAAAAGTTGCCAATTTGAACTTAGCGGCAATACATATTTCTGAAGTGGGTAAAATTTCTTGCTAGATACTCCTGTCGCAATATAAACTCATCCTTTTCCGTTCTAGGAATGATATTGCCGGTTGTTGCTGGGACTAGAATTGGATTGAAGTTTTAATAATATGATATTGCTGGAATGATGACCATAATCACGTGTGCCGGAAGTACAGATAAGGTGATAGCCGAATAATTTTACATTTTAATATGCGATTCTTCTAAAATGAGCGAGAGAGCGAAGACACGTTCTCGAATGCAGCTGTCGAGGGTAGACCACTCTGCTGGGTGTAGTCGTGATGCCAACTCCCCTCGAATCCAATAGAGATCCAGAGACACGTTGTCCCTCGCAGAATACCATTTTTGGATCTCGAGTTTCAGCAACGTTGATTTGGCTGCATCCACAGCTTTAGAGGCGGCCTTAGTGTGAAGATTGGTCGAAACTTTGATGAAATCCGGCATGATATGCATTTTTGCGCATTTTGAAAGGAACCAGATATTCAGTCCGTAGAAAGTGAATTTTTTGGAAAGAGAGAAGAGAGAGTTCATCAGATGCGCTAGATTTGCGTCCATGAATTGTGGGAATTGTGGGAACACACACGTACCGGCCAATGCCAAACTGATATCCTTTGACGTTACAAATTTATTCCTAGCACCTGACCCAAGACTGTAAATTAATTTTACAAAATATCCTGGACAAAGCTACATGCCCCGTACCAATACGAACAGAACTGTACAATCTGATCTCACTCTGCATGGACACTAACTACTTTATGTTTAATAACTCTTTCTACAAACAAAATTCTGGTCTTCCGATGGATCACCACTGTCACCACTACTTGCAGACATGTTCATGGACAATTTTGAAACACTCTTGTTTGAGACACAACATCCCCTTCTTCAAAATTTAACGTACTGGTACCGCTACGTCGATGACATCTTAGCTCTATGGACAGGTACAACAAGACAACTCGACATCTTCCTCGAGTTCCTTAACTCCAGACACCCATCCATAAAATTCACTAAAGAACTAGAAAATGAAAACCAATCAATTAATTTCTTAGACCTAACCATCTCTAGGTTGGACAATAAACACATCTTCAATGTTTTTAGAAAACCCACACACACAGACACTGTCATCCATAACACATCCCAACATCCATCTGCTCACAAACACGCAGCTTTCCATGCCATGATTCACAGACTTGTTAGCCTTCCCTTATCACAAGACAATTTTGAAAGAGAAACACGCACCATTAAATACATAGCTACCGCCAATGGTACAGTACCTCCGAACTTCACCTATACAAGCCTCACCCCATCTGCCCAGAAACCATCAAAATTTTTTTCTATTCCGTACTTTGGAAAAATATCGCAGAAGGTAGCCCATATTCTTCACAAATACAATTTTCACGTTTCCTTTACCACACACAAATCCCTCAAACAACTACTTTCACCTCGCAACACCACCCCACTCATGGCGAAATCAGGAGTTTATGAACTACACTGCCACAATTGCGAGGCTAAATACATCGGACAAACTGGTAGAAGCTTTAATACCAGAATTAAAGAACATTTACATGCATGGAAGCACAACACAAACAAATCGCACTTTGCTACACATCTTATAAACGCAGGCCATACTTTCCACCCAGACTCAGACATCAAAATTCTTGAAATAGAAAATAAATTCTGGAACAGAAGTGCTTTAGAAATCTTTCATATATTTCGCCAAACAGAAATCTGAGGCCCTTCTCAATGAACAAACTAATTTCCTCTGTCCCTCTGCTAATAATTTTACACACCCCGACGTCCCTAACTGACTCCCCCGCCTCCTAAGACATTTCCAAGAGAACACTAAACAGACCTCCTCCGACCCACCCACCCCGCCCGATCTCCGGGAAAGCAATAAAACCCCGTGTCACGTTCTCTCTGGGCACAGTCGCTCGACTTTTGCCGACAGCAGCGAGGTAAGCAAAAACGGCTCAACTTGCTATTCAATTATTTCCCATTTGTAATAACATTGATATGAATTATCATTACTATTCCCCATTTCTTATATATGTATATGTATGTGTGTGTGTATATATATATATATATATATATATATATATATATATATATATATATATATATATAAATTTTGTTTTTCTTTTGAATATGAGAATGTATATTTCTCCACAAACATTTATAATCTGAAATTTGAACTGCTTGTATAGGTATTAATTCCTCTCCGCCCCCCCACCGCAATTAATTTTATAATTTTATCTGCTATATGTTCCTTAACTTTTGCAACCATACAATGTGTCTTTCTGTATTGATTTTTTGTTTAATTTGAACTGCCACTAATCCTCCGTTGCATTCCCCTTACCGTTTTTGAAATTTTGTCTGTAACTAAATATTTTAGTTATCCATCAATTGTAATTTAATTAATTTTTTTCTATCTTTTTTTCTATCTTATTGTGTATATATTTATAAAAACTTTTTGTATCTTTCTGTATTCTTTAGACTGACGATGACGGCAAAGCCGTCGAAAGCCGGCTATCTTAATAAAGCTGATATGTTGACGAAGATGACTTCTTTTATTTCTTCTTATAAGAACGTCAACAACATCCAATCAGAATTCCCACAATATGTAACAAGTATTGTACCGCAGCCTCTGGGTCAATGAACCCGATCTCGAGCACGATTTTCGTCCAGTTTCCGTGATCCTCTGAGCCAATGCTGAGATGGCCCCTTGTTTGTCTTCTGGACATAAAAGTAACTCCATTATCTGTGCTCGTCTTTGGAATTCAGTGGGAAATCTAGTTATTCAAATTATCGTTTCCATGTTGTCGCGGCAGGAAGTATTATTCCTTAACGAAGGACATCATGGATAACAGCCAAAAATGTATTGCTTATTTATCCTTGAAAATAGATTTTATTACATTTGAGCGAATACTTTTGTTAACAATCCTTGCAACAAAAAAACTCTCATTTCTTTATGTATTCAACATTCAAGTAGTATATGACTTAGAGTAGAGTTTTAACTGTTTTTGACATAAAGTATATATATATATATATATATATATATATATATATATATATATATAAATATAAAAGAAAGTCGTGTTAGTTACACTATTTATAACTCAAGAACGGCTGTACCTGATTTGGCTGAAAATTGAGAGCAGGAAGCTTAAAGCCAGAAGACGGACATAGGATACTGTTTATCCTGTTCGACAGCGTTCCTGTGTGAGAACGCACGTTTTTGCACGTTTTGGCGTGATTTCGCATGTTAGCGGTCGTTGTTGCCTGTTGTAACCCATTGTTGTAACGCCGCACTGATAACAAGGCGATAATGATAGCCGCCTTTCGTTCGCCGTTAAATCTATATATAGTCGTGTTAGTTACACTGTTTATAACTCAAGAACGGCTGTACCGATTTGGGGAGCAGGAAGCTTAGAGCCAGAAGACGGACATAGGATACTGTTTATCCCGTTCGACAGCGTTCCTGTGAGAGAACGCACGTTTTTGCACGTTTTCGCACGTTTTCGCGTGATTTCGCGCGTTTTCGCACCTTTTCGAGGGTTTTCGCACGTTTTCATATATCGAATATTCATGTTTTTTCCATGGTCAATTATATGGGCATGTTCACGGGTCGGAAGATCATCTGCGTTGTTTGTTTTTGCGCCTGATAATAAAACAAAAAATGTCGTGTATCACAAGGTACTTAACTGAAGAGTGCAACCTATGCACCAAAATACAGGAACAATAATGAATTTTATTTGTATTTCTAATAACAATTTAACTTAATAAATTCCAAAATCTGCTTATTTATTGCCTTTAACAGCCGGTCCCTATGATTACAGCTTTGTATTTCTCTCTTAAACAAAAATCAATTTAAAAAAACGTTCTTCTACGTAATAGATTTTTTAATTATCTATTTAATATCAGAGCGTTTTTTGAAATTCTTCTTTGTTTGAGAGAAAAACACAAATCTGCAATTGCTTTATTATCACGAGTGCAACAAGGATAGTACAGTTTCTCACAGTGAGTGCGACGCGAGAAAAAGATGGGACCGGCTGTTAAGGCGGAATCAGCTAGTTAATTAATAGCTGGTTAATTAATAAACGAAACAGAAACAAGATATCGCGGATACGTAGTGCTAGTGAAAATTGATACGTAGTGCTAGTGCTAGTCAAAATTCAAAATTTATTGCTTATTTATCCTTGAAAATAGATTTTATTACATGGGAGTTAAAATAGATTTTACTACATGGGAGTTTTTTCCCCCTTTCAAAATTCAAAATTTAAGTAGTATATGACTTAGTGTAGGGATCACAGAATTTTGAAAATGTGCACACAATTCACTTTTCCCCATAGTACGTCATACGCAGTTTTTAACTGTTTTTTGACGTAAAATAAATAAAATAAATAAATAGTGTCGGGACCGCATTAATGCGTCGCAGGCGCACCTGGTGTGTGTGGGCGGCAGCAGCGGCAGGCGCTCGGCCACGCACGGAGTGAAGGCGTCCCCTCGCAGCATCTTGGGCGCGGGAGACGCGTGCGACTGACTGAGAGCCCTTGGGCGCCCCGTCCCGCGCGCCAACCCCTCCGACACGACCTTTGCCCCCTCGCTACGCGCCGCTTCAGCCACCACGCTCGCCCCACCGGATCGGGGTTGCCACACTGGGCGGAATTCCGATTTGCGGGCTGGAAAACGGGACTCTCGCGGGACGAAAACTGACTTGGCGGAATACCGCCCCATGGGCATTGCATCAAAACGTGTGCGGTTTTGGGCGGAATTCCGCTTTGCGGGCTGGAAAACGGCTCTCTCGCGGGACGAAACTGACATGGCGGAATACGCATTGCATCAAATCGTGTGCGGTTTTGGGCGGAATTCCGCTTTGGGGCTGGAAAACGGCTCTCTCGCGGAACGAAAACTGACTTGGCGGAATACGCATTGCATCAAAACGTGTGCGGTTTTGGGCGGAATTCCGCTTTGGGGCTGGAAAACGGCTCTCTCGCGGGACGAAAACTGACATGGCGGAATACGCATTGCATCAAAACGTGTGCGGTTTTGGGCGGAATTCCGCTTTGGGGCTGGAAAACGGCTCTTCTCGCGGGACGAAAACTGACTTGGCGGAATACGCATTGCATCAAAACGTGTGCGGTTTTGGGCGGAATTCCGCTTTGGGGCTGGAAAACGGCTCTTCTCGCGGGACGAAAACTGACATGGCGGAATACGCATTGCATCAAAACGTGTGCGGTTTTGGGCGGAATTCCGCTTTGGGGGCTGGAAAACGGCTCTTCTCGCGGAACGAAAACTGACTTGGCGGAATACGCATTGCATCAAAACGTGTGCGGTTTTGGGCGGAATTCCGCTTTGGGGGCTGGAAAACGGCTCTCTCGCGGGACGAAAACTGACATGGCGGAATACGCATTGCATCAAAACGTGTGCGGTTTTGGGCGGAATTCCGCTTTGGGGCTGGAAAACGGCTCTCTCGCGGGACGAAAACTGACTTGGCGGAATACGCATTGCATCAAAACGTGTGCGGTTTTGGGCGGAATTCCGCTTTGGGGCTGGAAAACGGCTCTCTCGCGGACGAAACTGACATGGCGGAATACGCATTGCATCAAAACGTGTGCGGTTTTGGGCGGAATTCCGATTTGCGGGCTGGAAAACGGGACTCTCGCGGGACGAAAACTGACTTGGCGGAATACCGCCCCATGGGCATTGCATCAAAACGTGTGCGGTTTTGGGCGGGTTTTCAGACTACGACGAAAGTTTAAGAAAGAAACATCACAACGACGCTGACAATGAGGTTGATTTTGTTTATTTTTTTCTTGATACATGCTTTTTCAATAATCATTTGTTAATTCATTCACATTTACTTTGAAAAGGGGAAAATGTTAGTTTTTAGTCCTCTAATATAGAGTGTGTTCTAAAAGTCCTAGAGTCTTTGTCGTGCACAACTCGTGTATTTATCACATTGGCAGTACTTCCAATTAGTTTTGGAACACACCATTTAAAATTAGTCATCTTTTGCAAGTACGGTGTCACTACCAGCAATTTCAGTTAAGCCATAGGGAATAAGCATGCATATGTAAGCATTTCTGTAGTAATCTTTTTAAGCGCGGATCATTAAGAGGAGCAAAGAGAGTGAAAATGCGACGGAATTCTCATGAAAGTTGTCAGATTTTTTGGGAAGGTGGACCCTACCAATGAATATTGCGTTTACGTTTTGCTACAATCATCCCAAAAACATTCATATCATTATGATAAATAAAATGATCTCCTTTGAAAATAATTATTTTATTCATTAAAGTATTCCTCCCATCTGCCGCTCTAATATTTAAATATTAAGATATCATTTATTACAAAAAATGGAAGTTTTAACATAAATTATTAATTGCAATGTTCACACAGAAAAAAATCAAGCATTCCGTGGGGTCTCTACTTCAGAAAAAACTTCAAATTAAGTTATTTTAATGCAAATTCAAATTTCCCGCTTGGAAAGTTGAATTTTTCTTATTTGGGAAGAATTGAGCGAATTTACGCCATCTAACGAATGTTTGTAGGAAGCATCTGGTAGCCCTGCACCGGATGAGCTTAACTCAGAGAGGGTTTCCACAACCAGGAGATACCTGGTTGTGGAAAACCCGACAAGCCGACGGGAGGTCGACGCCGGATCTCGCCATCCAGCGGAGGAAGAACACCGACACCACCCGAAACACACTACCCTTACGGAACTAATAACCCTAGTAGTTGACGTGCTCGGAATTACCAACAATCGATAATCAAGCAATCATGGACTCTAATAATGACTAGCATAAAAGTGTTGACTCTTGAGATTTAGTTTTGGAAACTTAGAGCCGCTGCTGGGAGCATACGAGGGCCCTGCCAGCCGCTAGAAGCAGTTTATGAATCGCAAATTCGAACTCTGGGAGCCTGCTACTCTTGGCAGGCCCCTGGCAGCGGTTCGAGAATACGGCCCCTAAAAGCCTAGCGCCCCGCACTGTAGCGGCGATGGTGTAGCGGTTAGCGTATCGGGATGTCATACACAGGTTCGCGTGTTCAAACTCGCTCGAAGCCGTATATTTTCAAGGGCGAAAAAATCCTTTGTACGCCTTCCTTAGGAGGGGAAGTAAAGCCGGCTGCCCCATGTTAGTAGATGTACTGTATGTAAAAGATCCTCAAGGCCCTGTATGTAAATGAAGCCTCTAAGCTAAAAAAGTCTCTAAGCTAAATTCAAATCGCCTGTTTCGTCGCCCAAGTAATACCTTCTTTCTCCTCTAGTAGGTGAAAGAAGCGCAACGAAATTTGCGTGGTCAGACGGAAGAGCGGACCTCATGGCCTGAGTCTCACCACATAAAATAAGGCATTCGTTCATTCAATGCACCGTCTAAAAGCGACGACTCCCTGCCGGTCACCTCCTTCGAAGCTCTCACCGAGGAAGCCAGAGGAGATCTGTGCTGCTTGAAGAGCGCTCGTAAAGAGAAACGGGCCGTTGAAGCCGCTCTGTTCCCTTTTATTGCGCGCGGGCCGACTTGGGGACGCATCTCACTCCTCCTAATGAGGTTAACTGCTTCAGCGTCTTTGCACAGCGCCCCGAGTTATTTTAAGACGGCCGGTCTGCACGCGGAAAATTATTTGCTTCCGGTCCAAACAGTTGACGCACATGCGGGGGGGACCTGCAACTCTGGCATCACCGAGTCTTCTTGCTGGTAGTACTATAAGGGAGAGTAATAACTTATAATTCGTAACAATCACAAGGTGATTGATAGAAACTTTGGGCAACTAGTAATTTTAATTATATGAGTCTGGCTATTACAATGATTTTTTAGTTCTCTCATTTTATTCTGTACTTGAAATTTTCGTAGCTTACATTTCCATTTCTTGTTCAAATTAATTGTTAAAACAAATTAGGAACCTAAAAGTGCTAAATTGAGCATTGAAAAAATAAAAGAAATTATAAAAGAATATGTTAATTTAAAAGGGAATTTCACAGATGTTTCATTTCTACATTGAAATACCATTGTTTCTATATTATTGACGTTTCGGTTAAACGGAAGAAACTAAGCCATTCTATACAATTAGAGACTAACTTTATTGACCATCAAAATAGGTTAATTTTAACAATGATCCATAAACAACCTGTAACAACTATTGTACTACAGCTTCCGGTCAATGACCCCCATCTCGATCAGGTTTTTGTCCAGTTTCCTGATCCATTGAGCAAATGCTGAGATGGCCCTTGTTTTGCTTCTGGACATAAATGTAACTTCATTTTCTGTGCACGTCTTCTAGAATTCAGTGGGAAATACAATTATTCAAATTATCGTTTCCATGTTGTCGCGGCAGGAAGTAATAAAAATTTTTTGGGTTTTTTTTTTTTAGAGCCAAATTTATTGCTTGTTTATCCTTGAAAATAGATTTTATTACATGGGAGTTTTTTTTTTTTTTTTCTCCCTTTCAAAATTCAAAATTTATTGCTTGTTTATCCTTGAAAATAGATTTTATTACATGGGAGTTTTTCAAAATTTAAGTAGTATATGACTTAGTGTAGGGATCACAGAATTTTGAAAATGTGCACACAATTCACTTTTCCCCATAGCACGTCATACGCAGTTTTTAACTGTTTTTTGACGTAAAATAAATAAAATAAATAAATAAAATTGTTTGGCAGTGCACGCGTGACGGACACTTTGAAGAGTGCGGCGATGGCGCAGTGCTTTGCATTCGCCGCTGACAGATAGCACCGATTGTCTGAACTTTTCACTTCCAGAAACTTCAGAGACAATGTAAAGTGCTTTCCGGTTGATCCCTTGTTTAGGGTGGCACGGTTCCTTTGATTCCTTTTATGATTCATCATTTCTCGTGATTCGTAAGTTAACAGTGGCACGGTTCACTTGAACCAGTGGTTGAGTGTTCGAGAAAAATTTTGCTGGCATTAATTAATTTTCTTAAGCCGAAGCATACGTATATACAATTGTAATATATAATAGTACATTGCAATGGTAATGTACACTAGTAATAAAAAATATATATTCAATATATACGGGTCAAAGCCATGTAAAGTTATACATTTTTATTGTTGAAAAATTGAATATCATTAATGATGAACACGATTTCTCGATATTTCCGGTGTGGAATTACCCTTCTTTGTGCACGTTTAGTCCATTTAATAGGTTTGTATTTCTTACTGTGATGGTTGTTTTGATTGCTTAATTTATTTATAACTTGCGCCGACAGGGAAATTTGAATGTGATTAAAAGGTACCAAAATGCTGCTCCATGTGAAAGAGTCCATTCGCTACAAAGTTGAAAGTAATTTTTATAGCTATCTCTGAATACACGTGCCCTAGAAAGTGGAGAAAGGATAAGCAAAAGTTCAGTCACTTTCTAGAATGATTAAAAAAAAAATTCAACGAATATTTGAGTTGATTTTTCTTGTCCTATAAAAATACTGCAATATTTAACATAGAAGTATTTAAGTAGTATTTGTTTAAAACTAGACGGGGAGTTGCTTTTTTGTTTTTTAATAAAATGGGGGTTTTGAGATGTGATCGTCTCCAATAATAAAAGTGTAAGTAGCATGTGCTTGTGAAATAGAATATGTTTTAAATAATTATATTTATTGCGGTAACATCATGAACTTTACGACGAGTACGAGTCGTACTACATGCGACTAGTACGTATAAAGAAGGATTCAGTTCATGGAGACGATTCTTCTCTAATGAACCAAATGAACCGTGCCAACCTAAAATCAGGATTTACCGTGGTTTCCTTACCAAAGTTATTTTTGGCTTACAAATTTTACCTTACAGCACACATGATTATGATCATGTACGAGCATGATTCTTTTTGAGATAGGTGATTCTCTAAAACCATACAAATACAATATCTACAACTAAACAGGTGTAAATTAAGTCATTTGAGCCAGGTGAAGTATTTAATTTATTTTTCAGAGAGGATCTAGGTCAATTATTTGTCATTTTTCATACCATTTCAATTATTTGTTATTATTTTGTATTTTTATTTTCCGACTAGAGTTGAATTCATAGAGTTGAACTGATAAATCAGATTGATAATATAATATTTAAAGGAATTGAATAATTCATAATTTAAAATACTTTAATAATTAATAAATTAAACCGGCTTAATGAATGACAGGCCCCTTCTTGGCCTACGAAGATAGTTTTGGGGCTAATACAATTTTTTCCCAAACTGTTTCGTATTTATTGCGGGTCTCCAGCGTGCACTATCTGAAAAGATTCTACAAAACGATCTTACATTGTTGAAAAGCAGCGGCTGATTACAGCTCGCTAATGACAAATTCGTTGAAGAACGAATGGTGCTACAAAACTGAAATTCAGTTTGAATCTCATTTCGACATCAGTCTGAAATGTGTGCGTTTTTAATCTTATTTTAAATATAAGCTGCAACAATACGTTATGCATGCCACTTATCTATTAAACAATACAAACTGAACTGGATGACTTTAAAGAATTCAAAATTATCTCTCGTATCTTAGAGGAGTATCCGTTGATGGTAAATACTTCACCCAAGATGTCCACATTCCTCATCGAAGCAAGAAATACGTTATCGCACAGTCACGGAAGATGAAACTGAAAATCTGGCTTTGTTTGTCTGGATAAACAAGACGTGTTCCTTCAATAGATAGACCCGTCGATATTTATTCAGTAAATGAGATTACTTATCGTGCGTGACAGAGTGGTTGGAGACACATTGAATCTAGTCCTGGAAGTAAATAAAAGCTGAATATGCTATAAAAGTGAAGTTTGAAAGTAATAAAATACTTAATAAATAATTATGGAGAGGTATAATTAGTAGAATAGAATTACGAAAATTTACTCAGAATAAAATATTTAAAAAATTTATGTAACATTATTCAAGCTAATCTGAAATGACACTGATTCCCTTATTTTATTTAAAGTCGAATTTTTACTTTCTCGCCTTTCGAAGTTCTTCCTAAGAAGTCGAAGTCATGCAATCGTGCGCTGGAAAACGGCGAATTTTCCCCAGAAAAACGTCTGACTCGTGATTTTGAGATTTTCAAATAGACATTTTTGATTTTTAAGAGAATATCACATAAAGCTTCAAAAATATTTTCTAAATTTTCTCAAAAAACCCTCCAAATTTTTTGATCAAACTTTGTCCTCGGATAAGCTTAAGAGTTCGCTTGCTTAAGGGAATGGTGGTAGCCTAGAGATTACAGATTTTTTGAAAATTAAAAAACGCAATTTTTGAGGGGCATCTTCCTGCAACTATAATATTGAATATAGATACCTTGGAATTAAACAAATTTTTATTTAACTTTTCTTGATATGTAATAAGGAACGGGAAAAATGGTGCTAGTTCCATTTTCTGCTATAGTTCAGTTTTTTGGAAATTCCAAAAAAAGTTAACATTTGAAAACTACAAAATTGGAGAAACCAATTTTTGCTTTGAACGATGTCTGTTGGAAAAAATCAGCTCTTCGGAGGTAGTTAATCAACAAAAACTAAAGGCTGCAACGCACAACAGAATTATCACAATCACGGACGCTCGCTCTCCAGCACGCAGTTAAAGGCTCCAGGGAGCAGTCATGATCCAACGCCTATGCTCGTTTTGTCCTTGAATGAGGGACGTCGCACGCATGCGCTGATGCCTGACGATCCGACCTGTTCTTGAAATTCGAATGCTCTCTTGATGATGTCAATTCGTATTCGAAACGCATTCGTATTTAGAAAATCCGAAGAGTTTGAGTTCGATTTCACTCGAATGGTATCCCACCATTCGAATTACAAAATCGTGTACGATTTCATGCTGTGGTATTTAATATCCTAACCTAATCTTAGATTAACAAGTTTCGGAAATGGCTAATTTCGATGAAATATGTATTTCATCAGCTGTAGAAAATGAAGAATTGCAGAGGGAAGCTGTTGAACCTGGTCCATGAGTGTTTTATCATAAATACGATCCGTTTGAAATATCTCAGAGAGTTTGTGAAGAAGCAGTAGCTGCATCGACTTATTTATCGATCGCCTATTTGATGCCAACACTAGCGCTGTCGACGTCCGGTGCGGTGGTTTCGTGAACATGCGCACTAAGTGTACAGTCACATTACTTCCTAAGGAGTGAAGCCTCCACGGCAGAGAGTATACTACTCCACGGTTTCCACTATTTCTCCCCCTCCTCCTCTGTCCCTTTCAGCCGTTACCCCCTTCCCTGTAACCCACTTAAGTTCCAATTTTTTTTTTCTTAAGGTAAATACATGGGTAGTTATACTTCACATATGTAATTTTTATTACCTACTCACTAACTTACATATTATATAATGGGGAGGTTGCCCACTATGGGTCCTCTGATCTGGTTCTATGTTAGCGAATTTGATTTTAAAGGCATGCAAAGGTTATTTATTTTGAATTCTGGTTTTATGGGTTGGATTTTTTGCGAGTCAGAATTCGGTGAGTGCTGGGATTTGGTCAATGTTATGATAGAAGTTTGTAGCAAGGTATGTGATGTGATCTAATGATACAATGTTGAATTCCTTGTGGAGTTGATTATTTGAAATGAATCATAGGACGATAGTTATGGTTCTCAAGAATTGGTTTTGAATTACTTGGAGTTTGCGAATATTTTTTTGGCGGTGTTAATCCATATGGGACAGGCGTAAGTGATTATAGGTCTTATTATGGTTTTGAATATTGCTATGGCGGTATTTTGTTGTAGTGAACTGTATCTGTTTATTATTGATTTTAACTGATGTAGTTTTGCCTTGGTTTGCATTCTTTCTTTTTCAAAATGATCGCGCCAATTTAATTTTGAATCGAAATACAGTCATAGGTATTTAACTGGTTTGTTGGGAGGACACCATTCTATTGAGATGTTAATTTTTAGCGGGGAGGGGGGCGTATATGGTCTAAGTTTTTTAAATTTTTATTTTTACCTGCTAAATTTTTACAATTTTCAGGATTTTGAAAGGAAGATATATTACATAGTTTTTTTTGGCAAGATGCCAGCGATTTACATACTAGGTATGACATTTTTACGTATAGTTGAATAATTAATAAATATAACATATATAGATTTTAAATTAAATAATATGTTGAAAAATAAGTTAGTATTTGAAAAGATGTGGAATATGTGTATGTATATGTTACTGTTTGAATTCAAGGGGAATGGATAATATATTTTGGGAAACGTGATTTAATGCGAGAAGAAGTATAATTTAAGCCTAGTTAGGAGCGGGAGCAGAAGGTAAAGTTTAAAAAAAATTATCGGTTTGAAGACTAATATAATTTTTAATTTTTTTTCTATTTGAAGTTCACGGTAAATTTGTTTGTTGGAAATAAACCATTCAGCTTTTAGTTATTTTCGTAAAAATTTGTTTTGTATTGTTTGTATTCTATTTATGTGTTTTGTAGAAGCATTGCACCAAATGGGGCATGTATATGTTAGGGATGGACGAATTATTGATTTATACAATAACAAGCCGCAGACAACTCGTAATTTAGAGTGATGATTTAATAAAATTTATTAATTTTAATTTAGAAAGTCGAATTGGATATGTTTTGAATATGGTGTTCCATGACAATCTTCTATCTATATATGAACCTAAATATTTAACTGGAAGGTTATTTTTCATCCAGCATGCATTTGTGATATTATTATTAATTGAGGGGAATTTGTTGGTCTACAAAGTGTAAATATTTTGGCTTGAGTTTTAGAAGGGTTTACTACAATCCTCGGATTTTGTGTCAATTTCGCATATTTTTGTATGGAAATTTGTAAAGTATTTCTAGCAATTACGATGTTTTTGTGAGTTGAGAATAAAGCAGTGTCATCAGCATAAAAAGCAAGTGTAGTAAATGGGAAGAAGGAATGTCAGACGTATGTATGTTAAAAAGCCAAGGAGAGAGTGTGGATCCTTGAGGTATCCTTGATGCTATTGGCCGTTGTGGAGAAAGAGATGTGTTAATTTTAACAGCAAAAAGACGGTCAGTAAGAAAGTTTTTTAATAGGTTGAATAGATATAACGGGGTGACAATATCTTGTAGCTTGTAGAGAAGACCTTGATGCCATACTTTATCAAATGCTTTAGAAATGTCAAGAAATATACCAGTAGCGTGTTCTTTAATATGAAAAGCACTTGCAATTAGTTCCGTAACCCAAAGTAACTGATGAGTTGTGGAGTAGTGAGTTCGAAAGCCAAATTGATAATGTGGAAGAGCTTGTATAGAGTGAATATACTCATTTAAGCATTTCAATATCAATTTTTCAAATATTTTCAATAATGAAAATAATAAACTAATTGGTCGATAGTTAATAGGCGAGTGAGGGTCTTTTCCAGGTTTGCATATTAGAAATATATATGCTTTCCAAGCTTTGGAGAAATACGATATTCCGAGCATGGAATTAAAGATGTTAGTTAATTTTGCTAAAATCTGTAGATTCAATTTTTTCAGCATTTTATTTAAAATATTGTCATATCCTAGGGCTTTATGAATTTTTAGACTCTTTGTTATCTTTAAGACTTCTTGTGGGTGATAAATTTAATTTTTGAAGGAATTGTAAAAATAGGTGAGAATAAATGCCTCTCGATCTTATCATTAAAATCTTGGTTAATTATTGGATTATTAATAAATGAGTCTTCTAATTGATCAGCTATAAGATTAGGTTTATCAGAGTTTGAATATGCATAGTGTGTGACAAATTTAAGTGATGGGATAGGAGTAAATGATTTAGTCAGTTTTTTTGACAGTGACCCCATTGATCTACGGTTTGGGTGAATTTGTTCTAAGTAATTTTGATACTTTTCTAATTCATATTTATCTATACGATATTTAATTGTTCGTGATAAATTATTTATTTTATTTTTAATGTCTGGTCTACGTGTTTCTTGCCAAATTCTTCGTAAGTTATGTTTTGATTTGATTAAGTTAATTATAATTTGAGGTAACTGTTGTCGACCTGAAATGTATGGTTCATGAAAGATAGTTGATTTTTGATAAGAAAGTCGCATATATAAAATCTATTGCTTTGTGAATTGATGTGAGCGCTTTTCCAATGGGTGTATACAGTAGGGGAATTTAGTTTTTCTTCTTTAGAATTTTCCTTGTGAATTACCATATAGAGTGATAACTTCTGCTTAATGAGTTTATAAAATTGTGGTATTGCTGATTATTGTGGGTTTTTAGAAGTCTTTTAACAATATTGGTGTTTACGTTAAGTTCTTTCTTTATTTCAGGTGTAATGATTTAATACAATGGTCTTCTTGTTTTATTTTTAATTTTTATTGCATATATTATGTCGGAAGGAAGTTTGTTATGATTTCTTTGCGTTTTGTTGTCAGGAGTGGGAGATTGTGCTTTTAATATAGATTTTCAGACAAGGTCGATTAATGTTGTTACGGACTGATCTATTTCGAGAGGATTGTTTAAGATTTTTATTCTGGGTATTGATTGTTTGGTTTTCTCTGCGGACTTTTTCCAGTTTATTTTAAGTCTATTTGGTGATGGTCTTGCGGCGTGTCGTGGTATTAGTTGTGATGAAACAAGAACAGGTATGTGATCATAATCTAACTCAAATATTACTGACAAGAATAAGTTATTGTTAGTATTGGTTATTCCAATGTCTAGTATATCAGGTTTACATGTTTGATCTAGTGGAAAGGGGAGAGAATCACCCCCCTCTATCCCCTGTTCATTTTAACCCTTTTGTAAATTATGATTCAACACATTGGGTTCAATTTATTCTTTGTTTAGCACAATTTCTCTCCCCTCTCTGACCCTATGTTTACATACAGAGTAACCCATGGCTCCCTTCTTCCTCCAATTTATCTTCAGATTCATTAAGACTTGCGCTGTTTTACTGTACCGAAGTCGGCACCACCTACACACAGTACCTTGAACCGTTGCGTATCGAACATGCACCGATACCTTAAAGTATTAATTTCAATTGAAAGAAGATCATCCAAGATAAACAATTGCATTCCTCAATGGCTCTCCAATATGATTCTTTAGACCACCATTGTTTAAGATTAGAAGTGCCTGGTTTTATATTATATGTCGACGTTATGGTGTAACATAACCTAGGAAATTTACAGGTACCACGTCCTTATCTCATTGTTTTTGTTTTATATTTGTTTTATACTAATAATATTATGTAAGATTGGTTGTGTTGACCTTTCAGACACTGAAGAGGGCCTTACAATTTATGCCGAAACGTCTGCTTTAAATATATTTAAATTGGCAGGAATCATCGTTTTTTCTCGTAATGTTTGATTTATCCAGTGAATCCTGATTTATTTACCTTAATCTAATCACGAATGTTGTTAAAAGACTAATAAAAAACTTTAATGATTGCCAGTACGCAAGTAAAATCCAGTCTCTTAACGCACAAAATAATTCGATATGGCATTTCACGAAACATAATACTATGGAGTAATCCTCCGTTAACATTGTCGCGTCTCGTCGTAGTCGGTTGTCAAGAGACCGACTACGACGAGACGCGACAATGTTAACGGAGGATTACTCCATAAAACAAGCGCAGTAATGGGAGGATTACTCCGAGAAGCGCAAAGCGCTCAACGACCCCCAAGGGGCTTGGAGACGCGTTGCGTCGAAGTAAAAAAACAAAAAACGATAATTCCATCTCTCAACACGTCATCTGGTAAAGTCTACACAGCAGTAGAAAAGGCCGACGAGCTAGCTTCATTCTTCGAATCCACATTCACAACAAACAACACAAAACCACCCAGAGCAGGCTACAATAATTATATGTATAGCGCAATCCCAGTACGGACCCCATCAAAGAATACACTTCACGTCACCAAGTAAAATCAAAAGTATAATAAACAATTTGCCAAACAAAAAATCTCCCGGACATGAAAACATAAAAAATTCAATAATAAAAAAATTGACGGCAATAACATTCCTAACAAAATATATAATTCCTGTCTGAGAATAAGCCACTTTCCGCATTTATGGAAACCGCAATAGTTATTCCAGTACCAAAACCTAGCAAGAACACAACAATGGCGAATAGTTACAGACCATAAGTTTATTGTCCACCCTATCCAAAATATTTGAAAAAATATATTAAAACGGCTAAGCAAACACCTAATAAACACCAAAGTAATACCTAAGGAACAATTCGGTTTCATGAAACAAATCTCCACGCAACACCAACTCCTGAGAATCACGGAACACATGTACTCGTCATTTCAGAAAAAAACATCATACAATAGTCTTATTTATAGACATCGGATTTTATAATTTTATGCATTGTGCCAGACTCAACCGAATGCTTGAACTCAAGCATTCGATAGAGTCTGGCACAATGCATAAAATTATAAAATCCGAAAAGCTGGGACCCCTCACTACATAGCTGAAATAATAAGTCCTCCTAAATGACGGATCATTTTCAGTTACAGTAAATAATCATCAATCCAACCCCAAAATAATAAAGGTTGGTTTACCCCTAGGAACCCCCTTTTCTCCCACTCTCTTCAATCTATTTGTAGCCGAAATCCCTAAACGAAATTGAGTTCATATTGCACAGTTTGCTGATAATACAGCCATATTCTCATCCGGAACCACATTAACAGACATAAAAATCAAAATTCATCTGTACCTAAATGAAATCGAAAGCTGGGCTTGCAAATCTAAAATTCTCCTGAATCCATCTTTTTAGATGCAGCAAAAATTTTCACTCTCAGACCGTACATGCCCCTTCCCCCTTAATCTTAAACAATGCCCAAAATAAGCTGGTACCCTCCAAATAAACCAATAAGACATATTGAATGAAACATTGACACACACCTTAACTGGAAACAACATATTGACATCAAAATTAACCAAGCCAAAAATAAATTACACCAACTTGAACCTCTTATAAACAGAAATAGTCATCTCCCATACAATACAGCTCTGATATATATATATATATATATATATATATATATATATATATATTAATTTTACGTCAAAAAACAGTTAAAACTGCGTATGACGTATTTAAAACAATAATAAGATCCCTATTGGTGTACGCCTGTCCAATATGGTTAAACGCATCCAAAGCAAACATTCATAAAATGCAAATCATGCAAAATCAATATCTAAGGACCATAACAAATGCACCATGGTTTGTTACAAACAATCAACTATATAAAAAATTTAATCTAGAGCAATTAGCTCAACACATGACATACCTATCCTCAAACTTTTATACAAACCTCATGCAAATACCTTCACTATTTTCACGGTGTGCAGAAACCCAACTCACAACACAGGAATCAAAAACAAGTATCCATTTCTTGTTTTTCTAAAATTTTTCGCGGAAATGGAATAAACATAGGTGCATAAATAGGTTTCCTCAGCCAATGCATTATATTGTATGTAAGAAATTAGTTATAACTTAGTTTTTAAGCCACCAATACATGTGAAAAAGTTGTTGTTATAACTGAACCATGTAAATCTCTTTAAATGTAATAAATTAAAAAAGGGGGTTGTACTGATTTCTATCTTTTGTACTTTACATCTGTTACGAAATTGTTGGTAACATTGGATCCGAGTTCTATTACAAAATGGATTGAGGGTACTTATTTCTGCTTCATAAATAGAAGGAATTTTTTCTATTAGAGTTTGCTGTTCACCAGAGATAACTTTTGCATATTCAAAAAGTTTCTCCTCGAGATGTCGGCCTAATCTTTCAAGTTCAGTAAATCTGTTTCCGATTGGAACTCTGTAACTGCTTCTACATCAGTAGTTGGATTTACACTGTCTGCACTGGGATCGGAATTGAATCTTTTGGGATCTTGAGAGTTTATGTTGTCCCTGACAGACCTCTTTGTTGTGTTGCTTCCGTGTTGAATCAGGGGTTGCTGCGCGATGAGACCTTGTAGAACTGGGTTGTTGGCCGCCACGTTGTCCTCGTTCCAAGTTCGAGGCTACGTCGACGGTTTTGTCCATTTTTTCTTCTTCTTCTGATGAGGTATTTTCATGCACAGAATTCACTTCACTGATGATTTCACCAGCGAAATCAGAATTGATGAGGATTTATAAGGCCTGGTTTATTGCCTGGCCGGTTGATGTACGCGATTCACTTTCATTGCTCGCACTCAACGGACTACTTCGGTATCACTAAACGGATACGTCTGTTCACGATAGCTGCTGAGGGAGAACTGTGTTAAGGCTATATGTACCGAAAAATACTTATAGGAAATTTGTCCGAAAGTACGAAAACGGTTTTAAAATTAGCTTCGGCGATTTTACTTGCAAAAACAGGTTCATCAGGTCAAATCTATCAAGGAGACAAACGCCATTTCGAGATCAAAAATCGAGTCGCAGGATAAATGAGCCCGTGAGTAATCTCGGCTCATTCTTTCTTTCTGGTAGTAGAATAATAACGGAAGATTTGGAAGTAAAATGTATGTAAAATAAGATGTTAGAACATGGTGATATCTATTCAATTAGTTCAATTTTCTTTTTGAAATCAGTTTCCAAATTGGAATCGATAATTTGAGTAATACCTCAAATAATTTTTTGATGGTATTCGAAGGAAGACGGAAATATGTGAACAAGTTTTATACGACTATTACACATGATACGAGACCGTTTGGTTGTGTTACAGGATCACCAGTTTGATAAGTGGAGAAAAATATATTGAGATTGAAAGGGACGAAAGCATAAATCGACTGCCCGGCTTGGCTGCCTGAGAGCACGATCTCCTCCCGTGTCGCAGGCTGCCGGGTTTGGCCGTTCGGCCGAGTCGAGGGAGCGCCCACAAGGGTCGGGTGACGCAACTGCATGGAGCGGGAAGGGGGGTGACGTGTTTTTCCGAAATGGCACTTGCCGCTCCTATTCATCCGATTTGCATGGTTGACACGGCGTTGGATTCAGGAAGAACGTCGTCATCGCTATATAAGCTTACATTTTTGAATTTTTCCCGGAACAACGAGAAAAAAATTTTAAAAAATTTTTGGAAATCTTTTTTGAAAAAACGGCTTCGTAGCGTAAAGTAAATTTTAAAACGGAGTCCACTGCCGTTTACAGATTGAAAATCGGGTAATTTGTTCAGACGTTATCGGTCAAGTAAATTTTGTTTATTTTGGTGCTGCCACGTGGTGGCGACAAATTAAACTAGTGTCGGTACATTTAGCCTTAAGCTTCAACTGTTCTTTCCAGTATCTCCTACGCAGGAAACAAATCCAGGTCGTGGAGGAAGGAAACTGAAATTTTAACATCAAACAACCATTTCTTGAATTTTTTTTAAAATGATTTTTGCTGTGTCTGAACTTTCTATTTTTGTGCGCTCACCTTGCGTCATGAAGTCTGTAAATTAAAATTTTAGTTCTAATTTTTAATTTTTTTCATTCAGTTACAAAGTTACATATTCATAATCGAGCCGACTATTCTTATAGGAGTTTATTGTATCTTATTTTAGCATGTTACCATAATAATAATAATAATAATAATAATAATAATAATAATAATATAGTGATAAATAAAACTAAGAAGGACGTCATCATCATCGATATTACGGTACCACTGTCACATAATCTCCACTCCTCATACACGAACAAAGTCAGAAAATACCAAGAGCTAGCAGATGAGATAAAGACGATTTGGAAAGTAAAAAAGGTTCAGATCCGTCCCCTGACAATTTCTAAAACAAACATCTGTAAGAATTGAATATAAAGCATATACTAGGAACAGTACAAAAAGCAGTCATTCTTGACACCTGTCACATTGTCAGAAAAACTGTCACTGATGTGTCTGATATGTAGTGATAGAGGTCCTGGAAATAAATGAAGATGTAGCTCGTTACTTGCTCTGAGCCGTACGAGTGAGCCTAGCCACAAGGACATCTGTGGCAGGTGAATGTTTCCTCCCCCCCCCGCGTGGGAGAAGTGCATAAGTCATAATAATAATAAATAATAATAATAACAAGCCTGTACTAATCCCTTTCAGGCAAAGGCCTAGCTCTTGATATTATGCACGCACGTTTTCTTGATCCATCGCAACGCTACTTGCGTGAAGAGTGGAGAGTTTAGTTATTTTGACCCAATGAATTTTTATATCAATTTTTTTAGTTCGGTTTTTGAGGGAAAATAGCTTCTATTACAAGGGAGCCATCGTTTCATCACATGAGCTACTTCTGATGAAACAGATTTATGGAACATTTCTTTTATATTGCGTCTTGCAGACCTTCATCGCGTTATTTTTGGTTGGTTACTGTTGAAAATTGTCATTTTGTTCCATTTTCAAAAGGTTTCTCAACACTACTTGCCCTCTATGCAACATGGCGGCCAGCGTCTGGACTGGCCTTTCAACCGAAGTGCCCGTGCTGAGGTCACGTGGTTCGTGACGCGACTGGTGGTGCGCAGAACGAGCAAAAAATTGGTGCCCCGGAGGAACTCACCCCTGTATTTCCACCATGCAATGACTTTGAGACAACAAAAAGAAGATTGGATCCCTATACCTGCTGTCTCCCTCTTATTCTTTCCTCTCTCTCTTTCCCTCTCTGTAATAACCTATAAAATTAACATAAAGACTAATTACAGAGAAAAAGTTCATAAGATCAGATTCATAGAGATTAAGGTTAAGTTCATTAAAGAAGTATCAATGTGCATTGAAAATTTTTATTTTTTAGCATGACATCTATCGTGTCGCCAACTAAATATCTTTTTAATTTATTTTATACGGTGTCGGTATAAATCTTAAAATAGTGTGAGTGAGAGTAGACGTATGATGCACTGTTCCCTGGGATTATTTTTGTCAAAATTCGGGTAATGCCAATGTTTTCCCCTGGGCATTTAGCCGAGCAAGATAGTGGGTGGTCATCAAAGAATAATTTTAATAAACATTCAAAATTTTAGTATGTTGAGGCCTACAAATGTATTTGAAGACTGTGTTACATTCCTCTTCCGTTTTAATACTTGCATATTCTTAATGTCCACATCCAATTTTTTCTAGAGGTAATAAGTACATCACAGAGTTAAAGAAGTAGAAGAATTAAATGTTATTCCAAGGGAGAATAATTAGACTGAAAAGTCAGGGAATATTGTTATGGGATTACAAATGAATAGAAAAAATTGTTAACAATATACTATTCATTTTACAATATAGCATGAAATACATAGATTATATACTTATACGTCTCTTTTTACAAGTATATTGGGTATTTTTAAGAGATTTTGAAAATATTTCTCCGATAGCACATGATGTGGAGTCTCATTTTTTCTATTTTATTTGTTTCTCCAAAGAAGATAGAGGATGGCAGGAGTTTGGTAGGTTCATTGTCTTGCCGTTATCATATTCATTTTGTGTATTTGAGGAAAATGGTGGCGACCTCATTGTAAGAGACGAATCGAGTACAAAGAACCATCTACTCATTACTAGTACATAAAACATTATGTGAGGATCTACATTAATTTAAAAATATATAAATAATTAGCTCTTTTAATGTAGTTATTTGAGGTTTCTGGAAGTTTTTATCTGATACACCATTATATTGTGTTTTATTTTTTACCCACTTCCAAAATCAACTAATCGAAGGAAATTCTGCACATAAAAATAAAATTCTTTCATTTCGTTTAAAATTATGGATTGACTATTTGTGAGCCATACGTACGGTAGCATTATAGTCCAACATTAAACCACTACATTTTATATATCATTTTGCCCTTTGAGAGTGGGTTGAATATTATATATAATATTTATTAATCTCAAAACAATCACATTTTCATTAAACTTAGGTCATCATCGTGTAGCTCTGAAATCAATGAAGGCTCTTAGTTTCGGCTTTAGAGTTTGCAACGTCTTCTTGTCGTCTGTACCTCTTCTCTCTCCATACCTCCATCTCTCTCTCTCTATCACACACACACGCACACGCGCGCGCGCACGCGCCGATAAAATATGTAATACTCATTACAACCATTCACCTATTCATCCATTTTAATTTGCAGTATTTTGTGAAGAGTAACCCGTGACAAAATTCAAATTTTAGTATTTTCAAAACAAAAATTTGTTATGTAATCATATATGTAAATTTCATTGTTATGTAAAAGTGTAAAATAGATATTTATCGCTTACCACCATGTATATGCATAGCGATCTAAAATTTTCTTGAGGTGAAATCTTTTTTTCCTATCTGTGATATTTTAGGGTATATAATAAAATGTTTTCAAGGTGGCGACGCTTCCACGCCCCCATGGAACTCTAAAAAAATGATTTTGGGAACGCAAGCATGTGAAATAAAAAAAAAATAGGTGTTTTAGAGTCTCTGGTAGTTCTGAGGATTAGAAGGGGAAATGTCTGCGGAGTCAGGGGAAGTTGCCGTGACTGTAGGAGCACCGTGTTTCCCACGCTGGAAAGTAGTTCGTGCGGGCGTTTTTTGACGTGTCTGATCTAGAGTCTGTGGATAACAGTACTTATCTTCCCTGTTTATTGTTTGGAAAGAGTTATATTGAGGTACGAATACGGTAAAGTCTATTTTGTCGTACGAGTAGAGCAAAGAACTCAAGTCCTTAAAAATTAACCAAGTAATATAAGTAGACACATGGGTCGACTGATATTGTTTGATATTGAGAATGATGGTAAGAGAATTTACTTGTCAGTTTCGAAGAATTTTTACAAAAAGACATGCATGTAACTCGTGTGATAATGACTTTCTCGTTAACATTTCATTAACTCATTAACATTTCATAATCATCATCATCATCATCCCAAAAACTCACTTTCTGCTATAGTTATGTAAACCACAAGTTTTTCTTTGTATTCGCAAACTAAAAATTCAATTTTCTGAGCAAACGTTGCAAAAATGCTTCGTACCAAAAGAAAGTTTCAAATTATCTTCTGTCATCATGTAATTATCTTTAAATTCCTATAGTTATAAATGTGAAGAATTCGGATTAGAACAACAATGCTACTTATTTATACCTCTTTATAGGTTTTGTTTATTATCGTGCACGATTTGATACAAAAATGGAATTAAACTGCCGATTGCGTGAATAAAACTGAAGCAGTTGAAGTAAATGAGTTTTTTTTTGCACAAGTTTCGGACGTTTTAGCCACTTATTATTTGCAGAGTCAACAACTAATGTTTACGTCTGTATATTACTATAAACGAAAGGTATGTAGATGACTTTTTGAAAGATAATAAATAAAAATAAAAATAAAAGAAAGTATTGTATTAGCTCGATTTCGTTCGTTATCACGATTAGTCAACTGTTTTTTTCTCGACTCAATGTAGTTATATGTATGAAAACTTAGTGAGGGAAGATATGTCCCAATTTACCTATCTATCTTATCTATCAATTTACCCACCAATCTACTAAATAAAAGGTGATTAAAATATTTTCTTTCATTTGCCATATATAAGTGTTATAGGCATGATATTATTCTTCAGCGACAGAATAATACAATTCAAAGTGTCGCAGAAACATATCGATCGTATGATGCGTTGCAGTATCCCATAGTTTTTTGGGAGAGCAGGATAGATATTAACTTTCAAACATTCTAAATGTAATTTACATATCTTCAATTATACTTCTAATCAAGAAAACATTTCTTCAATTTTCACCATAAACTCAGACATGGATCCCCTGAAAATGAACTAACACTTTATTCACATAATCATACAAATCAGTCGACTTTTAATGCTTTATGAGATTCGCATACGAAACGACTAATAGAGCAATTGAAGAAGTGTGAGTAAACACAAATTAGACTCTTAGTGGAATTTTAATCTCTTCAAAACTAGGGGAGAAAAATTTGGAAGTGTTAAGCAAATCCGGGGAGGAATCAAATACAGTTGTTGAAGCTTTTGCGACAGAATTTGCGGAACTAATTGAGAATGATCTTATGGAGAATAACTCAGAAGAACAGCTAACAGGTGATCTTTGTGCATTTTTGTGCATATTAGCGAAAATCATAAAAAATTGTAGCTGTAATAAACTCTATATGCATCATCAATACATTTTAAGTATTTTTTACGGCGATTATAAATTTGAAATTGTAATATTACCAGTTCATATCCCGTATGCAGGTAACATACAAGGCCATTAGATATTGGGAATTTTTGAAGGGGAGTATAACATTATTAGATTCATTGTTAAGTCCAATGCCAGATACTGTAAGAACATAGTTGAACAACGCTACGCATGAAAGAAATATATTTCCAACACATGAAAATAGTTTTAAAACAGTTTACGCGTCGGCGACGCTATATTATTATTATTATATTCAACTAGAATTAAGCCCTTTAAAGAATATATCAATTTACTAACTCTTTGTGACGAGCGACAACAGTTGTACCTTGTACATGATATTGGAGAATATCGAAGACTTTCAGCAGCCAATAAAAGAGGCCTAATGAAATCTTTTTAGCACTGTACTTGTAATAAAAATTGTATAAAAATATTTTGTGTCTTTTATTTAAAGTTATTGCAAAATTCGCCATAAAAACATTAAAAAATAATAGTCACTGAGGTACTAATATCAAACACAGGATGTTGCAGTGCTACCGTATAGGGAACTTAAATAAAAACGTAATTATTCATGAAGAAAATAAATTTATAAACATTATTTTTAAATTACTAGTTCAATGAAAACTATTCTGCTTCGATTGCACAACTGTTATCTACATCGACAGGCACTAAAATAAGATAAGACATATAAAAGTTCTAAATCATAAAACAGAAACTCCAAAAATAAACTAAGATGAAAACAAGATATTGTCTTTATCCCCGTTGGTATGCGTGTGTTAAAACCAAAAGAAAGGCAAGAGACTCGTGGATTCCTTTACAACTTCATATGAAAAAATATCCAAGCGCTAGCACGCCACACTAGGATAATTAAGGCGGGAGTGTTCATATTCCATTGTAGTTTCTATAACTGCGAGACAATGTAAAGCAATGTACTAGTACACTCCTGGCCAGGATGTACATATGACTTGCGTCGGTTCGAATCTTCATCTAAATCCGTGCTTAGCTGCTATATGCCTGTGGCTAAGTGGAGGGAGAGGCCGGTGTAAAGCAAATGGTGGTTGGTCCGCATAGAAGTTGAGGGGACATATGCAGCTATGTTCTAACGGTTTTGTTTCTTTTTATAGAAAAACAAAATGCTTATATAACGAACGGTTTGTGCTCTGGAGCGCTCTAGTAGTAAATATTGAGCAACACAACAATTGGTTAGCACTAAATGTGGCAAAAACACGCTGCCAGAGGGCTGCAACGGCTCCTGTGCGCGCACGAACGTGAAAACAATGGGCGAGCGTATGCGCACAAAATAACCTTGGGTCTTAGAGGGTAAAGTCCTATTCCACTTAAAATTCGTATTATGTACCTTCGGGCTGTGTCCACGAAGTACGATTTTGGAGCGCTCTAGTAGCAAATATTGAGCAACACAACAATTGGTTAGCACTAAATGTGGCAAAATCATGCTGCCAAAGGGCTCCTGTGTGCACACGAACGCGATAACACTGGGCGCTATGCGCACAAAATACGAGTACTTCTGGCCACTAATGGGTTAAAGTGGGGAGTGTTCGTATTCTATTTGTAGTTTCCATCACCACGAAAACAATTTAATGTTTCTAATTGAGGGGTTTCTTCCAATAACCATTCCGGTCCAAAGTTTCATTTTTGATACATTTCACCAAGTTATTCCATACAATTTGCGCTAGCTGCTGGTGTATTTCCTTTAGGCATGTGCCAAAGACATTGAAAGGTATAAAGTAGGGGAAATCATAAATACATTGCTACGCATATCTACGCTATGAAGTTTTTGGCGCTTTCTGAAAATTCTCGAATTTGGATTAGTTTGGTTCTTGGAAGAAACCCTTCAATTTAATTTCAGTCTAAAGGGTCATTCTCTGAGGAACTGAAGTAAATTCCTATTGATTGGATCAAGAGTTCATCTCTACAAGAACTCAAAACGTCAGATTCTAAATGGCAATATTCCATTAATTATTGAGTCGTCCACTTACAAAACTTGTTAAACAATTTAAAAAATCAAGTTATTGTGCTCATTGGAAAATTCTCAGCACCCTCTACAAGATTTATCAACTAGTAAAGTTCACCGTATTCGCTTCAAAACTCATTAAAATGGGTCTCCTCTACTAGCAAAACCTGTCAGAATGGCCAGGGATACTTTCAAAACCTGTTAAAATAGGTCCAATTTTAAAAGCAGCTAAATCACAGACACAACATGGGTTTACGGATCAATTGACATTCAAAAACTGTCAATATCTACTTCACAACTCGAGCAAGCGAATTCCGGGACATAAGCGAGTGCGTGGCGCACGGAGTGCGTCAAGATTTCAGCAACTATATTGTCATGTTGTTTAATTTATGGCACATATCAATATTTCTTTGCTTATTACACAATGTTGTTCTTCCTGAGTATTTGGCTATGGGAGATGTTGAGGTGAAGGATGAGAATGCGATGAAAATAGAAACAAATGGTCAACAGAAAGATATAAACTAGTTAGTATATATTGATTAAACTACATTACATTGTATGTAAGTCCATATTTCTTTACAACGTAAAGAAAATTTGCATTTTTTTAGATTTACACATCATTTATTATTATAATATATTACTTAACTCTACGCGCGGCGCAATCTGCCACAGACTCTCCGTCGATGACTCATCCACCAGTAATTCAACGCAGGAGCGAGTAAGGACAACCGAACTTCACACACAGAAAGCCAATTCTCTACTGAAAGGTTACACGATGCGATAACAAAAGGCGACTCATCTATTGAAAATGACTCAACAATATTCGCCGTTGGCGCGGGTTGAGAAGGTTCCAACACTGTTTTGCTTTTTTCTTTCTATATTGTTTGTTTCGTCAGCGCTGATTTTCAGGGAATTATATTTTTGACACCGCTTTCAACTGCTTTGGTGGTTAGAATCAACAACTGGGTCGTTTATTTACATCGTGAAGTTGAAGCATGTGCTAGTCTGTTCTTGTTTTTACGCAAAATCTTAGTTATTTATGATGCCAGGGAAAAAAGTGCAAATAACGTTCAATTAGTAGCCATCCAGACTGAGTTAATACTCGTTAATCCCGGTTGCAAGGAGACCGATGTTCCTTTGAAGAAGAAATTAAGTTCAGAATCCTGGAAAAGAAAATTGGCGAAGGAAAGAAAGTACGAAAATATCATGTAAAAATAGTAAGATGTGTAATGAATTGTAAAGTCATTTGTGCGACGTGAATAAACATTAGTGGGGAACATAACTATGAAAACAACGGCTGTCTGTTCTTGAGGTACTCCCACGAAGGATTCCCGAGCATGCTGACATGATCTTCATGTAACAGTTTAATTTTTTTAAAGCATGAATTCAAAGATATATTAAAATTTGTATCAAAACTCTCGTTTCTAATTGTTTTTACCCAATGGTCAAATTTTACTAGAGATTAATCATCGAGAATATTATATCGAGAATATTAAAGCTTTATCTCTTAATTTGTTATTGTAAGCGTGTTAATTTAGCATGCTTTGCAAGAGTCTGATACATTTGGCTGGTTTTCCTTAGTGGTTTCGTTCACAAGATGAACTTCAACTAGCAAACCCCGTCTTAATTTCTTTACACTTCTAAAATCTGTTAAGTGTTAACTACAATTTTAAATATAAAAGAAACTGTTATAATACAATTATACAGATTTTAACAGTCAACTCGGGGATTGTTTTGTCTTCATTGCCCCAACATTTGTTGAGCAAAGTGGAATTCAGCCGTAAAATATCATCGCGAATTTCCCTGGGTTCCATCGAAGATGCTAACAGGTTTTACAGATGGACGACTCAATTATAAAGAAATATTTGTTCTGATAAGAGTAAAATAATTCCGACAGGAAAAAATAAATCAGTACAATCTTCTTGTGTCATGAAAGTTAAATAGAAAACCGTAATATCTCCACGAGAGAAATGATTATGTAAAGAAACAATTAAATGTTTCGTCTCTAACATTTGGTGTAGATACGCTTTACAGAAGAAGAAGAACGCATATGATCTTATGTGGGCATCAACAACATGAAGCTGTATAAAAAATAGTAACAAGTTACACATTTACAGTATTCTAAATAGTAATTGTATTGGCACTAAACAACATTTATACATCATTTCAATGATAAAATATTCTCCTTCTCAATAATATCTCGGACATTTAATAGATAGCGTAAGCACACACATACGGACATCAAATTTTAGGGGCACGAGAAAACAATTTACTCTCATTTACGTGTTTTACTAAAAATGTTTTAACTTATTATGAATGCTTTGGCGACACCATAACTTTTTTTATTTTGAAAATCTAAAGTAACACAATAAAAGGATTATGAATTATTGAAAAACTTTTTTATCCTTACCAAAAATATTTTAATAATTTTAAATAAATTTTCTGGAAATAAACAGAATTCTAACATCTCTATTTACAGTTAATAATAATTACAATTCAAGTTTCAGAACGAACGTTTTAAATTCATTTTCCATGATGACGGCATTTCAGTCAAGACGGCATTTCATCTCAAGGAAAAAGTAAGATTTTACATAGTAATGATCAGGAGAATGGGATGGTACGTACATCTTGGGAGTCACTGCTACAACTATGTTATTCACTATAATCGAGATGTCATGTTAAAACAGCCACATGAAGTTTTGACACAGTGCTTAGTTCATTGCTTCGATGTGTCTGAATTGTCTCTGCCGACATAGCAAATACATACACTAGTTGTTTTGAAAAGAATGCTTGGCTTTTTGGGATTAAGCTGATTCAAAAAACAGAAAATACGAGAGAACTTTACAAGAAGAAAGGTCTTTATACTTCATTTCTAGTAAGAAGAAAACAATGTACATACGAACACACTAATGACGCGTGAGCATACACGCTTCAGTAGTTTATTCATGATAATACCATGTTAGAACCCATTAAGCAGAGCACAAATTTCTCTATTTTTAAAGTACCTTGTTGGCCCATACTTTAAAAGAATTATTTCTGTAAAAGACGTAACGTAAAAAGACGTAACATTTAAAGACAGATAAGTTGCCGTGTGCAGGGTAGGTCTTGGTTGGTGGTCATGACAATGCAATGCATGTATCATGCATTTTACTTTTACATGTGGAAAGTCGACTTTATAATGTAAATAAAATACAATGACATTTTAATAAAACTTGAAATTATATTTTTTCATCAGATTGTGTTTTTGAATCTACATCGTAGAAGGGTGAAATAACTGGTAACTTAGTGGACACTAGTTTTTCTTAACATTATGCTACAGTAGCATAGGTGTAATTCCTGATGTAAAATATCATTACAAACATCAGTAATTTCTGTAGTTAAAAATACTTTCTCAGTTTATGAACTACTTTGAAGAATGGCTTGCATCTTATATATTGAAGTAGTACACTTTATAAAAAATAATGTTTTTCTTTGAGGTTGGTATATAGTACAATATAAAATTATACACTATTTTTCTTTGAGCGGATCTGTCGCTTCACAAATTCTGTACGCTTCATTTCATTTTGATTGTGAGTATTAAAACTGAGAAAACTCTGTTAGTGAACATTTAGTTCTATGACTTCCTGATTTGAATATAGCAAATTTTATTTCTATACCTTTACATGATAAAAAATATACAGTACGATGTCGTGCTTACCAATAAAAGAACTCTTAAACCCGTACCGAAAAGGATCGCTTTAATCTTTCTAGTATTTTAATCATCACTATCCTAGTGTAGGTTTGTCAGAAAACGACTCAAAAACGAAAAAAAAAAATTAAAGTGTTGTGTCGGGTTGTTGCGGAGTACACAAATGTTAAAAGAGACAAACCGGGAAGTTCTGAAAACGCTTAAGTCAATAATTACTCGCGACAAATGAAACGGAGTTGGTCAAAGTGAATATTACAACAGTTTGAGAGATAAATAAATACGTTTTAATAATCATATATAAAATGCACAAAAACATCCCATCAAAGCCTGTGAAGTTCTTTCCGTCAAGTCGTCTTGAGTTGGAAAATGTATTATAACAAAAAGTAAAATAAAATGCAGAATGAATAAATAGATTAGCTACTATTGCTATTGTTATTAGAAATGGTTGATCAAACACAATTGTCAGGGTGCAATTTTACCCTTATTCACACATGTGAATACGAAATATTATGTCGCCTGTATTCCAAATAAATCATTGTTCACAGCAATGATGTCGTGATGGCCCGCAATGATGATGAACGTCTAATAGCAGGCCAATCAGCAGAAGTTAGCGCCTCATTTCAATTTTCGACATTTTTCTCTTTATTGTTCAATAAAACTTCAAAGTAACCATTATTTAATACTTTGAAATTGCAGTTTACATATAATAACAAAACCCAGCCTTTCATTTCTTGGAGACGTTTTTAATATTCACGCAGGGGAATGTTCTTGGTTTGCGTATCTTTAATAATTTCGTTAGATCAATTTATAGCAAATAATGGTCAAATAATAGTCGTCTAAACAAAAAAAGTAAAGGCTACCAAACAATGTCTCATCTAATAACGCGTGCATTTACTTTAAAGTTTCTTGGCGTTCTTTAGAATCGAATGCTACGCAATACTTGGCATTTTCGTTTACCGAGTCGATTGTAAGCGTTACTAACAACACACGACACATTTAATTCGTAAGACAGCCTGTGCGTAGACGTTCATCGCAACCAACCTAATGAAAAACGATCGTCAGCACTTCAAAGCATTGCAGTTGTGCGTCCAGTTATAATGTTGGTTCACAGCGGTCATTAAACTTCATCAACTGTTACAACTGCATACATGACACTGAATTGATCCAATCTTGAAATGTACGAATGGAAGGAAGAACAAACGAATCCGTAAATGTGTAGGAGCAGGAAGTAAACAAGCAGTTTATAATTAAGATGAAAAATATTCGTGTTTTATTCTTTGTTAGTGATTCCGGGCGTGATTAGGAGATCTGGCGCCGATCTACCGTTCACTACCGGCATTTTCCCCCAAAAAGGTATCTCCCACCAGCGGAGCACCGCCCTAACCGGGACAAGCTCTAAGCATCTGACCGGTCTCTCGAAATATGTGGTAGTGTATTGCGTGTTAGTGTGTATGTAAGGGGAGACGATAGGACGAGGAAGAGAAAGGAAAGATAGCGCGCGGTCCGTTCGTTAGGATACTGTTCCGGCATTCACGTAGTGTAGATCGGAGAAACCCCAGAAAACTACTGACCTGATCAGCCAGACGCTAGAATTCTCCTCCAAACAGCAACTGAATCCGACCTAGCTGACATGCTAGTGCGAAAATCCTGCCACCGTCGGGACTCGAAGCTAGAACCTGCCGGTCAGAGGGATTGCAGTGACATCAGTTGATGTCCTGAGCCATATCTCCCGTAACTATTCATAGTGATAAATTAATGATAGTGATGAGTTTTAAAAGAGAACAATAAGATAGCATGGAGAGAAAGAAAAAAGGAAATGAGTCATAAACGAAAAAATTAAGAGATAGCAAAAAGAAAATCATTTAGAAGTAGAGATGGCTGATTATTAAATAATGATCGATTAATATCTCATTTATAATTTTTATTAGATTAATATGCATCGATTAATCGTTTCAAATTAATTGATTAATATTATACAGTCGATTAATTTTTCACAGGTTTAAATAATGCGTAAAATATTAATTTTTAGTAACTTTACTTATTTTTAAAAAAGCTATCACTATAACGCAAATCATTGTCAATTTTCTGTATTGTTAAATATTATTCATTAAATGTTGTGTAATCAAATTAGTAAATCACATTTAGTGGATATTTTAAAGAAATCGGAAAATGCCTGTTCATCAACTAAAATAACGTTCACATTTTTAAAATTAAATATAGAAGAATTTAATACATACGGTTTTTCCACTGATAAAATGTTTCTACTTAATCGAAAATATCTCAATTCTTTTATTTTCTTTTACATTAACTCAAAATAAATAAAATTATCTTTTACAAAATCATTTTGATACAAATTTAAATCTCAATAACAGATCTTCAGACGAAGAATATTCAATAGAAACATAAATTACATACATTAATGTGTAGAGACAAAGCATGCCATTGCAAAAAGTTCAAAAGTAGATATACTATTTCATATTTTGGTCATCTTGAAACTTAATAATCGAATTAAAATAATCGAGTTCAAAATCAAAAAAAAAATTAATCGATTTGTATATTAATAGGTGTAATTAATCGATTTCAGTTTTTCAATTAATCAGATAAAATAAATGATTGTTGTACTAATCGCAATTAAATCACACTAATGGGTTAATGTATTTCCACCATGGGTTAATGTGTAGAAACAAGGAATTCCATTGCAAAAATTTCGAATGTAGAGATGTTATTCCATTCTTGAAAATAATTAATATTTGAATTAAAACAAAGGAGCTAAAAATCGGACAAATTAATAGATGTGTACATTAATCAATGTAAAAATAGTAGATTTCAATTTTTCGATTAATCTTATAAAATATCAATAGTTATAATAATCGCGATTACATCGCCCATCCCTGCTAGGAAGTAGAGAATAAAAGGGAAAGGAGAAGAGGTAGAGGTTGTGGCTATATTCGCGTGAGACACTGCTTGTAAAAGCCAATCGAAAACCACGTCGGCATGTATGATATGCGGGGGCCACACAGACCCACATACGGCCCTGAAAACAAGGTCCGCGGCAGGTCACGTGAGATGAGGGGGCTGAGCTTGATGTCGCCGGTTGGCAGGCGAGACGGAACCCGAGACACACAGCGTGTGACATTTCCATAGACAGAGCGACATTATTGTTAGGTTTTAGGACGCCTATTGCATTCGCCTCACTCTGAATGTTGCGAGGTATCTTTAGAGCTGTTTGAAATTGAATACCACGGAAATAGCACTGAGGACACGATTCTACACATGTCACATCTGTCCCTAGCGAAGGGAATGATAAGAATTTAAAGAGCCAAACGGAAGAGCAGGCCAGAAATAAAGACATTATTATTATTATTATTATTATTATTATTATTATTATTATTATTATTATTATTAAAACGGAAGTGATGTCTCTCTGAGCTTTATACAGCTGACAATTTTGGCTACTGAAGGTCATCCTCTTGCAATTTGACAAAAATGTGAAAGTTTTGTGTTACATTTTATTGATTATAACGTTATCCATGTATATAATATTAAAAATAAAATAGATTTGCAAACCAAAATATTTCTTTTGAATTACTTGCATAAACAAGGATTATATTTCATTCGTCTGTAGTTTTAATAAGACGTCCATTTAAAATGACAGCACATGGGAAATTAAAAACTATTGTGCTAAAAACACGTACTTCACGCCAATATTTTGACGCAAAATTACGCAAAACGTATTAAAAAAAAATTTAAAAAAAAAGTCTTTTAAAAAACAGCACATGGGAAATTAAGAAAGCTCCCAACTAGTTTCCCCACAAGTGAATCGGTAATTTTAAAAGGAAAATATGTCCATTTTTTGGAAAACGGAATATATATATATATATATATATATATATATATATATATTCGCACTTTGTTATTATTAAAGCTATAGATCAATGTAAAAATGAAACTTATTCAGCTTAAAGTATGTGTTGTATTGCCATCTAAAAATTCTAAGAGAAGAAAAGAGAAAGAAGTCTAAAACTAGTATCTGATCTTCACACAGAACTAGTATTATCAGCTAGGAAACTCCTATATGCTTCATAAAAACAGTAATGTACACTGAGGTCATTATAGACATCAAAATCTGTTGGTCAAACTATTTTAGAAAGACAACCAAGTCTCTTGCTCGACTTGGCCATCCTTATTGTGGTGCCTGATGCGAGTATTTCCAAGTAAAGCAGCTAACGTATGATAGAGAATATTTTGGTTATCTCGTAGCACGTGAGTACGTATATTGATGGGCTTATCAAGTATTCATGCATTTTTGGCAAAATTGAAGGCACGTCCAGATTTGCTTTTCAAGAAAGTTTGCCTCAGCTGTTTTTCCCATCAACGGAAAGAATATAACGGATGTTCAAAAATTAGTAAAATACATCTCACTTGAATATCTCCATTTTTATCAGAAAGTTTTGACGTAGCCACAGACTCAAGTGGAAATTAATGATGAATAGATCCCGATATTAGTAATTTGGTAAGAGTATTTTTCATGTTCGTAAAGCACAATATGTTCTTTCACATCAATACATATCATTTCTATGGTTGTATTGATTCAAAGTCCAAATATAATGAAATAAAAATTGCTATTTAAAAAAATATTTCATAAATATTTTATGAAGGAAAAAAGGGAAAGATATAATAACGGTTCTGTAACCTAACAAAAGCAAATTTGAAATTAAAGAGTATTCCAAGCAATCAATAAAGTCTAGTTGTACAACTTAAGTGGAGCATAAAGTTTTATGTACTAGATGACAACTGTGGATGTCATTAAGTTTTCTTCTCAGAATTATGAAACAAGGAATTATATCCCTTTTCAAATCAAGTGAAGTGCATGTAAGTGTAAGAGGTGAGGATAGGACAAGAAAGAGAGAGGAAAGATCGCGCGTTTGTGTTGTATTGCTCCACTATTTGTCTGGTGCTGATCCTAGAAATCACGGAAAACCACGGCGTTGGGGCGAGGGGCGAGGGCGAGGGCGAGGGGCGAGGGGCGAGGGGCGAGGGCGAGGGGCGTGAGGCGTGAGGTGAGGTGCGGAAGGAGAGGCATGGGTCGGAGGCGAGGGGCGTGAGGTCGTGAGGCGGGGCGAGGGGCGCTGGCGAGGCGTGGGGCAAGAAGCGAGGATCGGTGGGCGAGGGTGAATGGTGAGAGGCGAGGGGCGGGGAAAGTAGCGCGGGGCGTGGGGTGAGAGGCGGGGGCGAGAACCGTGGGCTGCGGGGCGAGGGGCTGGGGGCGAGAAGCAAGGGTAGTGTGGCGAGGGGCGGGGGCGAGGGGCGGTTGGCGGGGGGGAGGGGCGGGGGCGAGGGGCGAGGGGCGAGGGGCGAGGGGCGAGGGGCGAGGGCGAGGGGCGAGGGTCGTTGGGCGGGGGAGGGCGTGGGGCGTGGGGCGAGGGCGAGGGGCGAGGGCGAGGGCGAGGGGCGAGGGCGAGGGGCGAGGGCGAGGCGAGGGCGAGGGGCGAGGGGCGAGGGGCGAGGGGCGAGGGGGCGGGAAAGTAGCGCGGGGCGTGGGGTGAGAGGCGGGGGCGAGAACCGTGGGCTGCGGGGCGAGGGGCTGGGGCGAGAAGCAAGGGTAGTGGCGAGGGGCGGGGGCGAGGGCGGGCGAGGGCGAGGGGCGAGGGCGAGGGGCGAGGGCGAGGGGCGAGGGGCGAGGGGCGAGGGGGGAGGGGCGAGGGGCGCGGGGCGAGGGGCGAGGGCGAGGGGCGAGGGTCGTGGGGCGAAGGGTGAGGGGCGAGGGACGTGGGTCGTGAGGCGTGAGGTGAGGTGCGGAAGCGAGAGGCATGGGTCGTGAGGCGAGGGGCGTGAGGTCGTGAGGCGGGGGCGAGGGCGCTGGCGAGGGCGTGGGCAAGAAGCGAGGATCGGTGGGCGAGGGTGAATGGTGAGAGGCGAGGGGCGGGGAAAGTAGCGCGGGGCGTGGGGTGAGAGGCGGGGGCGAGAACCGTGGGCTGCGGGGCGAGGGGCTGGGGGCGAGAAGCAAGGGTAGTGTGGCGAGGGGCGGGGCGAGGGCGAGGGCGAGGGCGAGGGGCGAGGGCGAGGGCGAGGGCGAGGGCGAGGGGCGAGGGGCGAGGGCGAGGGCGAGGGGCGAGGGGCGAGGGGCGAGGGCGAGGGTCGTTGGGCGTGGGGAGGCGTGGGGCGGGGGCGAGGGGCGAGGGGCGAGGGGCGAGGGCGAGGGGCGAGGGGCGAGGGGCGTGGGGCGAGGGGCGAGGGGCGAGGGCGAGGGGCGAGGGGCGAGGGCGAGGGCGAGGGCGAGGGGCGAGGTCGAGGCGTGAGGTGAGGTGCGGAAGCGAGAGGCATGGGTCGTGAGGCGAGGGGCGCTGGCGAGAGGCGTGGGGCAAGAAGCGAGGATCGGTGGGCGAGGGGTGAATGGTGAGAGGCGAGGGGCGGGGAAAGTAGCGCGGGCGTGGGGTGAGAGGCGGGGCGAGAACCGTGGGCTGCGGGCGAGGGCTGGGGCAGAAGCAAGGGTAGTGTGGCGAGGGGCGGGGGCGAGGGCGAGGGGCGAGGGGCGAGGGGCGAGGGGCGAGGGCGGGGGCGAGGGCGAGGGGCGAGGGGCGAGGGGCGAGGGGCGAGGGGCGAGGGGCGAGGGCGAGGGCGAGGGCGAGGTCGTTGGGCGGGGGAGGGCGTGGGGCGTGGGGCGAGGGCGAGGGGCGAGGGGCGAGGGGCGAGGAGCGAGGGGCGAGGGGCGAGGGCGAGGGGCGAGGGGCGAGGGCGAGGGTGAGGGCGAGGGCGAGGGGCGAGGGCGAGGGCGAGGGGCGGGGGCGAGGGCGAGGGGCGAGGGCGAGGGCGAGGGTCGAGGCGTGAGGTGAGGTGCGGAAGCGAGAGGCATGGGTCGTGAGGCGAGGGGCGTGAGGTCGGAGGCGGGGCGAGGGCGCTGGCGAGAGGCGGGGCAAGAAGCGAGGATCGTTGGGCGAGGGTGAATGGTGAGAGGCGAGGGCGGGAAGTAGCGCGGGCGGGGGTGAGAGGCGGGGCGAGAACCGTGGGCTGGGGGCGAGGGGCTGGGGCGAGAAGCAAGGGTAGTGTGGCGAGGGGCGGGGCGGGGGCGAGGGGCGAGGGGCGAGGGGCGAGGGGCGAGGGGCGTGGGCGGGGCGAGGGTCGAGGGGCGAGGGTCGAGGGGCGAGGGTCGAGGGGCGAGGGGCGTGAGGGCGAGGGGCGAGGGGCGAGGGGCGAGGGGCGAGGGGCGAGGGTCGTGAGGCGTGGTGAGGTGCGGAAGCGAGAGGCATGGGTCGTGAGGCGAGGGCGTGAGGTCGTGAGGCGGGGCGAGGGGCGCTGGCAGAGGCGTGGGGCAGAAGCGAGGATCGGTGGGCGAGGGTGAATGGTGAGGCGAGGGGCGGGAAAGTAGCGCGGGCGTGGGGTGAGAGGCGGGGCGAGAACCGTGGGCTGCGGGGCGAGGGGTGGGGCGAGCGAGAGGAGGGTAGTGGCGAGGGGCGGGGGCAGGAGGCGAGAGGGCGAGGGGCGAGGGGCGAGGGGCGAGGGGCGAGGGGCGAGGGGCGAGGGGCGAGGGGCGTGGGGCGAGGGGCGAGGGGCGAGGGCGAGGGGCGAGGGGCGAGGGGCGAGGGGCGAGGGCGAGGGGCGTGGGCGAGGGCGAGGGGCGAGGGCGAGGGCGAGGGGCGAGGGCGAGGGCGAGGGGCGAGGGGCGAGGTCGTGGAGGCGGGTGAGGTGCGGAGCGAGGCATGGGTCGTGGGCGAGGGGCGTGAGGTCGTGAGGCGGGGCGAGGGGCGCTGGCGAGAGGCGTGGGCAGAGCGAGGATCGTGGGCGAGGGTGAATGGTGAGAGGCGAGGGCGGGGCGAGCGCGGGCGTGGGGTGAGAGGCGAGGGGCGAGAACGTGGGCTGCGGGGCGAGGGGCTGGGGCGAGAAGCAAGGGTAGGTGGCGAGGGGCGGGGGCGAGGGTCGTGGCGTGGGGAGGGCGTGGGGCGGGGGCGTGGGGCGGGGGCGAGGGGCGAGGGGCGAGGGGCGAGGGGCGAGGGGCGAGGGCGAGGGGCGAGGGGCGAGGGGCGAGGGGCGAGGGGCGAGGGGCGAGGGGCGAGGGGCGAGGGGCGAGGGGCGAGGGGCGAGGGCGAGGGCGAGGGGCGAGGGGCGAGGGCGAGGGGCGAGGGCGAGGCGAGGGCGAGGGGCGAGGGCGAGGGCGAGGGCGAGGCGAGGGCGAGGGCGAGGGCGAGGGCGAGGGCGAGGCGAGGGCGAGGGCGAGGGCGAGGGCGAGGGCGAGGCGAGGCGAGGGCGAGGGCGAGGGCGAGGCGAGGGCGAGGGCGAGGGCGAGGGCGCGGGCGAGGGCGAGGGCGAGGCGCGGGTGAGGGGCGGGCGCCTGGGTGAAGCACTCGTTTGAGGCACGCGAGGGGGCGATTGGGGCTGGCGTTGCATAAAACATCCGCAGGCGCATATAGCCCCCGGCGCGCCGCGTCGCGTCTCGTTGGCGCGATTCAGCCCTGGACCTGAGGAAGGCAGCGGGCGAGCGCGCTGCGACCGCCCACCCAGGGCGCCTCTCAGCACCTGACTTCGCGTCCCGCGCGCGATACATAGGGTACTCCCAAAACGCACATCGTCTGAGTCGTTTACAGAAAAACATGACACGAGCTATAAACGCGGTCTCAAAGTATCTCAAACTCCAATAAGGAAACGCTTGAACAATGCCTATTCAGAACCAAATATCCATAAAATCAATTACAAAGGTAAATTGTTAAACTTTAGTCGCTTTAACAGAGAGTAATATATTTATGATTTTCAAATTTGTTAGACGTGAAAGTTATTAATTAGCATAACGTGATTATTAAAATCAACAATAATGATAATAATATATATTAATATAAATATAATAATAATATAATAATAATAATAATAATAATATAATAATAATAATAATAATAATAATAATAATAGTTCCTATATTATATGTTTAGAACACTAAACCATTGTTTTTAAACTCGCGGTAATGTTTCACATGGAGGCCGTGTGCGCGCTGTGGACGTCCTTGAGGCAAATGTTAACGTAGTGCACCTTTTGAACGCATCGCTTTGACGCTGGGCACCTGGTGTTGCAGAGACCGCGCGCAGCAAGATGTTTCACGGCTTGTTAGGCAATTCGTGTTCTCCCGCAGCAGAGGTTTCAGAATTGCTCTCCAAGAGAAAAGAGGAGCTGGGTCGAGGGATGGGATTGGTTTGCACTCGTACGGCTCTTGCATATTAAAACTGCCAACGCACAACAATTATTCCTTGACAAAAAGTGTTGCAGGCAACTACAGTAGCGAAAAAATTAATCCTAACACACGCTGTCCTTTACAACATTTTATTTTTACACGGGAAAACATAACATTAATAATTTATCTGCCCTTAACTGCTATTATGCCCCTTATATGCTATTATAATTTATATGACCCTTATATGCTATTAACAATAAGTTAATAAGTTCATTTATTCTCTTAGGCATTGACTTTTCTAAAGTTAAACATTGTTTTTGATTTTTTCGTCTCCAATATTTTAATGTATTGATCAATTTTATCATTCTCCACCAACAATGAAGATGAAGACAGCGCAACAATGTGTCAATTGAATTTCACATCAAGACAGCTGCGTACCAAAACACTCTTACCAAATAATGAAAATATTACGATAATTCCCTCTGTTAATTTATTTGTTTGCTACGATTTTTTTGAGAGTGGTCAACTGGAGAAGATTTGACATACCCTTCGAGGCTAAAAGAGATATTTTCAGACAGCCACTAGTTGGAGATTCTTATGTGCTCAGATAAATATGTGAATGCAACACAGGAAACAAAATTATTTTGTCTCACGCCATCAACTGTTAATGACCTTAATATGTCACTAAGAAATTGTGCACTTTAATTAAAATAAAAATCAAGAAGGTCGTCTAAAAAATAATGTATGACACACGTGTTGAACGTTCTCAGCAGGGGCTTCAGCATTTTTGTCATTTTCCTAGTTTCGTAACTGGCAAGACGCTTCAAGTATTTATGGACAGGAGTGCCCCGTGTAGAACACAGCTTCTACGATTTCGGTAATGTATTCTAGCGAAGTCAAGGAACTGCCGACATATGAAATAAAAACTTCCTTTGTAAGAAAAAGTGTCCCATGAGATGTTACGGAAAAAGCAAGAGTGCGGTGTAGGTTTTGCTAAGAAATAAATTAAGAGCCCTTGTTGTTCCATCTAAGTCAAATAGTTTCAGATAAGTAAACATGGTACGTAAAATTTCCTAATAAGTTTACAAATTTTGGAATATACAACACCTGAACAACTTTTTAATATTCAATTGTTTGAAGTATATTGGCATACAGAAGATTATTTGGCAGAGCTATGCGTAAAAGTTGTTAATTTACTCACAATATGATTTCGTTATTTCAACAAAAATCCAATACACCAAAAAGCCAAGCAAAAATCTCAAAGTAATTATATATACTTTAGATATTGGACATTAAGTACACATAACATGTTTCACAGTTGACAATATATTGTAAACAGTGGTAATCCACGGTGGTTGGTTACGAAGACATTGAAGCACTTTATGAAAGTTATCTAGCCTAATGTAAGGCATTTTTGATCATCGTGGCAGGGAAACAATCATTAATTTGAGTAAGTAAGAATAAAACAAATTAGAAATTAACAATATTGTATAATAAATGCTTTCTATAATGGTCCCAAGCAACCATTTCGAATGATGGATAATATAAGCTTGATAAGACTGTCTGCACTACCACAATAGCACATGAACAATACTTTGGTCCGGATTTCAAAGTTAACTTTTTGATGTTAGTTTTTCCTCTGGGATAATTAACAATTACTAAATTTTCTTACACTAAAAAAATATCAAATCTATGTCTGAAATAATAACTTCAAAATAAAACAGATAAAATGAATGTATTATAAAAGCTTGAAATTCGAGATGGCCAATTAGAACTACATATCATTTTACTAGACTTATCGAAATAGTAAATAATTGAAGATCGTGTGCCAATCATTTAGCCGGCCACTTATACAAATGATCTCGAAAATATTTATTCTCTCACAAACATCATGACTTCACTATGCGAAGTGCCGTGAAAACACACACGAGTATTGAATAGAGCTGCGCGGACGCTCTGAGGTTCTCACAGATAACCATCACATATGGATATACAAGTTACATCGCATTCATCGAATCTAAATATTGAAAGTAGAGTTTCTCTTTCTTTAGGAAAATGGTTAAGTTGATTTTCCTTGACAATGTCTCAAAGTTACCATAACTGTCATATGTACAGGCGTTAATTTCATTTTCACTGCGTTACAGCCGATCAACTAGAAACACAATTGAAACATCGTCTTATTTTCAAATACCGTCAAAAGTAATTAGGCAGGGAAGAAGTCACAAGTGCTTTCGAGGCTGCGCAATCAACGGAATATCTCTACATGGGAACCAAGTAGAGAAGCACTTGAATTTGACGCGTGATAGACCGTCATATTTCCCTTCGCAGAACGTAGGATTTCCTGTTTCACAACGATTTCAATGCCGATGTGTGCAGCATGGAGGGGACATCTCAAATACAGACACTATGTAAACTTCAACTCTAGCAACTTGCTGCATTTTTTATTTTGGCGCGACAGACCCAGTCGGTCGAAAAGGAGGGAATCTGCACGTGGTTGAATTCAGTACGCGCTGCTCCCACCATCTACCTGGATACACACACACGAGCGCACAAAGAGATAAACTTGGAGCACACAAAACTCCGCTGGAGTTTTCGTTGGGGTTCCCTTTGTGTTACTCTAAACGCCAAGGCAGGTGGTAGGAGTTCAGGCTCTGGTTAAACACCAGAAGGCAACATTCAGAGTCCCAAGGGACACGGGTTAACATTTACAAATAATACGAATGGACTGTACTCTACGTACAGTGAAAGTGCTCAAGGCAGAAAATACACCAATATTTTCTGGGTACGTATCTCCCCACTCCACGTTACGTTCTAAACCTCGCCCAGACAGCAGAGCAAAGGCGATGATCTTGAACGAGTTCGTTCCACCCCTCTCATCAGGAGGACGCCCCGTCCCGTCCCGTCCCATCCAATTTCATCCCCCTCGTCCTATCCAGACCGACACTGGGGTTTCACACGTTGGTGACCTTGAAGGTGTCGATCTTGGCGATGGCGGCGCTGAAGTTGGAGTCGGGCAGGTGGTCGGGCGCGTCGAAGGAGCCAGCGTCCGCACCAGGGTGCCCCGGCGGCAGGCCGGCCGCTGCGCCGGCCAGCGGCTGGGCATGGCGGCTGGAGTACAGCCCGGCCTCCTTGCCGCCCACGCCGCACCCCGACAGGTTGAACTTGGAGAAGGACCGGTGCTGCGAACAGAGCGATTCAATTCAATTGGATTGAATGTATTAGGTTGAAATTGGAGAAGGACCGGTGCTGCGAACAGCGTTCATTGGATTGAATGTATTAGGTTGAAATTGGAGAAGGACCGGTGCTGCGAACAGAGCGATTGAATTGAATTTATTAGGTTGAAATTGGAGAAGAACCGGTGCTGCTAACAGAGCGATTTAATTCAATTGGATTGAATGTATTAGGTTAAAATTGGAGAAGGACCGGTGCCGCGAACAGAGCGATTGAATTGAATGGAATTTATTAGGTTGAACTTGGAGAAGAACCGGTGCTGCGAACAGAGCGATTCAATTCAATTGGATTGAATGTATTAGGTTGAAATTGGAGAAGGACCGGTGCCGCGAACAGAGCGATTCAATTGAATGGAATTTATTAGGTTGAAATTGGAGAAGGAGCGGTGTCTGTCAGTGACACGAACATTAAGATTCTCACAAAATTCGAAACAAAAACATTAAGAAAGTTTTGCGGAGCAACGTAGTTCATTATCGTCACAAAACACTTTATAAGAACCTAAACATCTACAGTATTGCGGATGACACTACGAATAGAAGCCAGGATTATTTGAAGAAATGTAGGGAACATACAAACCTTTTATCAATTTATCTACTCGACAATAGTGCGCACATATATAGACTGAAACGTCAACACATATTAGAACTGCCAAACCGCTCCTTCAATTACTAAGTAAACAAAACCACTCTAAATGTAGCAATGTTGCTCCTCCATGTTGCCACCTCAGTACAATAATGTTATTTGTGTCAATTCAAATTATTTACTAAATTTTCTTCAAGGACAGATTTTTAACTGTGCAGACGTGAAATGAAAAAAAAAAATACGTCAACAAAATACAAGAAGATAAAGAGCAGGGCAGAATTTCGAATGATTCTCCATTTCATCAGCGTTCATATCGACATATTATCACCATGTCACGATAGGTTTTTTGGGAATAATGCAATTTTGGAATCAATTTCTGGAATCACAAAGCTTTGAATTTTCGATTATTAAAACAATATTTGAATGTAGTATGACGTATGGCAAACGGACTCGTTAAGGCTTAATTTACAATGCAAACGTAAACATAAACGTAACGTAGCCGCAAAACCTACAAATGAGTTATTAAGCGCGACAATTCACAATGCCTTGAAGTAATTGTAAACGTAAAGGCGTAAACTAAAGAGTTCAAAAGCACCAAGCTAATACGTTAAGTTTACGTCAGAAGTCTAAAGAACACGAATCAGTGTAACAATGAAAGAAACAATCATGGTGGATTTCAGATTATGTTCAGATTTGTGGTTATGTCATTTCATTACGGTTATGTTCTGAACTTGTTTGCGAACGGTTTTGATGCGAGTAGTGATTTCGAAGAAATAATTTAGATCAAATTTCTTGTGATTTTAAATTGACGAGGCGAATAAAATAATTACGTTCGACGAATTACTCGTGAATTGATTAGAAGATGTTTGAGTTTAAGATTAGAATATTGTTTATAAAATAAAGAAAATGCGAGCAGTAATACAACAGCTTATCGCATAAAGACAAATCGATAGGAAAATCGAAGAAAAAGCTAGAAACCATGGTGGAAAGATCTTTTCACCATGATAGAAACGAATCGACCAAGTTTCAATACTTTGAATTCTGATTGGTTCTAGCAAAACGTACGTTGCAGCTTATGTTCGTGATTATGAATTCTTGTTTCTACGTGTAAATTTTACTGCTAAGTTCACGGCATTACGTTACGTTACGTTTAAGTTCGCATTATGAATTAGGTCTAAGGCAGGAAGTCTGGCGTCGCGCAGGCGCCGAAAATTTAGGATTAGGGCATTAGGGTGTCGCCAGCGAGCACGTAATGGATGGCCCGAAACGCAGGTGTAGAACATTCCAGAAGTATTGTGAGAACTTATAAATATTTATTAAGCTATAGGAGCCAGGTCGAGAGGCGGAACCGAGTGGCGTCGCGGCGATCGCGTTTTGTTTTTTGCCGCGCGAACGTGAGTACACAACTGGGCGAGTATTCACGTGGGCTGAGAGTATACAACTGAGAGCGCGAGTCGCGGGGTGGGAGACCTCGTGCGCATGCGCAAAACCTACCCCCACGTGCGCGTATGTCGGAAAGCTACCCACCACCCTGTATGTCGGAAAGCTGTACAGTAGAATCTCAGTAATTTGAGGTGGAGGGACCGGACCTAGCTCGAGTTAATGAAAACTCGAATTATCGAAAATGATTAATTTATTAAAATGTAAATACAAACATGATTTTTAAATTTCAACGCATTTGTATTTCAATAGAAAAATCTTGTACGCACGCATTGGATTACGTGCAAAGCCTGGACTGTTTAGTTTTCTACATCTTCTAATACTTTCGTTTCTGCACATAAACGAAGAGAAACGCATTAACTTAACATTTAAAATATTAGTCTTTCTCATATTGTAGAAAAAATATTATTTTGATCCACGATTCAAGAACAGCGTTTCATACGCCAGTACTCGCATGTTGAATTCTGTCAAACAGGCACACAAATTTTACACCAGGATATGGCAACACAGTGCAAAACAGAGATAAACATTTTATTGATATCATTCTCAGTCTACAGTCGGCTAGTGGGGTTTCCCCTTCACCAGGACTCTCCCACCAGCGGGGCACCGCCCCAGCCGGAACAAGATTTAAGCTTCCGACCGGTCTCCCAGAATATGTGGTAATGTAGTGCATGTTCGTGTAAGTGTGTGTATGTGTAAGGGAGAGGATAGGAGAAGAAAGAGGAAGAAAAGATCGCGCGTGTTCCGTGGCCCGTTTCGTATGGTACTGCTCCGGCCTTCGCCAGGTGTTGATCGGAGAAACCCGGAAAACTACCGATTAGAGCAACCGGCTGCTGGAAGTGTCCACCAGCGACTGAATTCGACCTAGCTGAGAAGCTAGTGTGGAAAATGCTGCCACCGTGGCGAGAGGTGTAACCCTATGACTGCCCGGTTAGAGGATGTGCAGTGACATCCTTTGGTGCCCTGAGCCACCTCTCTCGGTGCGACGGTGGTGGGTGAGTGCTACGGAGGCAGTACGAGCGAGTGCATCGCCGCTGGGCGTGATGGAGAGGGAGGAGGGGAGGCGACGCAGGTGACAGCTGGGGACGCAGGCGGAGGGCTGCGCGCGTGGGTGGGGCAGGCGAACGGGATGGGGTTTGGTTTTCGTGTTTCCGGGCGCGTCAACTGCTTTGGTCATTAATCCCGTTAGTGTAATGCATGATTTTCTCGGGAGATGGCGGGATCTTCCCCGCTGGATGGCGAGATCCGGCGCCGACCTACCGACGGCTGAGTGATTCCCTAACCAGGACTCTCCCACCAGCGGGCACCGCCCCAGCCGGAACAAGATTTAAGCTTCCGACCGGTCTCCCAGAATATGTGGTAATGTAGTGCATGTTCGTGTAAGTGTGTGTGTATGTGTAAGGGGAGAGGATAGGAGAAGGAAGAGGAAGAAAAGATTGCTCGTGTTCCGTGGTCCGTTTGGTATGGTACTGCACCGGCATTCGCCAGGTGTTGATCGGAGAAATCACGGAAAACTATCGATTAGAGCAACCGGCTGCTGGAAGTGTTCACCAGACAGCGACTGAATTCGACCTAGCTGAAAAGCTAGTGTCGAAAATCCTGCCGCCGTGGGGAGTGGGACCCTAGGACCTCCCGGTCAGAGGCGCTGCAGTGGCATCAGTTGATTCACTGAGCTACCTCTCCCGGTCGGGATGGGGGGCGCGCGGAGGTTTGGGGCTCGGAATAGCAGGCGGGCGCCAATCGATGGGCGGCGCGAGACAACGTCCGAGACCCCACTCAACCCCCCACCCACGGCGCTCTCCGACCAGGACGGGGCTTCCACTGCACAATCCACAACACAAAGTGAAAGATTTCAGACAGAGTGCCGGGAGAGTTGGATCAGGACATCAACTGATGTCACTGCAAGCCTTTTGACTGGGGGGGGGGAGGCGTCCTAGGGTAACACTCCCCACGGTGGCAGGATTTTCGACACTAGTTTGTTAGCTAGGTCGAATTCAGTCGCTGTCTGGAGGAAAATTCTAGAGGTCGACTGCTCTGATCGTTAGTTTCCCGTGGTTTCTCCGATCAACACCAGGCCAATGCCGGAGCAGTACTCTAACAAATGGACCACTGACTACGCGCGATCTTTCCTAGCTCTTCCTTGTCCTATTCTGACCTCTGACACACATTTACTTTAACATGCACGACACTACCACACATGCGGGGAGACAGGTCGGGAGCTTAGAGCTTGCCCGGGCTGCGGCGGTGCCTCACTGGTGGGAGATACCTGGTTAGGGGGAAACCCGCTAGCTGACGGTAGGTCGGCGCCGGATCTTTCCATCCAGCTGGAGAAGATCATCGTCACCTCCCGAGCACAAGAAACACGCGCTACGTGTAAGGGACTAATGACTGTAGTAGTTGACGTGCCCGCATTCACCATCAGTCAATCAATCTATAACGAAACTCAAAAGACCAAGATCGTTCTTTCGTTACAAAAAGTATTCGTTAAAGCGAGAGTGCCAGTGCGCCTGATGAATAAGGAACAATACGCCCATCCTATGCTGCTTTGTCAGGAACTGCTTGACCGTTCAGAAGAAGATAAAAAATGTTGTCAACGATCATAACCGGCGATGAATGGGTTTATGGTGATGACATTGAAATAATTGTGGCAGTGGATGATTGAAACGTCCCCCCAGACCCAGAAAAACTCGTCAAGTTTGATTCAATGTCAAGCTGACAGTCTTTTATGCTAAGGGTATTGTTCACCACGAGTATCTCCCCGAAGGCTTGAATGTGAACCAAAATTAGTATATTGAAGTTCTGAGCACTGTATTAAAACGCCATCCGTTGCCGGAGGCCAGAAATGTGGAGGAGTGACAACTGGTTTTTTACTCATGGCAACGATCCAGCCCATTCAGCCTTCAGAACTCAAGAGTTTTTGACTCAAAACTCAATCACTGTTCTTCTTCACCCCTCGCCTACTCAGCTAACCTCGCTCTTCGTTACTTTTTATTGTTCTCCAAACTGAAAAGTCCATTGAAAGGAAGAAGATTTGAGACGATTCCCAAAATTATGGGAATTTCAACGGAGCTGAAGGACATTACAAAAGAAGCGTATCGGGACTGTTGCAATAAGTGGAAACACCGTTGGGATAAGTATGTGCGTTGGGAAGGAGAGTACATTTTGTTTTATGACGTCAGTTCTCGTATTTTTAGACAGCCCTTCGTTTACGTGGTATATAGAAAGTCTTGTAACGACACAGCAAGAAACGGGTACTTTTCTACGGGAAAAAGTTATGCAATTAAAAAAAATAACAAAATCAATATTTTCTCGAAATATTTTCTTCAAATGTTTCGAACGAAAAGTGCTAATTGCACTGTTTAATATGGCGTAATAAAAGAAAGTTTATTTTCGTGTAGTCTCTTTTTCTTACAAATGTAATTTCTTTTAAATATCACTCACGCCGTTAATATGCACATTATCACCAATTAATAAACACTATTGAATTTGCAAGTGGTTCTGCTTCAAACGATGTGGAGTGAAGTTTGTTTAAAAATTGAAACGTTTCTGTAAAAAAGAGCTTCAAATTTTGTATTTACAATAACGCTTAAAAGCCATTTTCTTAAAATTGGCTCAAAAGTTTTCCAATGAAAATTGCCATTTAGGACGAGGTTTTACTTTTCTTTAATATATTTAGAGTAATATTTCGGGTCTACAAATAGTAAACTGAAAAACTGTGATAATTAAAAAAGAATATTTGGGTAACGATAGATGTTAGCAGGCAAAAGTATGTGACAAGACAGAAAAGCTAAGCTAAACCAAAAAATAGAGAAATTGAGTAGTACGAGAATGTCTGTGTCATTCTTTAGCGCCACACGTTTCTCTACTGCTTAAGCGGTAGGAAGGAAGTAAAAGATTTGATTTCTGTAGATTGGGTGATTTTTTATTTCACTGTTAATATTTCTTGGTGAACAAATATATTCATTTCATTTTAGGACCATCGGAATCTCTGTAAATACTTGGTCAGTAGTTACACAGTAATTATCTTGATGACTGTCTTGACTTTGTTTTAGATGGATATTAAATTTTTTACTCTGTATGTTAGATCTGAGATTGTTTCCTCACTTCAGCGGATGTCATGAGATCGAATTGATAGCATACCATCGCACACACAAACGTAATTCGTAACGAAGCATAAAATCAGACACAAAACAGCAGTATTTGTTTCGACTCAATGCTCAATTCAATGTTTCTGCTGCTGCGTTACAATATTCTAGTTAATTCTAAACTGCTAGTGTGGTCTATATCAAATGTTTCAGAGAGAAAATTCCGCAAACATTAAATTCTAATATCTACTTTTCAGCGTTTTATATTGATGTTTATTAGCAGACATTTTCATTAACAGAAATTGCCAATCTGTCAGAACCGGGCACTACAGATTCCGAGAAAATGCACACAGTTAATATTTCAAAGATTGTCTGGACTTTTAAGTTCATCGATAGATTGATTGATTAGTGCTCGGGATGCGTCAGCTGTTAAGCTCATTAGTTCTGTAAGTCTTTTTTCGCGGGAGGTGTCTGGCATCGTTCTCCGCTGGATGGTGAGATCCGGTGACGAACTTGTCGTCCGCTGGCGAAGTTTTGCTCATTCATGTACCTCCCACCATCAGGGCCCCGGCCTATCCGGGACACGCACTAAACACCCGCTGCTCTAACTGAATGTACGGTAGTATACACCGAGAGACAGGATGTGTGGTAGTGTTTCGCATGGGGGAGTAATATGGTCGCAAGGCTTGAGACTCTTAGAGGAGAAGTCAACGTCTACTCGGATGCGAGTTAGTCGTCTGTACTCACGTCGTTAGTGCCAAGGGGGGCGCAGTGACATAGCGATGCTTACCCTCCCGTTGGTCCCCTACCCGACCTTTGGGCAGGATTGGATTCGGTTCTCGCCCCTCCCACATACAAAAGTCCGACAGTGAACTTGAATCCCTCTGTCAGATTGCTTAGATTCCGGCGGTACTCATGTCATTAGTTCGAAGGTAGACGAAGTGAGGGGGCGGATTGATCCGTTTTGCCGAGGTCGCCCGCTGACCCACTAGTTAGGTCTCTAGGTGCCCATCTCGGGGAGCAACCCCACTGGTCGAACTAAGATTAGCTTGAAGTGGTAGTGTTCTTTACACACTTGAAACCAGGACCACAGTTCAATCAGATGCTATCGGGACACGATCCGTTTAGGACTCAGCTTTATAAACTGAGCCTGGTGAACACGCTCCAATGCATCTGCGAGGAACAGGAAACATCGATTCTTCTCCTATGTGCGTGTTTACAATAACTCCACTTTTCAGCGGAGACTAATAGAATCACACACTGGACACAGACAATATAATACTATGACTCACCATACAACACAGAACTCACACAAACTCCTTGAAAAACTTGCTGTGACCATTGTTAACCACAAGAATACTCTTCACACTCTGGAAAATCGGGCGCGGCTTTAACTTGGCATAGGTTTCGCAAAAATGTAGATCCACCAGGTCCACGCCCCAAGGCGTGGTAGCAGGCTGATGGGATTGAATTTGAATTTACCTTATTTTACGTGGCGAGACTCAGGCCATGAGGCCTGCTCTTCCGTCTGACCACGCAAATTTCGTTACACTCACTTTCACCAATCATGGGAGAAAGAAGGTACGGGCGATGAAACAGGCGATTTGAATTTAGCTCAGAGGCGTCATTTAGGCTTGAGGATCTTTTACATGCAGTAAATGTACTAACATGGGACAGCCGGTTTTACTTCCCCTCCGAAGGAAGGCGTACGAAGATTTTTTCGCCCTTAGAAATCCACGGCTTCGGTCGGCTTTGAACCCGCAAACTTGGGTATAGCAGTCCGATACGCTAACCGTTACACCATCGCCGCCGCCTAAGGGATCACTCCCTGAAGTGAGGTGGGCTTACCCTTCCTGTGGGGAACGACCTTGTGAATGTGAAAGGGCTAGTGAGCGCGGCATATTGGCTCGCCCGGGGGCAGGGGTGCACCATTATCTGAAACTGGAGGGCAATTTGTATACATTATTGCACTTGGGAGTAGATGTGTTTTAAATTATTTCCAATGAAATTTCTCGAAAACAGTTTTCTGTGAAAATTAGCTCAAAATTCCGTATTTTCAGAGATTCAAATGCCATTTACTCAAAAACGTCTCCAAAAAAGATTAAATAAAAGCCATTTTTCGGAATCCTTGTTTTTTCAAAATTTATGCAAAGGTTTTATAAATATAAATTCCAAAGGAATTTTCTTCACGTAAGGTTTAGAAAATATTAAAAGTTTTGTGTGAAAAAGAGCTTCAAATAATCGCATTTATAGACAACTTTCACACATTTTCATAAAAATGCACCAAATATTCCAACGAAAAGTGCCGTATAGGAGGAAGTTTTCCTCTTCTTCGTGACATATTTCTGTATTTGCAAAATTTGACTCTCTTTTTCACATAAAATTTCTGAGTATTCGATAAACGTTATTGGAAATTAATTGACGCATTTTTTCTCACAAATACAATAATGTTTAGAAATCGCTGGAAATGTTTGTATTGACAGTTAAAATAGGACCTATTCCATTTTTATAATTCTTTCACTATATTATATTAACAAATTTAAAGAAGAAAATTGGAACTATTTTTGGGGGAAAATTGGAAAATGTCCCTGGGGCTTATGTAAACTACCTCCAAAAATTAATGAATGTTTTTCAAAATCGCAGAGTGGTGAGTGTGACCAGATCGAATGGGGTTTATTCGGTGTGGAGAAAATCCTACACGTAATTTAGGCGTTAGTGTTATTTACAGACGACAGATAGACGGACGGGCGTTTCGACAAAAACAACACATTTTCGGTATCAAGAACCCACAATTCGTGAAACCTGATTACACAACGTATTAGAGAAAATAATGTACTACATGTTGGAACCGAATTTATTCACTTAGTCTGTACTAGGGCATTTCCATAATTTTGAATGATTTTGTTTTGTTTGAATAACAACGTTCAAATATGCATCCGTATTTTGTAAATTTTAAAGGGCTTGACATAAGAGTACTTAAAAGCACACCTAGCTTCACTAAAAAATGTACCGTATGTCGCCTTCTCACTTTCTTAAATCCTCAATTTAGTGATCACATGGTTTCAAAGGTCTTTTTTCTGATATAACCAGTGGCTGTTGAAGACAGGTTTCACTGTAGAATGATCACTATGAGAAAGAACGCAACATATAACGGCTTATTATCATTTCAATAAGCTGCAATCTGCTCTCTGGAGCAGTGTAAAAGGGCGCTGAGTGGTCGAGTCATTGTAAAAGAGTGCTCAAAGTTCTCCGAATAAAGTATATTATCATTGACGTGCAAAACCAGAGAGAGTTCAGAAAGCCGTCACTACCCCCAGTTCTGACGAAAAAGATCGCAGCTCTTCCGTCAGCATAAGCGCCATTCAGATAACATGTTCATATAATATTTTAACCCGTGTTGGCACGTAGGCAGCCAAATTAATTCAAATTTTGCGCAGTACTTGGAATTCAATAACGTACAGCAATTCTTTGGCGCTAATTAACAGCAAAGGGCATACATTTCAATCATCTCGCCTTCGACTCAGTTAATTTTCCCCTAAAAACCGCGGACTGACTTCCAGAGAGAAAGGGAAATCATTTTTTGTACAAAACTCTTTGGACGGACTGAACAGCTTTGAAATTTTGAACTGCTTTTAAAAACATTCCTGGAGATAACGCCAGCTACTGGAGAAGCCGCGGAATGAGAAAAGCGTATTGTCACAAATTCGGAGAATCAGACGCCCTTCCAAATAAAACGCCACGAAATTCAATTGTTTGAGAATCTGCAGCCGAACGATTTGACAAAAGATCGCCTCGTCAGTAAAAACGCTAAGTAAAACGCATCTTGGGTGGATTAAAAGTTAGATTTTTACGTTCGTAGTGTGTCTAGCTCTCACCGTGAAACATCGCGTTGGCGCGCGATCTCCGCTTAATAACATTGATTGAGCAAGATAACAATTGAAAAGAGAATATAAAAACCGTTGTAATTTCAACATGAACCTGCCGAGCATTCTGATCCCACGTCCTTTTCATTGGTTACTTCCTGGTCCCATTGTTACCCCATGATGGACATAAAAAATATATTCAATTAAGTGTCGGGCAATTGAACATTTAAGCAAACAATTGTTGGCATGAAATATAAGCAGGAAACATTGAAAATGTAGGAATGTGCGTATTTCGTCACGTACACCTCCTCCACTTCCTTCACAGCTGTGTGAAACTTCACTCGACAGCGCGCGTAGGTGGTCTGAAAAGCCATTACTCTAATATTGTGATTGCAGTTTGGCCGCCCATGACCACTGCTTCCAGGCACCTTTTCCTTCCAGATATGAGTCGCATTTCTTTTGAGAAAGTGAGCATTGTTATGCTTTCTAGCGGTATGCATTCCAAAACGTTGCACGGGTCTGAGAGACCACCTTCGTGAACCTGTGCAACGGCTTTCGTTCCCTACTCTACGCGACTTAAAATATTCGTGCCAAATATGCAAAAAGTTTATTTATTTGAAGCATTCACTAACAGTTTGTAAAGTATGCAATGAAGGAAATATGTCACATATGTAAAATATAGAAAACACAATGAAAATAATATTTCAGCCTACTTCATTTTTTCGGGTTTTTAAAGTTGCATACAAACCACTAAATACAGCAAGCAATTATTTGAAAATACAGGATGAGTCACGCAACTTTAGGACCTGCAACGTTTGAACGTTTGAAGTTATTGCAATGCAGATTTGAAGAATGTGCATGAGGGAATGGGTCTAATTGATGCACGCATTCATTTCCTTTTTATCACTTGCATTTTAAGAAATGTTGAGGTAAACTTTTGTTTTTCAAATGGAATTATAAATACCTTTTAGTCTAAAATGACGAGCGTAAAAAGACGAACCCAATAATAGATCTATTGTTACATATTAGATAAGTATTGTTTGAGCAATTTTGATTTTTGGCGACTCATGTTTACGGTATACTTTCAATTTAATAGTCCACCAACTAAGGTGGGGCAGAGCTCTCTCTACTAGCACGTGCTTCAAGCGTTGCAATATCCGTTAAATACCCATCGCAAAAATAAAAATTACTCACAAAAATGCTTATCCAAGGTACGACAATATGTATGTCAATGGATTTGTCTTTTTACGCTCATCATGTTAGACTAAAAATAGGTATACTTCGATTTAAAAAAATACAAAGTGTCCTCAATATCTCAATAAATACAAATGATAAAATAGAAATGAATACATGTATTAATTAATCCCACTCAATCAAACATTTTTATGAAAAATACATTACAATAACTTAAACCGTAAACTTCAGATTTTGTTACGGAGATTTTCTTCCTGTGAACGTTGTTAATATTAATATAATGTAAATATATTGAAGAATTTGTTAGTTTTAAGTTTTTTGTAATTAAGTTTTTGTATGATTGAGAAAATGTCTTCTTATTGTTTATATGTACTGTTCATTACTTCCATGATTCTTCATTTTATATTTCGTTAATTTGCATACAAACCACTAAATATAGTAATCAATTATTTAAAAATACAGGGTGAGTCACGTAACTTTAGCACGTCGTGTTATTTTTGAACGATTGAAGTTATTACAATTGATGCATGTATTCGTATCGATTTTATCACTTGTATTTTAAGAGATATTGAGGTAAATTTGTATTTTGAAAATGAAATTATAGATATATTTAGTCTAACATGACGAGCGTAAAAAGGTTAACCCAATTATATACCTACTGTTGCATGTTTCAACAGCATTTTTTTCAGCAATTTTAATTTTTTGCGACTCGTGGTTAAGGTCAATGTAACAGTCCACCAACCAAGGTCGCGCAGCGCTGTCTCGGACCGTGCGTATAATTGAGGTTAAAGCCAATAAATAATTAATTTTTATTAATTAGACTATTGGTGATGTAGATACCTTATTAATTCAAAGTAAATAAACAGAGGTTGCCTGGTATGAAATCTATATTCTTAAGATCTTTTCGATCGCGTAGCGATCATCGTCAGAGCTGGAAATACATTAATAGATATAATTATACATTAAACCAAATTGTCTACAAATTAATATATAAAAGAAGTGTGCAGATGCGTAAGCAAACTGGATCGGTCATACCTTGTAGCTGCTGGGCGGAAAACGAAGTTCTGCGGATTTTTGAAATAGCGGCTCGCTTAAGAAGGCTGGGCGGCGGTCGGGCAAGTGTGGGGGCGGGGCAGGGGAGGCGCGGCCGAAGGGTCGAGAGCGCGGCTGCGGGCCTGGTGTGAGGAGGCGCGGGCGGACGGAAGTGGGTGGAGTTAGGGGTGTACACATTGTGCTAATTTTAGCAGAGGTGACGAAAGTTCAGGGATTTGCTGGTTGAGACTAGTATTATTCTGTTTTTTTAGGTTGTTGTGAATGTGAAGGGATTCTAATTTTATTCTGTGCCAGTACCTATTTTCAATTTCTAGGATATGGAAATTAATGAGTTTGTCAAATGTGTGATTGTTTTGATTTAAGTGATCAGCGAAGTGTGAAACTGTGGTGGTATTGTTTTTCCATGCTTGTTCATGTTCTTTGATCCGTTGTGTGAAATCGCTACGCGATCGAAAAGATCTTAAGAAGAAATATAGATTTGATACCAGACAACCTCTGTTTATTTACTTTACCAATAAATAAATTACTTGCTTCCTAACTTGAGAAGCTGCAGTTACCTGGAGGCCGGGCGCGCCTGCGCAGTCGACGAGCGGGCAGGAGCCGCGGTGCGGCGCCTCGTACTTGGGCTGGTAGGGCTCCAGCATGCGGATCTTGCCCCAGCGGTTGAAGAAGAGCGCGATGGCCGCCACCCACAGCACCAGCACCAGCACCACGATCAGCGCCTCCTCTGCACGCACCACCACGGCGCCCGGCGGACCCCCGCCGGGGGGCCCCGCCCCCGCGCCTGACACGCCCCCAAAAACTCGTTAGCGCCACGCGACACAACGGCCCGCCAACGGGAATAATAATAATAATAATAATAATAATAAATAATAATAATACACGAACAAAGACCGCAAATACCAAGAGCTAGCAGATGAGATAAAGAAGATTTGGAAAATAAAAAGGTTCAGATTCGTCCCCTGACAATTTCTACAACCGGAATAATACCAAAATCCCTCATCAAACATCTGCAAGAATTGAATATAAAGCATATACTAGGAACAGTACAAAATCAGTCATTCTAGACACCTGCCACATTGTCAGAAAAACTGTCACTGATGTGTCTGATATGTAGTGTTAGAAGTCCTGAAATAAATGAAGATCTTGCTCGTTACTTGCTCTGAGCCGTACGAGTGAGCCTAGCCACAATGACATCTGTGGCAGGTGAATGTTTCCCCCCCGCGTGGGAGAAGTGCATAAGTCATAATATAATAATAATAATAATAATAATAATAATAATAATAATAATAATAATAATAATAATAATAATGCCTTTATTGATATGGCGAGGCTCGGGCCATCAGGCCCGCTCTTCCGCCTAACCACATGTCAGATGCATACAAAGAGATGTAATATTATATACAAATGTAAAATATATTTAAGATTGTAAGTAGTTAGTAGAAACCAAGTATAATTTAAGTGCAGTTTTTAAAAAGATAAATGAAATATTAAATAGACACAGAAATGTGGCAAATGTTGCTTGACGAATTATAGACGGAATAGACGGACGTTAAAAACAATTTGAGTTGAATAACATTTCTCCATTGCGCGCTACACGGCAGCCTGGTATTCACCCCGAACGGGAACTGGAACGGGAACGTAAAGAAAGTTAAACGATGGACATCTCAGGCAGGCGTTCACAACACGACGGGAACGGGAAGGTTGGTCAACATTTCTCTCAGCCCGGGAACGTGAAGCCTCTCGGCCAATGAAAGTGCAGCAAATGGCGCGGAAGCTTTCCTGGCTGACCTTCCCCTAGCTGATCGAGCGCGCGAACTGCGCGCCACAGACGACATTGGTCTGATCTGCAATTGAGAGTGTAGGGCGATATTGAGTTTAGAGCATGGATTTGAGACGGTTTGAGGCGGATTTTGTTTGTCATTGTTGAGTTGTTTCAGTTATTTTTAGTATTTATTGTATAATTGATTTTATATTCATATTAATACTTAGAATTAAAATTTGCCACAATTTTTTAAAAAATGTTTCGTCAATATAGTACATTGGAGCTGTTTGTTTATTGACAAAATTTTAGTTTCTCGTAGTTGTATTTTCAGTAAGTTCCTAGTAGGTTTGGCATTCTTTGTATTTAGAGTTATATTTCTCTAATTAATATTCTTTAGTTAAAGTATTTTTTATTCTCAGCAGCTCACGCAAACACATCAGACTGATGACAATACAAAGAATGAACACAGTAGCATAGCTAGATGTGCTTTGGTTTCGGCAAACTCTTTCTTCAAGTTCTCATTTTTGCCGCAACAGATTCATAGCGCTGTTGCCTCTTCCCGTTGGTGTTTATGGTGAAGCGCACGTACCTCCCGTTTCCGTTCCTACCCTCGCCTTTACGTTCCCAATCCCGTTCTCGGGCTATTGTGGAGCGGCCTTAACTGAAGTGCATGCTTTTTCATAAATAGCACGTCATACGCAGTTTTTAACTGTTTTTTTGACGTAAAATAAATAAATAAATAAATAAATAAATAAATAAATAAATAAATAAATAAATAAATAAAAAAAATAAATAAATAAATAAATAAATAAATAAATAAATAAATAAATAAATAAATAAATAAATAAATAAATAAATAAATAAATAAATAAATAAATAAATAAATAAAAGAATAAATGTTAGTGATTCCAGCAGCGTCTACTACACACGTATTAGTCCCGTAAGTATAGAGCATTTTTTTCTCGGGAAGTGGTGGTGATCTTTCCCCGCTCGATGGCGAGATCCGGCGCCGACCTACCGTCGACTAGCGGGGTTTCCGCCAACCAGGTATCTCCCTCAAGCGCGGCACAGCCCCGCTTACACTAACATGCACTACACTACCACACATGTCGGGAGACTGGTCGGGCGCTTAGAGCTTGTCCCGGCGGAGGGGGGAGTACTCCGCTGATGGGAGATACCTGGTTAGAGACAACCCCACTAACCGACGATAGGTCGGCGCCGGATCTCACCATTCAGCGGCGAATTATCACTGCCACCTCACGATGAAACAACATCCACTATGCTTACGGTTCTAATCTCTGTAGTTAACGTGCCCGGCATCACTGATAATCCATCAATCAAAATAATTTTCGCAATTATATGAGTGTCACTGCTATATTTACATTATATGAGTGTCACTGCTACATTACAAACGTAAGTGTTGCATTTCAATATATTATTTCGTATTTCATTCTTTCTGAATACGTTATTTATCCTATTTTTTCTTTAAATAATCTCATAATGAGCATTTTTGTTCAAGGACATATTTTTTAAAATATGTTTGCTGTATAGGCTGTAACATCTCGATTTAAGTTTGTGAAATGCAATATTTTTTGTGGAACATGACTCCCTGTCTTTCAGCTGAACACGGATTCCAGCAGCAGCACCGCCGTCCGCCACCGCCGCGCCATCCTTACCTGGGTCCGGAGGCGTCGCGGGCGAGGCGTCGGGGCCGGCGGGGCCCATGGCCACGCCCCGCCCGGCGGGGCCCATGGCCACGCCCACGCCCCCGCCGCCGCCGCCGGCGACGCCGCCGACGCGTCGCCGTCCGCGCTGCCGCCTGGCGTCCAGCGCAACCCTGTGGGCGTCACACATTGTCATCAGTTTCTTGCTTGATCCCGGGTTTAGGGTGGCACGGTTCCTTTTATGATTCATTATTTCTCGCGATTCCTATGTTTATAGTTGCGCGGTTCACTATAACAACTGAATTATGTTCAATGTTAAGAAGTCACCTGATAATTTGTTGGCGTGGAATTGTGTGTATTTTCGCATTTCAAGTCTTCTTCAAATAGGTTTGTGTGTCTACTCAGATGGAAGGTATGCATTTTCTTAAAAGTGAGTGTTCCCTTTAAAATAAATTCTCTTAAAAGTGAGGGAGGTATATAGAACAGCGTGAGCGCCGGAGCGACAGCGGAGGCGCGAACCAGGTCTCGAGAGCGAGGGCCGGAAGGCCCTCGCGAACGTAGCACGTTGGATCCGTCGGGTAGCGACGTGCGGTAGCACGTCGCGGACCACTTGGTGAAAAAAATGCGTTGGTTAAAGAATTGTGTAGGTTATAAAATTAAATTTGTAGCGTGAAAAAGACGAATAATCAGTTCACTTAATGAGAGTACGTTGCTACGGAGATTTATACGTACAGGGGGTTTTGGAGCAGGGGGGTAGCTATTCTCCCAATCTACCTTTATTTTAAATAATTATATTTATTGCTGTAACATCATGAACTTAACTACATGCGACTACTACGTATAAACAAGGATTCAGATCATGGAGTCGATTCTCTTCTAATGAACCGAATCAGTGAATCAAAGGAACCGTGCCACCCTAAACTCGGGATTTACCAGTTTCTTTACCGCCTTAGTGAGGTAATGTACTTCATTACGACACCAGGACAACATAGGTTGCCACTCTTCTTTTGAAAATATTTTTGAATTCTTTGTCTTGTTTCTTCGCTTTTCCTCTTTACAACGCTAATAGTTGAGTAAACTTACTGATATCATTATTGATATTGTCATGAAGTGAAATTGTACTCTTTAGCATGGAGTAGTGGGTCCAAACGCTACTTGGTTTCTCCTTCTCTTGGCAGAAAAGTAAGCAATCAAAACCTTTTCTGATATGGAATGGACTTCATTTCACCCCAATCCTTAAAAATTAAATACTTACGGTCATATTTCTTTTTTGATTTGTTGGGTGGCAATGTTTATATAGCAGCATTTTCTGCTATTTTTAATTCCGGATCTGAACTAGCCTACATTTACTCATATCGAAAAGTATGCATCAAGTGTGTTTCAATTCTTCTTCTCGTTGAGAACAGTGTTGCCATTCATAAGAGAAAAAAAAAAGAATGCTAAATGAAGGCGTAGTACGAAATTTCACTTGAGATGTTACAAATTTTTACGAATTAGATAAAAGGTTGTACGATATTTGTGTCGTAACATCTGATTACAATACTCAATTGGTTACATAACTCGGGCTAACGGCCTCGTTTGACAATTTTGCAATCTCTTATTGTAATCAGATGCTTTACGCCTTATCGTAAATAACTATTACTGTTGAAACAGATCGTTGATGAAATGGTGTTTTATGTCACAGCTCATTCTACCCCGCCAGCCTCCTCTTCCGTCAGACTCAATCCTTCCTGCTCTTCTCTCCTGTGTGACATCGTAATATTGACTATACTGCCAACGGCAAAACACCTTTTGAAATTGGTTTCCAAAGTTAATGAAGTCTTTTATATTTGTACTAGCTTACCTATACGAGAACTCTCGCATCTTAAACCCCATTCTCTTCCCTAATTGACCATTTCCATATTAAGCCTGCAACATATCTTATTTTTTAAAGATCCTTTTATACTCCGTCACTTTTTCTATATCCCCTTGTAATTGATAACAATACAATACACCCTTGTCAATACAAAGCATTCTTATTTAATGCTATTATATTCAGATCGTTACCTCAGCATAACTTTTTCCAACACAGGCCGTAATGTTTTGGGGTATATTTGAAGGTATCTTTTTTTTTTTTTTTTTTTTGTTTTGTTTATTATAGTCGCATCAACCAAAGGTTCTTAGCGACTTTTCAGTATTTTACATATTGCACTTACATTACATTATATTTCGTTACATTTCATTACATTACATTGCTTACATTACATTACACTTATATTTTATTGAATATATTAATCTTCTGGCAGAATCTTATTATTTCCTGTTGATATGACTTAGAATATATAACTGCTTCTAATTGTTGCTCCGGTGATAGGCCATCTCGTTCTTCCTGGAACTTAGGGCAAACGTTCAAAATATGAGATACCGTTAGTTCAACTTTACAAGAGTCACAGAGGGGCGAGGGTAGTTTGTGAAACAGGTGTGCGTGTGTTAAATTAGTATGTCCGGAGCGAAGTCTGGATAGCACTACTTGTTCTCGCCTAGTCATCTGTTTATTTATATACACTGAGAAGAAATCTGATTGCGTTTTATGGAGGTGGCTGGCTTTGTATTTGGTCCATTCTTGATTCCAGTTAGTCAACATTCTTTGTTCATAAATTTAAGGATGTCCGTTGTGGTGTTAACTAGGTTGTGAACTGTATTGTCTTGTTTCAGGTTTACCAAGAAAGAAGCGCAGTGCTAAACTCTTGAGTAACGTTGTTTTCCAAGGATGTGGGGATCCAGGCAAATGAGATATCTTTTCCCGTTAATGATATCTGATAGTAGAGTTCAGTAATTGTTTGTAAGATTTCGCATTTGCGCTTACTATGATTTAACTGGAGTAGAGTGCTTGATGAGTTAGTTACAATTGAGAAAGAGGGGTGCGTGAGGTCTTTGACCAGTTTTAAAGCCTGCATGATTCCATATAAACCCGTAGTTGTTAGGCTTACGTGGGGTTTGAATGTATACAATGTGCTGCGGTCAGCGGTATACACATTGACTTCCGGACCATCTGTCTTGAGAATGGGCTTGATACCGATAACAGTGTGTGACTTGTATTTCTAGCAAATTCATTGAGAACAGATTTCCTGTATTCTTCTGAGGATGAACTTTTCTCAAGTTTCAGTAAAGACAGGTCAATTTTGAATTCTTGTAACAGCCAAGGTTGAATTTTGCATGGGCGGTGTTTTTCAATCTGAGAGAGTTGAATATTAAGTATTTCAAGAGGTTCCTTGATTTTTAGATAAAAGGGAATGATTGATTTATGTTTCTTGAAGAGATCCCGAAGGTATGGTGAAACATTGTTGGTTATAATTGGATTGATAGACGAGCCAGCTTTAATTGCATACTTCATGCCGAGCAATTGACGTCGAAGTGTAGAGATGGCTCCTTGGCTTCAGTAAGTAGGCTACCAATAGGCGTGGTGCGGAGGCATCCTGTACATAAGCGGAGGGCTTGATTGTGTAGAGTGTCTAGCTTGCAAGAACACTTAGGCTAGCGGAGTTGTAAATGATAGATCCATAGTCAATCTTACTTCTGATAATTGTTTTATAAGTAAGAAGCAAGATGTCTATATTCGCTCCCAGTTGTTGTGGTTAAGATATTTGAGAATATTAAGCCGTTTTTACAGTTGTCGATCAGCTTCTGAATATGTTGTTTCCAGCTCAATTTGTTATCAAAGTATAGGCCTAGGATTTTAGTACAGCGGACCGCAGGTAGGACATTGGACACCAGTAAGAGATGCGGCAAAGTATGGTGCCTATTCCTTGAAAATAGGATACATTCAGATTTTTTAGTGGAGAATTTAAATCCTGACTTCAGGAAAATTCGGAGAGTTTGTCGAGAGCTTCTTGCATGTACGTTTGAGTGTTCAGCAGATTATTGCCTTTACATAGAACAATGATGTCATCCGCGTATTTCCTTATTGTAACAGGTAAGGCAATATCCTGTCCACGTCGTTGATTGCGATAAGGAAAAGTGTTACACTCAAAACTGACCCTTGTGGAAGACCATTTTCAAGCATCCTAGGTTGAGATATTTGGTTATTAATTCTGACTTGAAGCTGTCTATTTAGTGTAAAATTGCGGATGAACTCGAACATATTTCCATGAACACCGATGTTGTGAAGAATTCTAAGTACTCTATAGGTCCAGACCATATCAGCCTTTTCTATGTCTAAGTTGACTGCAAGTACGTGTTGTTGATTGATGAATGCTTCTTGGATGAATGTGGCAGTATTCAGTAGGTGAGATTGTGTGGAATGTCCTGACGGAAACCAAACTGGTTGTTAGTCAAAATTTGTTGGGAATCCAGAAACCAACGTAGTCTATTGTTGATGATCCGCTCAAGAATTTTGCACATATTAGATGTTAGAGATATTGACGTAGTTATCAGTTATAACCGGATCTTTACCGGGCTTAGGGACAGGAATAACAGTGGCCAGTCTCCAGGTGCTTGGGAAGGTCTTTTCTCTCCATATAGAATTGTAGATGCGTAATAGAATAGATTTTCCTTTAGGGGTAGCTTTTAAGGAGAATATTTGGAATATTGTCAGGGCCAGGAGAAGAATTGTTGGACGCTTCAATAACTTCATCAAGTTCATGTGGTGAGATATCCACGTTAAGTTGGAATTTATTTGCTAAAATTTCATTCCCTTTAGGAATTAGTTTGGTTTCTTGTTCATTTTATGTGAAAGAAATTCGTGCATGTAGTTGTTGGAACTCGAGTTATTGGAGAATGTCTTGGCAAATTGGTTAGCAATATCAGATGGGGCAGTAAGTATTTTATCGTTGCTTTTAATAAAGTGGATACAAGTTGATTTTTATTTCCCTGAATAGCTTTGATTGTTCTCCATGTATCATTGATGTTACAGTTACCGTTTAATGATGATAAGTATTTAGACCATGAATTGGTTTTGCTTTCTTTGATGACTCTTCTGGTGATAGCTCTGGTCCTTTTGTATTCAAGTCTGTTCTCAGTTGATTTATGTTTCTTATAACGGTTAAATGCATGTTTTGAATTCCTTATTGCTTCTTTACAGTCGCTATTCCACCATGGTGTGTTTGCTCTTTAATTTTGAAAAATAACTTAGGGAATAGCCAAGTTTGCTGCAGTAATAATCAAATTACAGAAGGCTGATGGTAGCATCAATATTGTTAAATTTAAAGGGTATATTATCGCCTATTGGGGATGCAGAAATGAAGTTCTGATATTCTTCCCAATTGGCTTTATTGAAGTTCCATCTGTTTACTTGAACTGAAGGAGCAGGTGTAATATTTATGTTGTTAATACCAATAGAAATGAAATGATCGCTATCATATGGGTAGTCTGAAACGTTCCAAGAGCATTTGTGTGCGAGGGATGCTGATGATATAGATAAATCTATGGCGCTAAAATTATTGTTGTTGATGTTGACATGTGTAGATTCTCCAGTGTTTAATACAATGCAATCGTGGTATTCCAAGATGTCTTCAAGTACAAGACCTCTGTTATCTGTTTTATGAGACCCCTATACAGTGTTATGACTGTTGAAATCCCCTAAAATGAGGAAAGGCTTTTCCAGTTTATTAATTATGTCGATTAATTCTTGTGCGTCAAAATTGTAGCTGTTTGGTAAGTATAAATTACATATAATAATTGAAGTTGGTGAGAGTATCTTGATGGCATTTGTTTCAATATTAGATGGCAAGTTCAGTTCTTCATATGGGATGTGGTCTTTAATATATATTGCAACTCCACCACTGGCATGGTTAGTAGTTTGTTTCTGAAAAGCATTTATAACCTTTGATATGGCCATGATGAGAATCTTTAAAATTAGTTTCTTGAATGCAGATAACATCTGGCTGGGTAAGGTCGCACAAATGCTGTAAACTTTCTAGTCTAGGATAGAAACCGTTGACATTCCATTGGAGAATATTCATTAGTTGGAGCTGATATCTGCACTGGAGTCTGATTCAGTACATTATTCTTCAGAGGGTGGTAGAACAGACTTCATTTTTTTACAAAGTCTGGTAAATCTTCTTTTATTGTTGCATTTGGAAGATGTTGGTACAGATTAGACATCATTTCAAGGAGAGCTGATATATCAGGTGAGTAATCTTTGGCAATGAGGATGGGGTCAACAGCATTAAAAGAATTTTCCAGAAAGGATTTAAATTGATGGTAGGTAAGAGGATATTTGCCTTCATTGTCTTCAATAATTGATTTTAGAGGACATATTTGTTCCTCTATAGTTCTACTTTTAGTTAATTCAGATTTCTTTGGCTCATTTGTTTGTTCTACTTTTGTTAATTCTACTTTTTCAGTTTCAGGTCTAATTTTAGTAATTACAGATTTCCCTAATTCATTTAATTGTTCTTTTTTCTTCTTTTTCCTTTTAGGTTGTTTCAGGGTTTCATCTGTATTTGCTTTTCTGGTGGTACTTGAGGATTCAGGAACATGAGAGGAGTCAGATTGTGGGCCTCTTTTGTTTAGTTTATATACACAATTATTGTCATTATCAGATTCCTGTTGATTAATGGAATGTTCAGATTGATTATCAGTTGTAGGTGATTTTGTTTGGGGATTTCTTCATGGAGATTAGGGGTAGTTATGTCATTATTTGGGAGGACAGGAGTGGAAGACTTCTGTTGATTGATAGTGGGGCCAGATTGGTTTTCAATTGTAGGGGAATCAGTTTGGAGGGTTTTTTGGTGAAGGTTAGGAAAATTCTCATTGTCATTAACTGGAGGCCCAGTGATTAAAGACTTCTGTGCATTACTAGTAGGTGCAGATTGATTTCCATATGCAGAGAAATCACTGTTATTGGTTTGATTTTGGTTAGAGGGACAGTGGTTAGCAATGTGGCCTTCCTGCTTGCATAGAAAACATACCACATTGTCAGTGGAAAAGTAAATACGGTATGTTGTGTCTTGATGGCATACCAGTGCAGAATCTGGTAACTTGTTAATATCATCCGGATCTATATAAATCTGCCTTCTAAAGCTCATAATATGAGAGAATCCAGGTTCCGAAATCCCAGCTCTGATAAATGACATCTTAGTGGAGGTTTGATGTTGTTTCTATCGAAAATGTTCAGGATTACCTCGTGAGGTATAACAGGACACACATTAGAGATAATAACCCGTACTTGCTTATTGATGAGTGGTCGTATATTCAGTTTTTGATTATTAATAGTGATAAATCTGTGTGTATTCACAATATGTTCAGCAATCTTTTGAGTTGAGAGGAAGAAACAGATTCTATTATTAGAAATTCTTGAAACAAAACGAATATCTGAAGGGTTAACGATCGAGGCTATTTTCGATACATAATCCTTGATGCTAATACCTTCTTGGGCATCAATCACAATCGCTTGACTTTGTTAGGTAAATTTCGATTGCACCGCAAGAGAAAGGTTTTGCTTACTTGTTTATCTGTCGGTTCTGAGGTTATGTTGCCGTTGGTGAAGTTTCCATCGTGGTAGGATGCCAGCCGCTGGGGCAGCTGACTTTTGAGAAAAGCTGACTCTTCTTGTTGAATGGATGGAGAACACAGCACTTAGAATTACAGGAACTTACTCGTGTAACAATTTCTCACAACCTCGCAGTGTGCACCACAAACACGTCTACCGTTCACGGACGCACCATAGCGAATGGGTATCTTCTAAACTAATAAACATAGACACAATATTACTTTTTATTTTAAAGATGCAATCTTATAATTTAATATAAAGAATAATGAAATATAAATAAAGTTATATAAAGAAGAGTAATGAAGAAAATATTATATTTTATTACAATAATTGCCTTTGGGGTGGTAACTTCGAAGAACGCTTCTCAGACGTCACTGCAGTGTACATGCACATCCTTATGTTCCAAAGCTATTTAATACCCCTTAAATGGTAGAAAACAAGTATCGGGATTTTTAAGTACTTTATTTATGTAGAAATCTCCATGAATAGACAGCGAACAGTAAAATGGCACGATTGAAGCAAATATACACAGTATGAATCGCGCGCCTAAGGGCTATATAATTTAAGGCGACCTGAGGGCGTCCGTAGATTTTGCGGGCAGCGACCTAAATGTGTTAGCCCTGGAATTGATGGCGAGGAAAATGCTCTTTTTGGTACACCAGCATTATCCCTCAGAGACCTGGCCAAATTTACACCTTCAGAGTTGTGAATTGGAATATTTTGGACCCCATTTGTTTTTATTTTTCTGATAATTATTTCACTTTAAATTGATTTATTTCAGTATTTACGTATTGTTATTTTCATTATGTTAACAATTATTGAATTGAATTGAATGTGCTTTATTTTACGTGGCGAACTCAGGCATGAGGTCTGCTCCACGCAAATTTCGCTACGCTTCTTTCACCAACCATGGGAGAAAGAAGATATTACTTGGGCGACGAAACAGGCGATTTGAATTTAGCTCAGAGGCATCATTTAGGCTTGAGGATCTTTTACATGCAGTAAATCTACTAACATGGGACAGTCGGCTTTACTTCCCCTCCGAAGGAAGGCGTACGAAGGATATTTTTCGCTTTTAAAAATCCACGAAATCGGGTTCGAACCCGCAAACTTGGGTATAGCAGTCCGATACGCTAACCGTTGCACGATCGCCGCCGCTCATAAGGTACATTAGGTACAATGCTGCGTTCAAAAGTTCTATTTATTGGAAACTTTACAAAAGTCTTCACAAACCGTAATTAACTTGATGTTTAACAGTTTTAGCACGGAGAGATAACTGTTTTAATGAAATGTTTAGTGCATAGACAATTTTTACATGCACATTTATTATTTCAACAAAATCACTGTTGTAAATTAGAATTTCGCAAAACAGTGAACAAAGTTTAAATATTTCTCACGTTTAATATGCACATTGTAAACACATTGCATTTGCGAGTTCAAGTGCTTCAAGTGAAATAGAACTGAAGGTTTTTGAACACTCAAAACATTTCTGTGAAAAACAGCTGCAAATTTCGCATTTACAGTAACGCTTAAACGCCATTTTCTTAAAAACATCTGCAAATTTTTCATTAAATATTGCTATTTAGGACGAAGTTTTACTCTTTAATATTTTCAAAGTAATATTTTGGTTAAACTATTAGGAAACTGAAAACTTTAGGTTATTTAAAAAAAAATGTACTTTGGGTGGTGAGAGATGGTAGCGGGCAAAAGGATGGGGCAAGAAGCCAATCCACACCAAAGAAATGAGAAAATTTTACTACGAGAAAGTCTGTGCCATTCTGTAGCACCACTATTTTTACCTATTATTCGTTAGTGTTATCATTAGGTCGACAAATTGTAATAACATTTGAATTAATATATTGGCCTGTCTTTTTTTAATTATAAATTTTTTGACATGTTTTGGCCGTTTGCTTTGATGACTATATCCTATCTCTGTATCCAACAACCCTTATCCCTCCTCAATTCCCAACATCTTATTCTACTTTCCTCCGCACACCTTTCAGTGTTTCTGCGATATATTTTACCTTCGAGAACTGTTAAACTCGAACTGAGCGATTGCAATTTAGCGGTCGTCAAGTGTGCGGTCTTGTGCGAGATCAACCTTCTGCCTGTCGGTATCTCTCGCATTATATTGGCCACATTCACACTCCTACACAGGAATGTGATGTGGAAAATCGAATTGGATGTGAGTCACTGTTGGTCGTCATGCGTAGTCAAAAATCGGCTGAACGGTTTATGTGCTAGTGTTAACCATAGACGGACAGACGGACGTTTTGCCGTCAATCGATTTTTCGGTATCAAGAAGCAACAAAACATGCATTTATATAGACCACGAGTTAGAGGATTTTTTCTAAATTTAGCAACAGGATTTATCGACTTTTCCCTTATCATAGCCCAGCTAAGAGAGCCCAGCTACCATTTTCCGGAGCGCGATTGCATAACTTTCTCTTCTTAAGAGGAATTCGTAATCCGAGAAAGTAAAAAGTATTAGTTTTGGAATTAAAAATTTCTTGAAAAAATTTTGATTACTGCAATTTAGGGACACTGTACTTGCATATGGGAATTTACTCATTTCCAATACGTTCGAATATTAAACCGGCATTTCGTCCAAGTTTTTAATAAATTGTTACGTACCAGAACTTCTAATATCATTCCGCGCTTTTAGTGTTTTATAAATGGCCTCTCATTAATCAAAAGGCCAAAAAAGTAAAATTTAATATTTTTCATTATAAGTAAGGCCGAAGTTTATGAAAATCATATTTTTATATTAGCTTTATAACATGCTAATTATCAAATGTCCACAAAGCAACTCTAACAACGAAATTCGGTGATGTTATATAGAATATTAGTGCATATTTAGTGTATTTTAGGTTAATGCATCATATTTCTATTATATTCAAATTTTATTGCTTTTTTTCTTAAAGTGGTATATTTCTCCTTGAATTTAAATTAATATGCATGTTTGTCTTCTCAAACCGAAATGTGTACATCAAAAATGTGAATGCAATTGCTATTCTTGGGAAATCGTAGGAATGTCTTTCATTCGTTGCAGCAGTATTTGTGTGAACTTCTTTTAGATGATATCATGGCATTGGTACCCAGAAACGATTTGTCGGATTATAAATGATGTGATCTTATATCTTTGATAATCGTTACTTGAACGATGATACAGACGTAATCATTGTATTGTACTTTAAGAATTATTACTAGAATACTATGTAAAGACAAAATGCAAAATTAATTGTTAAAATTAAAAGTTTTGCAATTGCTTATGATTACCTAAAACTGATAATTGTTAGAGCATGTTTCATTAGTTCTGTCATATTTTAATTCTGAGCATATTTTACAAATGTTAGAGCATATTTGTATGCATATTTCTCAATTTGATGCAGCATTAACTTACGAGCCTTAATTATAAGTGTTGTTCTCTTAATGAGAAGATATAAGTGAAGTGCGTATGTTTACAGGAACTCCCCTGCACTAACACACGATCTGTGAACGCCTGTGTTGTAAGTTAGGCAACCCGCTGTGCGTCCAAGGTCTGTGGGTTGCGGTCGTCTGCAGGTCTCAACCGGTCAATGATTTCCCGAGGGCCGAGGTGGGAGCCTCAGGCGCTCCTCGAATATTCGCTCGCGTTTTGTTTCGCGCCACGAGGAAAGTCAACGTAAGGTCAAGGTATAGTATGACAGCGTTCAATGTCACGTAGGTAGATTTGATTACTAACTTCTGCTCTTCAAAGGGAATAAATAAATGGCAAAGGGAATAAATAAAAAACATCTGTAAATTTGCCCACAAAATGTGCTAAGATTCAAACTGAATAGGAAGAATAATGTAAATTTGATTAGTTGAAGCCGCTGCATATTCAAGACTGAAGGTTTAGGCTTCAAGTGTTGACAGTAGCGGATTTTCGACCCTACATAATGTAATATACCAAAGAAAGACTCGAGGTCTGCAAGTAGTCAGGGAACGTTTATAATTTAACTAGGCAAAACCATTCATTGGCGACACGAAAAGCACAAGTGGCATAGATCTGCACCATACGGGAGGAAGAGACAAGAACAATGAAAAAAAGAGAGGCGAACGACACTGGAGAATTGGGGGATGTAGACGCAACGAAGGCTGGAGATTTAGAAAGGGAATTTAGATGACGAACGATATAATACATTAGATGGTATTTGGGATTAAACGCCCGCCAGCGGCGAATATAAAAGTAATATGTACTTTTTGTATTAGGCCTGAAATAAGAACTGGAAGAAGGAAGAATTGTCGCGGCGCGGGAGGACAACGCGGGAGCACAGAGGGAAAATAACCCGCGCGAAGAAATCGAAGCAAAGCTTTTGAGATCTGAAAAAAATAAGATAAAGTTGAAAATAGTTATCAATTAAATATTCTAATCAGTTTGTTTATTAGTTCTTGTCAAAGACGATTATTAAGGGAGGAGTGGTGAAAATTGGCAAAAAATTTGAAAAATACGATTTTTAATTTTTGATGTGATAATTTTGTTTGGAATGTGTGGTTAATTTTGGTGTTTTTATTTTTCGTTATCGCGATTTAAATGGCTTCTGCGAGCATTTAAAGATCTCAATGCGTCGATGGCCACGCCCCCTTTTTCAGTTTCCAAACGTTTTCATCTCATAGAAGTTTTGAATGTATTTGCTTTTTGAATTTCCCGGCATGAACTTTATATAGATGTTCTCTGGAACAAATGAGCTACAGAAAACACAAAATGCCAACGAAAGTTTGCATAGCCGGATTTGGAGTAAGTGCCCCAAAGAAATATTTGTTTCGAAGAAGAAAATAGAAATTGCTGTCACATCAGCAGTTTCTCAATATCATACGGGGTGTGAAGCAAGTGAAAAGATAAGATCAAATATAACTGGCATTAACATGACACCTCAAGGGAAAAAATAATGGCAATGAGGGATAAACGCCGTCTTCAGAAAAGTGAAGTAGCTGCACAACCAGGTTTTCAAAATGTCAAAAAAAGCAACTCAAAATTACAAATACAGTTCTAGAAGAAAAGAGAAAAGTTGTTGAGGGTACTATGTATGGCTCTGGAGAATTTTAAATGTAAGTTGATAAAGTAAAATGCATTTGTATAAAGTTAAATTTTCATTTTCAATTTCCCGCATTTCACTTTCCTGACCTTTTATGGAATTCAAAAGTTCCACGTTCTACAATTTTCAATATATTTCAATGAAACTTTTAAAACATCTTAACAAAATGCAGTTTTATAGAACTATGGAAGCTTTTGTGTTATAATCATTAATTACTAAATTAAAAATATATTTTTTATGTGTGTTTTTATAGCCATCAGGTAATAACTGTATATTTTATTATTTTTTCTCAGAAACGCCTCATTTATTTTATTTATATTCCATGAATGTAATTATATACATTTTATGAGTAATTCATAAAAATTCAGTGATGAATGTTGCTTCATGTGGAACGTAGAGCATTTTATAAAATAATAAGAAATTTAAAAAAATTAAAAAGTTTTTTTCTTCAAAACTAAAAACAGCAGAGTAACAAAATTTTGTAGGGTACATAAGTATAATGTATTACTTCTTCTGGTAAAATTTGAAGTTATTTGAATGTAAGATTTGAATTTTCAAATTTTCACCCACTCCTCCTTAAGTTATTTGAATAAAATATTATGTTATATTTTCTATGAAACAAAGCTGGTTATTGCAGAAAGATTGTGTGTAATGCCAAACAAAATTTGACAGGATAATCTTCAGGAATTTGCCGTTCGTATGAACGGCACATCAACGCACAACGATGCCAGTGCAACAAAATTAAATACAAATTGCAAAGATTAAAACTTATCTCATTGGTATGCCCAACGTCAGGCAGATTAATGAAACAAGCAATATTGAAATATATATTTGAAACATATCTCAATAACTGAGTTGAATGTTCATCCATCGCCTGGATAAGAATCCAGTCAGCAGCTCTCATTTGCCACATATTTCCTTAATTAATTTTCACCATTTTATATCTTTATTGGTTATGGATTACGGGCGCATCAAAGGCTTTGGTCGTTAGTCCCGTAAGTGTAGTGTATGTTTTCTCAGGCGATGGCGGTGATCTTCCCCTGCCGGATGGCGAGATCAACTAGCGGGGATTCCCCCTCACAAGGGCTCACCTACCAGTGGGGCACCGCCCCATTCACAAGCTCTAAGCTCCCGACCGGTCTCCCGATCGAATATATAGTAGTATTGTGCATGTTAGTGTGTGTGTGTAAGGGGAGGGATTAGGACAAGGAAGAGGATGTAAAGATCGAGCGTGTTATGTGGCCCGTTTGTTAGGGTACTTCTCCTGCATTCGCCTAGTGTTGATCGGAGAAACCACGGACAACTACCGATCAGAGCAGCCGGCTGCTAGAATTCTCCTCTAGACAACGACTGAATTCGACCTAGCTGAAAAGCTAGTGTCGAAACTCATGCTGCCTTTAGGACTCGAACCTGGGACCTCCAGGTCAGAGGCGCTACAGTTACATCAGTTGATGCACTGAGCTAGCGCTCCCGGTCAACCTTTTATACTTCTGACCGTTCTTCAGTAAGCGATTTATCTTTTTCCAGTGAATGTCTTCGGCCATAAACGTTTGTATTTCCGTTATTCGGTGTTGTCGTATTGTCGCATTCTTGCAATCAAACATGGCAGACCATAAAACTAAATCAAACAGCCATTGACTAGGAGCAATGTCTAGAGGATGAACTTTATTGGAATGTCATTCTTTTCTTTTCGGTTTATATCAATGTCATTTAGTGTAGAAATGAATTTCATGTTATGACAAAAGGAAATGATCCATTTTTATGTGTTGTTTTTGCATTTTTCGTCCATTTTTACTAATAGGTAATTTTTACCTTTTCTCATTTTTAATGCATCTTTGCTGATTTTATTGATATAATTTTATTAGTACTTTCTTTAAATAATATTTATGAGACGCAACTAATGTTTTTCACTGAATTCCTGACTTCCTTGTCTATTCAATTTCTTCGATCAGAAATTATACATGTCAGCCGTTGTATATAATCTAATGTTCCTATGACGCCTATCAGCATGGTTCAGCCAATTTAGGGATAGCTAAAGACAGAAAATCCCTGGTAGAGAAAAGCCAAAACCAAAAGTTTCCAAGCAATTGAACGAATATAAGAAGCCTGGATTACACCAACAACATATCCAACAGCTTGAGATGTACATCCGAACTGGTTTTGATCATATTTTTTACGTCATTTTGCATGTTTTTAGGGCATTTTTAATACATTTTCATAACTATTTTACTGGTGACATTAAAACCATTAGTGTTTAACTATGCATACCAAATACCCCAATCAGAGCGGTGTATCTTAAGAAGTTTATCGCTTTCTCTATCCGATTTTTCTTACCTATTCTCCCTACTGGCCAATCACAAACTGTGACTCATCTATCTTAGGAGGAACTACACATCGATTTCTATGTCAATGTCCAATGAACGGCGTATGTAGTACGACAAAACCTTTGATTTTATTGTAGCTTTTAGATATTTCCAATATTTGGCGCATTTTGGAACTTTGTTGGACATAATAGCACTCGTGAAGTAGTCTTAATAAATACCACACGTGTTTTGGTAATTCTCTGATAAATCCCTTCCTCGCTTCGAGAGTCGGGGATTTATCGACAATTTCCGAAGCATCATGGTATTACCTACGATCACTCTTGGCGATGTTTTAGGTGATCAAAATCCGCCCCCTAGTAATACGAGATTAATTGAGCAGTGGGCGGGTGAGCAAGCAGGCGGCGTGGGCGTGGCGTGTGGCGGGGCCGCCTCACCTGTGGCTCGAGTGGGCGTGGCGCGGGCGCGCTCCTGCGCCAGCACGTGGCTGCGGGCGCGCTCCAGAGTGCCTGCAGCGCCGGCGGGGCGCGCGCCGCCCACGCCGCCCCCTGGCGCCGCCGCCGCCGCCGCGGCGCCCACTGCAACACACGGACACCGCCATGGAGGCGCATGCGGTTGATTGCATTTGATAGATTGATTGTTAATGACTCCGGGTGCGTAAACTACTGAATCATTAGTCTTGTACGTGCACTACATGTTTTTCAACGTGAGGTGGCCCGTTAGATGGCGTGATCCGGTGCCGACCTACCGTCCACTTGCGGGGGTTTCCCCAAACAGGTATCTAATACCAGCGGGACACCGCCCCAGCCGGGACAAGCTCTAAGCTCCCGGCATGTGTGGTAGTGTAGAGAATGTTAGTGTAAATGTGTGTGTAAGGATAGATCAAGGAAGAGGAAGAAAAGATTGCGCGCGCTGCGTGGCCCGTTTGTTAGGATATTGCTCCTGCATTCGCCAGGTATTGATCAGAGAAACCACGGAAAGCTACCGATCAGAGCAGCTGGCCTGGAGAATTCTCCTCCAGACACCGACTAAATTCGACCTAGCTGACAAATAAGCTATCTTCAATATTTGTAGTTTGGAAATGCTAACTTTTTGCAATTACCGAAAAATAAAGCGAGTTTGCCAGAAATATGACTAGCACAATTTTTATAGTCTTTTGATATATCAGAGAGGAAACTTTAAAGAAACATTTGAGATTTTGCAAAAAATGGTTTAACCAAGATTTAAATTTTTATATTTTACCCAAAATTACGCGAAAACAACTCATGTTTTCGAAAACTTGTACATGACCTTCTTTGAAGATTTGTTTTGGAACAACAGATTGTCTTTAGGAAAAATCTTTTTAACTACTAACTGTTCTACTGTTTTACACACTACTTTATTCGAAAATTGCAACAAAAAGTTTTCAGCATCGTCCTACAGCAACAATATTGAAAATAGAGATGTTTCACCTGAATAAAATTTGTTCTTAAAAAACATCTTTAGATAAAGTAGTACAACTTTAGAAAGTGAATAGTTTTGCGTAATTTTAAGTACATTATAGGCAATTCAAAATATTGTTACGTTTCTAGGTGGTGAATTAAGTCTGGTATTATTTTAACAAATCGTTTATTTGGTTTCTTAACACAATCACTGCTAACACTTGATTATTTATTTACACTACACATCTCTAGATTATTTATTTACACTACCCTTTTCTTGATTATTTATTTACACTAATCTTGTCTTACACTGTCGCACAGTCCTAAGCTCTGACCACAGTTCGATGCACTGGCCACAGTCCACTTCACTGACCACAGTTCGATGCACTGACCACGGTTCCCGTCACTGAGCACAATCACTGCACTGCTATTCACCGCGATGCACACACTTCACAGTTCAGCTTCCACTGCGGACTTCAGACTGATTCGCGGTCGCCGGCCGCCGCGTATTTATACTCGGCGAGTGCCGTCGAGAACTTTCCGGACCTCGCGAACGTTCTGGAATAACCTAGTGCAGGGACCGCGGGCAGATGACGCAACCCGCGCTCACAGGCGGCTCGTGTTGGCGCCGGCGCAGATGACACCCAATCCGCGCATACCAGATGGTTCGTGGTGGTGCCGGCCGGTGAAACAACCTTCGTTACTATCCTCTTTGGTTGCGATCCGTCTCGGAGCGCGTTTGAAATGAAATCATGCAGATACGTGCTGGAGCCTTTAGTGCTGTTGAAGGTTAAGAAAATGTGTCAGTAAAATTGTATTTGGATATGACGTTCCATGGTGGTAGCTGCAGACTAAGATACCCCAACCCCAGTGTACCGAATAGTACTTCAACATGCTGCTATTATCCTGTTCAGTCCATCAAAACCACATCCCAGTTTGGATGTAGCCAGTCTTCTGGACGTTGTCTTGCTGATACTACAGTTGGCGTAATTCAATAAGAGTTTCCCAAAGATTTTTATTGGATGCCTTGTGATATGACTTACTTTTTGTGACAAGGTAATAAACGTACCGACTGACGTCGTGCAGTTACAGAACCTTCCCAATATCTGGTGGTTGGTTGTTTAATTCTTCCATACTTCTGTATTTTCTCTTGAATACAGCAGCAACAGCTCTGGTCATATCTAAATCCTGGACGACACAATGCGCCAATGCATATTCCTGGAGTAGCGCAAACACATCCGTGCACCTCCATTGTTACACCATATCGCGCTTTATGCTTTTCACTATAATGGGACATAAACTCATCAAATGTGAACTCTTACATGTCCAGCTCACAAACACGTGTGGTCTTTTCTTCATCATTTTCATTACTTCCTGCGTACGTGGCCAGCCGATTCAGGGGCCAGAACGGCTCGTGGTTTTCCATTCCTGTTAATTTTTTAATTCGGTAGACAACATCATTTATCCTCTTCCTGCCATCGTGCGGTCCTTCCCAATGTCCGTTGTAATTTTTGGACACAAACCGCAGCGTCGTTGAGGTTCAAACAACCAAGACGTGATCTCAGGTTGACAACCTCCTCCTTTGGCTTTTGATGTCTTACCGTCTTTCATCACTGTGACTTTGCGATTTAGTTCTTTCACGCACCTGGTTATGAATTACGTCCATTGTCCGTCTTAGGTCATTTACAAAGTCTTCACCGGCTATTTTTCATTAGTTTTGCAACCAGAGCTGTAGATCACATGGTGAAGACTATTAGTTTCCGACCGAAGAGGATATTGGCGGAGTGTTTGCCCAGTTGTCTCATGAACAGATGAGCGGTAGGCCTAGAAGAAAATATGTATGTAGTGGTCCCAGTCGCGTTGGTGATCTCACACGACCTTCGCTTAATATTTTCCCCTTGTTCTGTTCATGCGTTCCACCATTCCGTCCGACTGCGGATGTAGGGCTGTTCTTGTTTTTCTTATTCCAAGAAGTTCACACACCTCTTGAAACACTGCAGATTCGAAGTTCCGTCCTTGATCTGAATGTAATTCCACTGGCACACCAAATCGGCTCACCAATTCCTTAACCAGTACTTCGGAGATAACAGTGGCCTCTTAGTTACGTAGAGATATGCTTCAGCCCACTTGCTGAAATAATCCATAGCCACGGTAGCCTTGTTACATTTCCATCATTTGACATTGGAAATGGGCCAGCCAAGTCAATGGCAATTCGTTCGAAAAGGACTCCCAATGTTGTATTGTCTCATCTTCGCTCTTCTCTTTTTACGTGGCCCATTACTGGTAGCACAAACTTGACGCTTGTGCACCACATCTTCACGTCTTGCTTGCAATTAACTTGATAAAATCGTTCACACACTTTCTCTATGTTTTTAGTTATACCGAGATGTCCTCGATGTTCCATCATGCAATTCCCTCAATATTTCAGGCACCCCGCCTCTAGGTAACAATATCTGCGTCCTCTTTACAAAGTCATCTGCACTTTAAGACTCATTTAAGAACACCTTCCTCTTCAGTAATCGAATCCTGCGCCCAATATGATTTTTGCTGAAGAAGAGGGGCTATTTCTTGCCAACTTGGTCTCGGTCCTGCTATTTTCCATTTCCAAACATGTTTCAATTCTGCGTCCTCTTTCTGATCTTTCTGAAGTTCTCTGGGTTTCCATTGGTCATTACTGGACAGTGACCCGTAACGCAGGACACATCTTCTCTTCACGCGACTACAATGTATGCAGTTTTCCTGCTAGCTTCTACGTTTGCAAACAGACTGCTGCTCTCTTTGTTACTTCCGGTGGACGGTCACGCTCGACTTTTCACGTCTTTGGTCTCCACAATTCCAACATCGAGGTTGTCACCTTTTGCCACTAGAAATGCGTGCGTCTACCAACCTCTCCCACCATTGCCTCCGGTATTTTTCATCCCGCCATGTATCGACGCCGGTTTCTGCGTCTCGCACTCGCCCGTCGTTTCGATGCTCTTTTTGCAACCTGGGATTTAGTGCTCGACTTAATGCGTCAACTAAGGTTTTCAATTGTCACCAGAACTTGTACTTGGTATGTTTGCATCATGGAGGCTTCAATAAACACCGCACGGCTTTGTACGTTGCGTAAATATCTGATGCATCCAGGGTCTAAAGGCGCACCAAATGTGAAATATCAGCTTCCAGTTTTTGAAAACTCTTTCCGGAAGCTAGACACGATTCCTTAGCTGGGTAAAATAAATGCTTCGGAGTGCGCGTGCCCCTGTACCGTGTTTCGAGTCTCTTGACAATTTGCTCGAAGTTTGACTGTTCATCGGTCGGTATTGTCTCCTAGAATATCGACGGCGTTACCACGCAGAAGCCAAAATCAAGTCGTAGCATAATCTGTTGCAGAGCAGCCATTTACCGTTAGCAGCCTTGAATTGTTTCAAATAATTCGACCATGAAAAAATGCCATCAAGGTAGGTGGTTTTACTCGTGCTTTTCCCAGTGGCTCGTACGGTGGCCACTCGTTCCATTTCCAGTGGTTCCTGTACGATGTTTATATTTGATTTTTCCATTGGGGAAGTAAAAACTTTCAGCTCCTCTTCTAACAAATTTAGTAATTTTTCCTCATTCTTCAAAATTTTCTCATCTATCTTCTCAATTTTCTTTTCCATTTATTTTTCGTTCTTCAAATTTTTCTCATCCATTTTCACAATTTTCTCTTCGTTCCTCAAACTTATCCCCTCAATTTCTTCTCGCACGAATTTATTATTCTGAGTTAATTTTCGTTCTATTTTTCTTCCCAAATTCTGGAATTTTCAGTTAACTTTGCTTCTAAAATTCTTAAATTTACTGTTAATTCCTCTTTTAAAATTTTGGATAGGTCCGAAAAGTTCCCGGTTGTCTCGAAGGAAATTTCTCTGGATCCTCGCCTGCTGCCTTCATCGCGTTAGCAAGACGTTCTAGTAGTATTGCTTTCGTTCCGGAAGTGTCTTGTTGCCTCTCTTCTAACTCCTTCTTCAACTCCGTCACTTTCAGATCGCGTAAAACGTTTGTAATACTCATCTTGATTAAAGTTTTTAATTCACCACACGTTACTATTTGGACCCCAGACCTGACACAAATTGTTACGATTCTAGGTGGTGAATTAAGTCTGGTATTATTTTAACAAAAATGTTTATTTTGTTTCTTAACACAATCACTGAAAACACTTCATCATTTATTTACACTACACTTCTCTTTATTTATTTACACTACACTTTTCTTGATTATTTATTTACACTACACTTTTCTTGATTATTTATTCACACTACTCTTCTCTTACACTGTCGCACAGTCCTAAGCACTAATTTGAGATTTGATGCACTATTTTTGATTTCCCGTCACTGAGCACAATCACTGCACTGCTATTCACCGCGATGCACACACTTCACAGTTCAGCTTCCACTGCGGACTTAGGACTGACTCGCGGGCGTCGGCCGCCGCGTATTTATACTCGGCGAGCGCCGTCGAGAACTTTTCGGACCCCGCGAACGTTCTGGAATAATCTAGTGCAGGGACCGCCGGCAGATGACGCAATCCGCGCATACAGGTAGTTCGTGGTGGTGCCGGCCGGTGACGCAATATTCGTTACAATATATATTCTCAAAAACTGTTGACTTTTTGCGGAGAAATATTTGTTCAGTTGAAAATGCTTCAGACCCATTTTCCAAGGAGACCTCATTGTTTTACGTAAATTGAAAGAAAATATCTTTCAAATGTACAAAGCTGACGAACTATTTTTCTTAAATGAGATCTTTTCTAAAAATAATATATTTGAAGTTCATATATTAGTTTTGATAAACTTGAATTGAAAGGATCTTTCAGGTAAAATAAAAATTTATAAATGAAAGACAACATCAACAACAAAGGACAGTCGAGAAAAAAAATTATTTGTCAATCAACTACGAGTTTGGACAGTTTATCTGCAGGAATGTGCATAACTATTGAGAGTCCTCAAATTGCCTTCGGTTTTGATGCTTATGTTTTTTCTCGACTGTCCTTTGTTGTTGATGTTGTCTTTCATTTATAAATTTTTATTTTACCTGAAAGATCCTTTCTCAATTCAAGTTTATCAAAAACTAATACATGAACTTCAAATATATTATTTTTAGAAAAGATCTCATTTAAGAAAAATGTCTGTCATTTTGTACATTTCCAAAGATATTCTCTTTCAATTTACGTAAAAACAACGAGGTCTCGAGTAGAGTCCTGTGCCATTTTCTTAACCGAACAAATATTTCTCCGCAAAAAGTCAACAGTTTTTGAGAATATATATTGTAACGAATATTGCGTCACCGGCCGGCACCACCACGAACTACCTGTATGCGCGGATTGCGTCTGACAGCGCCGCCTGGGGCGCGGTTGCGCGTCATCTGCCGGTCCTGCACTGAGTTATTCCAGAACGTTCGCGAGGTCGAAAAGTTCTCGACGGCGCTCGCCACAGTATAAAATACGCGGCGGCCACGACGCCCATGATCAGTCCCTAAGTCGCAGTGGAAGCTGAACTGTGAAGTGTGTGCATCGCGGTGAATAGCAGTGCAGTGATTGTGCTCCAGTGACGGAATAGTCAAGCCAGTGCATCAAACTGTGTTCAGTGCTTAGGACTGTGCGACAGTGTAGAGAAGAGTAGTGTGAATAAATAATCAAGAAAGTGTAATTAATAAAATAAATAATCAAGAAAATGTGAGTATGAAATGACCGAAAGTAGTGTAAATAAATGATGATGTTTTCCAGTGATTGTATTGAAACAAAATAAACATTTTATTAAAATATTACCGGACAATTCACCACCTAGAATCGTAACGCGGAATCTGGGGTCCAAATAATAACGTGTGTGAATTAAAAACTTTAATCAAGATGAGTATTACAAACGTTTTACGCGATCTGAAAGTGACGGAAGTTGAAGAAGAGGTTAGAAGAGGCAACAAGACACTTCCGGAACGAAGCAATACTACTAGAACGTCTTGCTAACGCGATGAAGGCGGCAGAGCGAGGATCATTTCCTTCCTTAACCAGGAACACCAGCCTATCCAAAATTTTAAAAGAGAATTAACGATAGTTAAAATTTTACAGAAGCAAAGTTAACTGAAAATTCCAGAATTTGGGAAGAAAAATAGAACGAAAATTAACTCAGAATAATAAATTCGTGCGAGAAGAAATTGAGGATAAGTTTGAGGAACGAAGAGAAGGGCAAATAAATGAGAAGAATTTGAAGAACGAAAAATAAATGGAAAGAAAATTGAAGATAGATGAAAATTTTGAAGAATGAGAAAAATTACTAAATTTGTTAGAGAGAGCTAAGTTTTACTTCCCCAATGGAAAAATCAAATATAAACATCATGCAGAACCACTGGAAATGGAACGATGGCCACCATGCAGGAGCCACTGGGAAAAGCTACCAGGTAAAACCACCTACCTTTGATGGCATTTCTTCATAGTCCGAATTATTTGAAACAATTCAAGGCTGCTGCAACGATAATGGCACTCTGCAACAGATTATGCTGACCCTGATTTTGGCTTTGCGTGGTAGCGCCGTCGATATTCTGGGGCAATGCCGACCGATGAACAGTCAAACTTCGAGCAAATTGTCAAGAGACTCGAAACGCAGTACAGGCACGCGCACCTCAGACACCCAGCTAAGGAATCGTGTTCAGAAGCCTGGAAAGAGTTTTCAAAAACTGGAAGCTGATATTTCACATTTGGTGCGCCTTTAGGACCCTGATGCATCAGATATTTCCATGCAACGCACAGCCGTGCGGTGCTTTGTGAAACTCTCCATGATGCAAACACAACAAACGTGCAGGTGGTAATGCAAGACTGTGGTTGACGCATTAAGTCGAGCACTAAACTTCAGGTTGCAAAGAGCATCGAAACGTGACGAGTGCGAGACTTGCAAACCAACGTCGATACATATGATGAAAAATATTTGGAGGCAATGGTGAAGGTTGGTAGACGCGCATTTCTAGTGGCAAAGGTGACCTCGATGTTGGAATTGTGGAGAATTAGGGCACGTGAAAAGTCGATGTGACCGTCCACTGAAGCAACAAAGGCACAGTCTGTTTGCAAACGTAAAGTAACAGGAAAACTACATTGTAGTCATGCAGGAAGAGAAGATGTGTCTAGGAGTCACTGTCAGTAATGACCAATGCAAACAGAACTTCAGAAAGATCAAGAAAGAGACGCCAAGAACATGTTTGGAAATGGAAAATAGCAGGATAAAGTTCAAGTTGGCAGAAATAGCTCCCTCTTCTGCAGTAAAGTCATATTGGGCGCAATTAGGGATTCGATTACTGAAGAGGAAGGTGTTCTTAAATGAGTTCTAGAAAGTGCAGATGACTCTCAGAAGAGGACGCAGATATTGTTACCTAGAGTAAGGGTGCCTGAAATATTGAGGGAATTGCATGATGGAATAAGGACCTCAGTATAACTAAAACATTAGAGAAAGTGTGCGAACGATTTTGCACAGGTTAATTGCAAGCAAGACGTGAGAGATGTGGTGCACAAAGTGTCAAGTTTATGCTACCAGTAATGAGCCACGTAAAAGAGAAGAGCGAGAGATGAGACAATACAACATTGGGAGTCCTTTTTCGAACGAATTGCCGACTGGCTTGGCTGGCCCATTTCCAATGTCAAATGATGGAAATAAATACGCTACTCATTGGCTATGGATTATTTCAATAAGTGGGTGAAGCATATCCCCTACGTAACTAAGAGCCACTGTTATCTCAGTACTGGTTAAAGGAATTGGTGAGCCGTTTGGTGTGCAGTGGAATTACATTCAGATCAAGGACGGAACTTCCAGATCTGCAGTGTTTCCAAGTGTGAACTTCTTGGAATAGAAAAACGAGAACAGCCCTACATCCGCAGTCGGGTGAATAGTGGAACGCATGAACAGAACAAAGGGGAAAATATTAAGCGAAGGTCGTGTAGGATCACCAACGCTGACTGGGACCAATACATACATATTTTCTTCCTAGCCTACCGCTCATCTGTTCATGAGACAACTGAGCAAACACGCTAATATCCTCTTCGGTCAGGAACTACGTCTACCATATGATCTACAGTTTGGTTGTAAAACTAATGAAAAAATAGCCGGTAGAAGACTTTGTAAATGACCTAGGAATGGACAATGGACGTAATTCATAACCAGGTGCGTGAAAGAATCCAAATCGCAAGTCACAGTGATGAAAGACCGGTAAGACATCAAAGCTGAAGGAGGAGGTTGTCAACCTGGAGATCACGTCTGGCTGTTTAACCCCCAACGACGCCGCGGTTTGTGTCCAAAATTACAACGACATTAGGAAGGACAGAGGTAGTGAAGAAGGATAAATGATGTTGTCTACCGAATTAAAAAAGTACCGAATGGAAAACCACGGGTCGTTCATTCAGATCAGCTGGCCACATGCAGGAAGTAATGAAATGATGGAGAAAAGACCGCACGAGTTGTGAGCTGGACATGTAAGAGTTCATCATGGTGAAAAGCATAGAGCGCGTTATGGTGTAACAATGGAGGTGCAACGGGATGTGTTTGCGCTACTCCAGGAATATGCATTGGCGCATTGTGTCGTCCAGGATTTAGATATGACCAGAGCTGTTGCTGCTGTATTCAAGAGAAATACAGAAGTATGGAAGAATTAAACAACCAACCACCAGATATTTAGGAAGGTTCTGCTACGTCAGTCAGTACGTTTATTACCTTGTCACAAAAAGTAAGTCATATCACAAGGCATCCAATAAAATCTTTAGGAAACTCTTGTTAGATTGCATAACTGTAGTACTGCAAGACAACGTCCAGAAAGGTACCATCAGGCTGGATGTGGTTTTGATGGACTGAACAGGATAATAGTGAGCAGCATGTTGGAAGTACTATTCCGGTACACTGGGGTTAGCATCTTAGTCTGCAGCTACCACCATGGAATGTCATATCCAAAGAAGACAATTTACTGACACATTTTCTTAACCTTCAACAGCACTAAAGGCTCCAGCTGCACGTATCTGCATGATTTCACTAAACGCGCTCCGAGACGGATCGCAACTAAAGAGGATAAAGTAACGAATATTGCTTCACCGGCCGGCACCACCACGAACTATCTGTATGCGCGGATTGCGTCATCTGTCGGCGCCAACACGAGCTGCCTGTGAGCGCGGGTTGCGTCATCTGCCCGCGGTCCCTGCACAGGTTATTCCAGAACGTTCGCGAGGTCGGAAAGTTTACTCGACGGCACTCGCCGGTATAATCGCGGCGGCCGGCGACCGCGAATCAGTTCGAAGTCCGCAGTGGGCTGAACTGTGATGTGTGCATCGCGGTGAATAGCAGTGCAGTGATTGTGCTCAGTGACGGGAACCGTGGTCAGTGCATCGGGCGGTCCAATGGGTGGACCGTGGCCAGTGCATCAGACTGTAGTCAGAGCTTAGGACTGTGCGACAGTGTAAGAATAAGATTAGTGTAAATAATCAAGAAAAGTGGTACTAAATAAATAATCTAGAAGTGTGTAGTGTAAATAAATAATCAAGTGTTGCTTGATGATTGTGTTAAGAAACCAAATAAACGATTTGTTAAAATAATACTAGACTTAATTCACCACCTAGAAACGTAACAATATTTTGAATTGCCTATAATGTACTGAAAATTACGCAAAAACTATTCACACTTTCTAAAGTTGTACCTTACTTTATCTAAAGATGTTTTTTAAGAACAAATTTTGTCCAGGTGAAACATCTCATTTTCCAATATTATTGCTGTAGGACGATGCTGAAAACTTTTTGTTGCAATTTTCTGAATAAAGTAGTGTGTAAAACAGTAGAACAGTTAGTAGTTAAAAGATTTTCTTATAGAAATCTGTTGTTCCAAAACAAATCTTAAAATAAGGTCATGTACAATTTTTCGAAAACATGAGTTGTTTTCGCGTAATTTTGTGTAAAATATAGGCAATTTTAAAATCTATTAAACCATTTTTTTGCAAAAATCTCAAAATGTTTCTTTAAAGTTTCCTCTCTGATATATCAAAAGACTATAAAAATTGTGCTAGTCATATTTCTGGCAAACTCGCTTTATTTTTCAGTAATTGCAAAAGTTAGCATTTCAAACTACAAATGGCTGAAGATAGCTTATTCGATGGCCGAGATCAACTAAGACAATGCTTGATAAGCGGACCAAGGGTCCTGAGTTTGAAGTCCCACCTGGGCATAGTTGAATTGTATTTCGTCCTTTCCTCCTTATCATTACCATACCGATTCATCTTCACAGCTACCATAATATTAACTTCAATGAGTAGTCGCTAATTACCTAGATGTTGATGCGACCTTACCTAAGAAAAATAGTGAATAGAATTCTTTCCTAAAAAATCTGTACTAAAATTCAAATTTTTAAAACGTCGTGCCCAAAACTAATATTTTTCCTGGGGGGTGTCCCGCTGGTATTAGATACCTGTTTGGGAAACCCCGCAAGTCGACGGTAGGTCGGCACCGGACCCACGCCATCTAACGGGCCCCTCCGTTGAAAAACATGAGTGCACGTACAAGACTAATGATTCAGTAGTTTACGCCCCGGAGTCATTAACAATCAATCTATCAAACGCAATCAACCGCATGCGCCTCCATGGCGGTGTCCGTGTGTTGCAGTGGGCGCCGCGCGCGGCAGCGCAGGGCGGCGTGGGCGGCGCGCCCCGCCGGCGCTGCAGGCACTCTGGAGCGCCCGCAGCCACGTGCTGGCACGAGCGCGCCCGCGCCACGCCACTCGAGCCACAGGTGAGGCGGCCCCCACACGCCACGCGCCCGCCGCCCTCCCGGCCGCTCGCCTGCTCACCCACTGCTCAATTAACCTCGTATTACTAGGGGCGGATTTGATCACCTAAAACATCGCCAAAGAGTGATCGTAGGTAATACCATGATGCTTTGAAATTGTCGATAAATCCCCAACTCCGAAGCGAGGAAGGATTTATCAAGAATACCAAAACAGTGTGGTATTTATTAGGACTACTTCACGAGTGCTATTATGTCCAACAGAGTTCAAAGTGCGCCAAATATTGGAAATATCTATAGCTACAATAAAATCAAAGGCTATGTGGTGCACATACGCGGTTCATTGGACATTGACATAGAAATCGATGTGAGTTCCTCCTAAGATAGATAAGTCACAGTTTGTGTTTGGCCTGTAGGAGAAGAGGTAAGAAAATCGGATAGAAAGCGATAAACTTCTTAAGATACACCGCTGATTGGGGTATTTTGTATGCACAGTTAAACACTAATGGTTTAATGTCACCAGTAGAATAGTTATGAAAATGTATTTAAATGCCTAAAAACATGCAATGACGTAAAAATGATCAAAACCAGTTCATATGTACATCTCAAGTTGTTGGATATGTTGTTGGTGTAATCCAGGCTTCTTATATTCGTTCAATTTTGGAAACTTTTGGTTTTGGCTTTTCTACAGGGATTTTCTGTCTTTAGCTATCCCTAAATTGGCTGAACCATGCTGATAGGCGTCATAGGAACATTAGATTATATACAACGGCTGACATGTATAATTTCTGATCGAAGAATTGAATAGACAAAAGTCAGAATTCAGTGAAAAACATTAGTTGCGTCTCATAAATATTATTTAAAGAAAGTACTAATAAAATTATATCTATAAAATCAGCAGATGCATTAAAAATGAGAAAGGTAAAATTACCTATTAGTAAAATGGACGAAAAATGCAAAACAACACCTAAAATGGATCATTTCCTTTTGTCATAACATGAAATTAATTTCTACACTAAATGACATTGATATAAACCGAAAGAAAAGAATGACATTCAATAAAATTCATCCTCTAGACATTACTCCTAGTCAGTGGCTGTTTGATTTAGTTTATGGTCTGCCATGTTTGATTGCAAGAATGCGACAATACAGACAACCCCGAATAACGGAAATACAAACGTTTATGGGCGAAGACATTCACTGGAAAAGAAATCGCTTACTGAAGAACGGTCAGAAGTATAAAGGGTGACCAGGGCGCTAGGTCAGTGCATCAACTGATGTAACCTCTGACCTGGAGGTACCTGGTTCGAGTCCTAAAGCGGCAGGAGTTTCGACACTAGCTTTTCAGCTAGGTCAATTCAATCGTTGTCTAGGAGAATTCTAGCGGCTGGCTGCTCTGATCGGTAGTTGTCCGTGGTTTCTCCGGTCAACACTAGGCGAATGCAGGGAAGTACCTAACAAACGGACCACGTACCGCGCGCGATCTTTACATCCTTTTCCTTGTCCTATTCCCTCCTTACACACACACACACTAACATGACAATGCTACTATATTTCGGTCGGAGACCAGTCAGGACAGAGCTTGTGAAGGGGGCGGTGCCCCACTGGTAGGTGAACCCGAGGGGAATCCTGGTTGATCTCGCCATCCGGCGGGAAGATCACCGCCATCGCCTGAGAAAACATACACTACACTTACGGGACTAACGACCAACGCCTTTGACGCCCGTAATCCATAACCAATAAAGATATAAAAGGGTGAAAATTAATTAAGGAAATATGTGGCAAATGAGAGCTGCTGACTGGATTCTTATCCAGGCGATGGATGAACATTCAACTCAGTAACATGGAGATATGTTTCAAATAAATATTTCATATTGCTTGTTTCATTAATCTGCCTGACGTTGGGATACGAATGAGATGAGTTTTAATCTTTGCAATTTTATTTAATTTTTTTTGCACTGGCATCGTTGTGCGTTGATGTGCCGTTCATACGAACAGCAAATTCCTGAAGATTATCCTGTCAAATTTTGTTTGGCATTACACAATCTTTCTGCAAAACCTGCTTTGTTTCATAGAAATATATCATAATATTTTATTCAAATAACTTAAGGGAGGTGGTGAAAATTTGAAAATTCAAATCTACATTCAAATAACTTCAAATTTTACCAGAGAAGTAATACATTATACTTATGTACCTACAAAATTTTGTTACTCTGCTGTTTTTAGTTTTGAAGAAAAAACTTTTAATTTTTTTAAATTTCTTATTATTTTATAAAATGCTCTACGTTCCACATGAAGCAACATTCATCACTGAATTTTTATGAATTACTCATAAAATGTATATAATTACATTCATGGAATATAAATAAAATAAATGAGGGCGTTTCTGAGAAAAAATAATAAAATATACAGTTATTACCTGATGGCTATAAAAACACACATAAAAATAAATATTTTAATTTAGTAATTAATGATTATAACACAAAAGCTTCCATAGTTCTATAAAACTGCATTTTGTTAAGATGTTTTAAAAGTTTCATTGAAATATATTGAAAATTGTAGAACGTGGAACTTTTTAAATTTCCCATAAAGGTCAGGAAAGTGAAATGCAGGAAATTGAAAATGAAAATTTAACTTTATACAAATGCATTTACTTTATCAACTTACATTTAAAATTCCCCAGAGCCATACATAGTACCCTCAACAACTTTTCTTTTTTCTTCTAGAACTGTATTAGTAATTTTGAGTTGCTTTTGACATTTTGAAAACCTGGTTGTGCAGCTACTTCACTTTTCTGAAGACAGCGTTTATCCCTCATTGCCATTATTTTTTCCTTGAGTGTCATGTTAATGCCAGTTATATTTGATCTTATCTTTTCATTCTTCACACCCGTATTATATTGAGAAACTGCTGATGTGACAGCAATTTCTTTTTTCTTCTTCGAAAAATATTTCTTTGGGGCACTTACCCCAAATCGGCTATGCAAACTTTCGTTGGCATTTTGTGTTTTCTGTAGCTCATTTGTTCCAGAGAACATCTATATAAAGTTCATGCGGAAATTCAAAAGCAAATACATTCAAAACTTCTATGAGATGAAAACGTTTGGAAACTGAAAAGGGGCGTGGCCATCGACGCATTGAGATCTTTAAATGCTCGCAGAAGCCATTTAAATCGCGATAACGAAAAATAAAAACACCAAAATTAACCACACATTCCAAACAAAATTATCACATCAAAATTAAAAATCTATTTTTCAAATTTTTTGCCAATTTTCACCCTCCTCCCTTAATAATCGTCTTTGACAGAACTAATAAACAAACAAACTGATTAGAATATTTAATTGTATAACTATTTTCAACTTTATCTTATTTTTCAGATCTGAAAGCTTTGCTTCGATTTCTTCGCGAGGTTATTTTTCTCTGTGCTCCGCGTTGTCCTCCCGCGCCGCGACAATTCTTCCTTCTTCGGTTCTTATTTCAGCCTAATACACAAAGTACATATTACCTTTATATTGCCGGCGAGGCGTTTAATCCAAATACCATCTAATGTATATCGTTCGTCATCTAAATCCCTTTCTAAAGCTGCAGCTTCGTTGCGTCTACATCCCCAATTCTCAGTGTCGTTCGCCTCTCTTTTTCATTGTTCTTGTCTCTTCCTCCCGTATGGTGCAGATCTATACCACTTGTGCTTTCGTCTGCCAATGAATGGTTTGCCTAGTTAAATTATAAACGTTCCCTGACTACTTGCAGACCTCGAGTCTTTCTTTGGTATATTACACATGTAGGGCCGAAAAATCCGCTACTGTCGACACTTGAAGCCTAAACCTTCAGTCTTGAATATGCAGCGGCCAACTAATTAAATTTACATTATTCTTCCTATTCAGTTTGAATCTTACTACATTTTGTAGGCAAATTTACAGGTGTTTTTATTTATTCCTTTGCCATTTATTTATTCCTTTGAAGAGCAGAAGTTAGTAATCAAATCTACTCGTGACATTGAACGCTGTCAGACTATACCTTGACCTCGCGTTGGACTTTCCTCGTGGCGAAACAAAACGCGAGCGAATATTCGAGTAGCGCCTGAGGCTCCCACCTCGGCCCTCGGAAATCATTGACCAGGTTGAGACCTGCAGACGACCGCAACCACAGACCTTGGACGCACAGCAGGGTTGCCTAACTTACAACACAGGCGTTCACAGATCGTGTGTTAGTGCAGGGAGTTCCGTAAACATACGCACTTCACTATATCTTCTCATTAAGAGAACAACACTTATAATTAAGGCTCGTAAGTTAATGCTGCATCAAATTAGAAATATGCATACAATATGCTCTAACATTTGTAAAATATGCTCAGAATTAAAATATGCCAGAACTAATGAAACATCTCTAACAATTATCAGTTTTAGGTAATCATAAGCAATTACAAAACTTTTAAATTTAACAATTAATTTTGCATTTTGTCTTTACATAGTATTCTAGTAATAATTATTAAAGTAAAATACAATGATTACGTCGTATCATCGTTCAAGTAACGATTATCAAAGATATAAGATCACATCATTTATAATCCGACAAATCGTTTCTGGTACCAATGCCATCTAAAAGGAGTTCAGACAAATACTGCTGCAACGAATGAAAGACATTCTACGATTTCCCAAGAATAGCAATCGCATTCACATTTTGATGTACACATTTCAGGGTTTTAGAAGACAAACACGCATATTAATTTAAATTCAGGAGAAATATACCACTTTAAGAAAAAAGCAATAAAATTTGAATATAATAGAAATATGATGCATTAACCCAAAACACACTAAATATGCACTAATATTCTGTATAAAATCACCGAATTTCTGTTCGCTAGAGTTGCTTCGTGGACATTTGATAATTAGCATATTATAAAGCTAATAATTAAAATATGATTTTTCATAAACTTCCGGGCCTTACTATTATAAAATATTAAATTTTAATTAGTTTTGGTCCTTTTGATTAATGAGAGGCCATTTATAAATCATTAAAAGCGCGAATGATACTAAATTCTCGTACGTAACAATTTATTAAAACTTGGACGAAATGCCAGTTTATTATTGGAACGTATTGGAAATGAGTAAATCCCATATTCAAGTACAGTGTCCCAAAATTGCAGTAATCAAAAAATTTTTCAAAAATTTTAATTCCAAAAGTACTACTTTTACCTCGGATTACGAATTCCTCTTCAGAAGAAAGTTATGCAATCGCGCTCCGGAAAATGGTAGCTGGGCTCTCTTAGCTGGGCTATGATAAGGGAAAGTCGATAAATCCTGTTGCTAAATTTGAAAAATCCTCTAACTCGTGGTCTATATAAATCCATATTTTTTTGCGTCTTGATACCAAAATTGATTGACGGCAAACGTCCGTCTGTCCGTCTATGGTTAAGGCTAGTGCTTAAACCGTTCAGCCGATTTTTGACAGCATGACGACCAACAGTGACTCACGTCAATTCGATTTTCCACCACATTCCTGTGCAGGAGTGTGAATGTTGCCAATATATTGCGAGAGATACCGACAGGCAGAAGGTTGAGCTCGCACAAGAACACCTTGACGACCGCTAAATGCAATCGCTCAGTTCGAGTTTAACAGTTCTCGAAAGGGAAAATATATCCTGAGAACTCTAAAGGTGTGCGAGAAAGTAGGATAAGATGTTGAGAATTGAGGAGGATAAGATTGTTGGATACAGAGATGGATATAGTCATCAAACAAACGCCAAAACATAATGTCAAAAAGTTATAATTAACAAAGGCAGACAAATATATTAATTCAAATGTTATTACAATTTGTCGACCTAATGATAACACTAACGAATAATAGGTAAAAATAGTGGTGCTACAGAATGGCACAGACTTTCTCGAGTAAATTTTCTCATTTCCTTGGTGTGGACTGGCCTTGCCCATCCTCTTGCCAGCTACCATCTCTCACCACCCAAAGTACATTTTTTTTTAAATAACCTAAAGTTTTCAGTTTCCTAATAGTTTAACCAAAATATTACTTTGAAAATATTAAAGAGTAAAACTTCGTCCTAAATAGCAATATTTAATGAAAAATTTGCAGATGTTTTTAAGAAAATGGCGTTTAAGCATTACTGTAAATGCGAAATTTGCAGCTGTTTTTCACAGAAATGTTTTGAGTATTCAAAAACTTCAGTTCTATATTATTTGAAGCACTTGCAAATGCACAATGTGCACAATGTGCATTTAAACGTGAGAAATATTTAAACTTTGTTCACTGTTTTGCAGAAATTCTAATTTACAACAGTGATTTTGTTGAAATAATAAATGTGTATATAAAATTGTCTATGCAGTAAACATTTCATTAAAACAGTTATCTCCCCGTGCTAAAACTGCTAAACATCAAGTGAATTACGGTTTGAAGACTTTTGTAAAGTTTCAATAAATAGAACTTTTGAACGCAGCATTGTACCTAATGTACCTTATGAGCGGCGGCGATGGTGCAACGTTAGCGTATCGGACTGTTATACCCAAGTTCGCGGTTCGAACCCGATTTCATGGATTTTAAAAGCGAAAAAATCCTTCGTACGCCTTCCTTCGGAGGAAGTAAAGCCAGCTGTCCCATGTTAGTAGATTTACTGCATGTAAAAGATCCTCAAAGCCTAAATGATGCCTCTGAGCTAAATTCAAATCGCCTGTTTCGTCGCCCAATAATATATTCTTTCTCCCATGGTTGGTGAAAGAAGCGTAGCGAAATTGCGTGGTCAGACGGAAGAGCAGACCTCATGGCCTGAGTCTCGCCACGTAAAATAAAGCACATTCAATTCAATTCAATAATTATTAACATAATGAAAATAACAATACGTAAATACTGAAATAATTTCTTCTAAAAATCAATTTAAAGTGAAAATAATGATGAGAAAAATAAAAACAAATGGAGTCAAAATATTCCAATTCAGAACTCTGAAGGTGTAAATTTGGCCAGTCTCTGAGGATAATGCTTGTGTACCAAAGAGCATTTTCCTCGCCATCAATTCAGGGCTAACACATTTAGGTCGCTGCCCGCAAAATCTACGGACGCCCTCAGGTCGCCTTAAATTATATAGCCCTCAGGCCGCGTTTCATACTGTGATATTTGCTTCAATCGTGCCATTTACTGTTCGTGTCTATTCATGGAGATTTCTACATAAATAAAGTACTAAAACCCGATACTTGTTTTCTACCATTTAAAGGTATTAAATAGCTTTGGAACATAAGGATGTGCATGTACACTGCAGTGACGTCTGAGAAGCGTTCTTCAGAGTTACCACCCCAAAGGCAATTATTAGTAATACAAGATAATATTTTCTTCATTACTCTTCTTTATATAACTTTATTTATATTTCATTATTCTTTATATTAAATTATAAGATTGCATCTTTAAAATAAAAAGTAATATTGTGTCTATGTTTATTAGTTTAGAAGATACCCATTCACTATGGTGCGTCCGTGAACAGTAGACGTGTTTGTGGTGCACACTGCGAGGTTGTGAGAAATTGTTACACGAGAAAGTTCCTGTAATTCTAAGTGCTGTGTTCTCCATCCATTCAACAAGAAGAGTCAGCTTTACTCAAAAGTCAGCTGCCCCAGCGGCTGGCATCCTACCACGATGGAAACTTACCAACGGCAACATAACCTCAGAACCGACAGATAAACAAGTAAGCAAAACCTTTTCTCTTGCGGTGCAATCGAAATTTACCTAACAAAAGTCAAGCGATTGTGACTGATGCCCAAGAAGGTATTAGCATCAAGGATTATGTATCGAAAATAGCCTCGATCGTTAACCCTTCAGATATTCGTTTTGTTTCAAGAATTTCTAATAATAGAATCTGTTTCTTCCTCTCAACTCAAAAGATTGCTGAACATGTGTGAATACCCCAGATTTATCACTATTAATAATCAAAACTGAATATACGACCACTCATCAATAAGCAAGTACGGTTATTATCTCTAATGTGTGTCCTGTTATACCTCATGAGTAACCCTGAACATTTTCGATAGAAACAACATCAAACCCTCCACTAAGATGTCATTTATCAGGCTGGGATTTCGGAACCTGGATTCTCTCATATTATGAGCTTTAGAAGGCAGATTTATGATCCGGATGATATTAACAAGTTCCCAGATTCTGCACTGGTATGCCATCAAGACACAACATACCGTATTTACTTTTCCACTGACAATGGGGTATGTTTTCTATACAAGCGGGAAGGCACATTGCTAATACTGTCCCTCTACCCAAAATCAAACCAATAACAGTGATTTCTCTGCATATGGAAATCAATCTGCACCTACTAGTAATGACAAGTCTTTAATCACTGGGCCTCCAGTTAATGACAATGAAATTTTCCTAACCTTCACCAAAACCCCCAAACTGATTCCCTACAATTGAAACCAATCTGGCCCACTATCCATCAACAAAAGTCTTCCACTCCTGTCCTCCCAAATAATGACATAACTACCCCTAATCTCCATGAAGAAATCCCCAAACAAAATCACCTACAACTGATAATCAATCTGAACATTCCATTAATCACAGGAATCTGATAATGACAATAATTGTGTATATAAACTAAACAAAAGGGGCCCCTACAATCTGACTCTCTCATGTTCCTGAATCCTCAAGTACCACCAGAAAAGCAAATACAGATGAAACCTGAAACAACCTAAAAAAGAAGAAAAAGAACAATTAAATGAATTAGAAATCTGTAATTACTAAAATTAGACCTGAAACTGAAAAGTAGAATTAACAAAAGTAGAACAAACAAATGAGCCAAAGAAATCTGAATTAACTAAAGTAGAACTATAGAGGAACAAATATGTCCTCTAAAATCAATTATTGAAGACAATGAAGGCAAATATCCTCTTACCTACCATCAATTTAAACCCTTTCTGAAAATTCTTTTAATGCTGTGACCCCATCCTCATTGCCAAGATTACTCACCTGATATATCAGCTCTCCTTGAAATGATGTCTAATCTGTACCAACATCTTCCAATGCAACAATAAAGAAGATTTCCCAGACTTTGCAAAAAAATGAAGTCTGTTCTACCACCCTCTGAAGAATCATGTACTGAATCAGACTCCAGTGCAGATATCAGCTCAACTAATGAATATTCTCAATGGAATGTCAACAGTTTCTATCCTAGACTAGAAAGTTTACAGCATTTGTGCGACCTTACCCAGCCAGATGTTATCTGCATTCAAAAACTAATTTTAAAGATTCTCATCATGGCCATATCAAAGGTTATAAATGCTTCTTCAGAAACAGACTACTACTAACCATGCCAGTGGTGGAGTTGCAATATATATTAAAGACCACATCCCATATGAAGAACTGAACTTGCCATCTATTGAACAAATGCCATCAAGATACTCTCACCAACCAATTATTATATGTAATTTATACTTACCAAACAGCTACAATTTTGACGCACAGAATTAATCGACATAATTAATAAACTGGAAAAGCCTTTCCTCATTTTAGGATTTCAACAGTCATAACACTGTAAGGGGGTCTCATAAAACAGATAACAGAGGTCTTGTACTTGAAGACATTTTGGGAATACCAGATGCATTGTATTAAACACTGGAGAATCTACACATGTCAACATCAACAACAATAATTTTAGCTGCATAGATTTATCTATATCATCAGCATCCCTCGCACACAAATGCTCTTGGAACGTTTCAGACTAACCCATATGATGGATCATTTCCCTTTTTTATTGGTATTAACAACATAAATATTACACCTGCTCCTTCAGTTCAAATGAAACAGATGGAACTTCAATAAAGCAATTGGGAAGAATATCAGAACTTCATTTCTGCATCCCCAATAGGCGATAATATACCTTTAAATTTAACAATATTGATGCTACCATCAAGCCTTCTGTAATTTGATTATTACTGCAGCAAACTTGGCTATTCCTAAGTTATTTTTCAAAATTAAAAGAGCAAACACACCATGGTGGAATAGCGACTGTAAAGAAGCAATAAGGAATTCAAAACATGCATTTAACCGTTATAAGAAACATAAATCAACTGAGAACAGACTTGAATACAAAAGGACCAGAGCTATCACCAGAAGAGTCATAAAAGAAAGCAAAACCAATTCATGGTCTAAATACTTATCATCATTAAACGGTAACAACATCAATGATACATAGAACAATCAAAGCTATTCAGAAAAAAAAATCAACATTATCCACTTTATTAAAGCAACGATAAATACTTCTGCCCATCTGATATTGCTAACAATTTGCCAAGACATTCTCCAATAACTCGAGTTCCAACAACTACATGCACAATTTCTTTCACATAAAAATGAACAAGAAACCAAACTAATTCCTAAGGGAATGAAATTTTAGAAATAAATTCCAACTAACGTGGATATCTCACCACATGAACTTGATAAGTTATTGAAGCGCCCAACAATTCTTCTCCTGGCTCACAATATTCCAAATATTCTCCTTAAAAGCTACCCTAAAGGAAAATCTATTCTATTGCATCTACAATTCTATAGGGAAAGAAAAGACATTCCCAAGCACCTGGAGACTGGCCACTGTTATTCCGGGTCCTAAGCCCGGTAAAGATCCGGTTATAACTGATAACTACCGCCCAATATCTCTAACATCTAATATGTGCAAATTCTTGAGCGGATCATCAACAATAGACTACGTTGGTTTCTGGTTTCCCCAACAAATTTTGACTAAAAACCAGTTTGGTTTCCGTCAAGGACATTCCACACAATTTACCCATGAATACTGCACATTCATCCAGAAGCATTCATCAATCAACAACACGTACTTGCATCAACTTAGACATAGAAAAGGACATGATATGGTCTGGACCTATAGAGTACTTAGAATTCTTCACAACATCGGTGTTCATGGAAATATGTTCGAGTTCATCCGCAATTTACACTAAATAGACAGCTTCAAGTCAGAATTAATAACCAAATATCTCAACCTGGATGCTTGAAAATGGTCTTCCACAAGGTCAGTTTTGAGTGTAACCTTTTCCTTATCGCAATCAACGACGTGGACAAGGATATTGCCTTACCTGTTACAATGGAAATACGCGGATGACATCATTGTTCTATGTAAAGGCAATAATCTGCTGAACACTCAAACGTACATGCAAAGCTCTCGACAAACTCTCGAATTTTCCCTAAGTCAGGTTTAAATTCTCCACTAAAAATCTGAATGTATCCCATTTTCAGGAATAGGCACCATACTTTGCCGCATCTCTTACTGGTGTCCAATGTCCTACCTGGTCCGCTGTACTAAAATCCTAGGCCTATACTTTGATAACAAATTGAGCTGGAAACAACATATTCGAAGCTGATCGACAACTGTAAAAACGGCTTAATATTCTCAAATATCTTAACCACAACAACTGGGAGCGAATATAGACATCTTGCTCTTACTTATAAAACAATTATCAGAAGTAAGATTGACTATGGATCTATCATTTAAATCCGCTAGCCTAAGTGTTCTTAGCAAGCTAGACACTCTACACAATCAAGCCTCCGCTTATGTACAGGATGCCTCCGCACCACGCCTATTGGTAGCCTACTTACGAAGCCAGGAGCCATCTCTACACTTCCGACGTCAATTGCTCGGCATGAAGTATGCAATTAAAGCTGGCTCGTCTATCAATCCAATTATAACCAACAATGTTTCACCATACCTTCAGGATCTCTTCAGAAACATAAATCAATCATTCCTTTTATCTAAAAATCAAGGAACCTCTTGAAATACTTAATATTCAACTTCTCAGATTGAAAAAAACCGCCATGCAAAATTCAACCTTGGCTGTTTCAAAATTCAAATTGACCTGTCTTTACTGAAACTTGAGAAAAGTTCATCCTCAGAAGAATACAGGAAATCTGTTCTCAATGATTTTGCTGAAATACAAGTCACACTGTTATCGGTATCAAGCCCATTCTCAAGACAGATGGTCCGGAAGTCAGTGTATACCGCTGACGCAGCACATTGTATACATTCAAACCCCACGTAAGCCTAACAACTACGGGTTTATAGTGAATCATGCAGGCTTTAAAACTGGTCAAAGACCTCACGCACCCCTCTTTCTCAGTTTTAACTAACTCATCAGCACTCTACTCCAGTTAAATCATAGTAGCGCAAAAAGCGAAATCTTACAAACAATTACTGAACTCTACTATCAGATATCATTAACGGAAAAGATATCTCATTTGCCTGGATCCCACATCCTTGGAAAACAACGTTACTCAAGAGTTTAGCACTGCGGCTTCTTTCTTGGTAAACCTCAAACAAGACAACACAGTTCACAACCTAGTTAACACCACAACGGACATCCTTAAATTTATGAACAAAAGAATGTTGACTAACTGGAATCAAAAATGGACCAAATACAAAGCCAGCAACCTCCATAAAACGCAATCAAATTTCTTCTCAGTGTATATAAATAAACAGATGACTAGGCGAGAACAGTAGTGCTATCAGACTTCGCTCGACATACTAATTTAACACACGCACACCCGTTTCACAAACTACCCTCGCCCTCTGTGACTCTTGTAAAGTTGAACTAACGGTATCTCATATTTGAACGTTTGCCCCAAGTTCCAGGAAGAACGAGATGGCCTATCACCGGAGCAACAATTAGAAGCAGTTATATATTCTAAGTCATATCAACAGGAAATAATAAGATTCTGCCAGAAGATTAATATATTCAATAAAATATAAGTGTAATGTAATGTAAGCAATGTAATGTAAATGAAATGTAACGAAATATAATGTAATGTAAAGTGCAATATGTAAATACTGAAAAGTCGCTAAGAACCTTTGGTTGATGCGACTATAATAAACAAAACAAAAAAAAAAAAAAGATACCTTCAAATATACCCCAAAACATTACGGCCTGTGTTGGAAAAAAGTTATGCTGAGGTAACGATCTGAATATAATAACGTTAAATAAGAATGCTTTGCATTGACAAGGGTGTATTGTATTTTATCAATTACAAGGGATATAGAAAAGTGACGGAGTATAAAAGTATCTTTAAAAATAAGATATGTTGCGTAAAATATGGAAATGGTAAATTAGGAAGTGAATGGAGTTTAACATGAGAGTTCTCGTATAGGTAAGCTAGTACAAACATAAAGACTTCATTAACTTTAAACCAATTTCAAAGGTGTTTGCCGTTGGCAGTATAGTCAATATTGATGTCACACAGGAGAGAAGAGCAGGAAGGATTGAGGCTGACGGAAGAGAAGGCTGGCGGGGTAGAATGAGCTGTGACATAAAACACCATTTCATCAACGATCTGTTTCAACAGTAATAGTTATTTACGATAAGGCGTAAAGCATCTGATTACAATAAGAGATTGCAAAATTGTCAAACGAGGCCGTTAGCCCGAGTTATGTAACCAATTGAGTATTGTAATCAGATGTTACGACACAAATATCGTACAACCTTTTATCTAATTCGTAAAAATTTGTAACATCTCAAGTGAAATTTCGTACTACGCCTTCATTTAGCATTCTTTTTCTCTTATGAATGCAACACTGTTCTCAGGAAGAAGAATTGAAACACACTTGATGCATACTTTTCGATATGAGTAAATGTAGGCTAGTTCAGATCCGGAATTAAAAATAGCAGAAAATGCTGCTATATAAACATTGCCACCCAACAAATCAAAAAAGAAATATGACCGTAAGTATTTAATTTTTAAGGATTGGGGTGAAATGAAGTCCATTCCATATCAGAAAAGGTTTTGATTGCTTACTTTTCTGCCAAGAGAAGGAGAAACCAAGTAGCCTTTGGACCCACTACCCATGCTAAAGTACAATTTCACTTCATGACAATATCAATAATGATATCAGTAAGTTTACTCAACTATTAGCGTTGTAAGAGGAAAAGCGAAGAAACAAGACAAAGAATTCAAAAATATTTTCAAAGAAGAGTGGCAACCTATGTTGTCCCGGTGTCGTAATGAGTACATTACCTCACTAAGGCGTAAAGAAACTGGTAAATCCCGAGTTTAGGGTGCAGGTTCCTTTGATTCACTGATTCAGTTCATTAGAAAAGAATCGACTCCATGATCTGAATCCCTTTTTTATACGTAGTAGTCGCATGTAGTTAAGTTCTTGATGTTACAGCAATAAATATAATTATTTAAAACAAAGGTAGATTGGGAGAATAGCTACCCCTGCTCCAAAACCCCTGTACGTATAAATCTCCGTAGCAACGTCTCTCATTAAGTGAACTGATTATTCGTATTTTCACGCTACAAATTTAATTTTATAACCTACACAATTCTTTAACCAACGCATTTTTCACCAAGTGGTCGCGACGTCCTACCGCACGTCGCTACCCGATGGATCAACGTGCTACGTTCGCGAGGGCCTTCCGGCCCTCGCTCTCAGACAGGTTCGCGCCTCCGCTGTCGCTCCGGCCTCACGCTGTTCTATATACCTCCCTCACTTTTAAGAGAATTTATTTTAAAGGAACACTCACTTTTAAGAAAATGCATACCTTCATCTGAGTAGACACACAACCTATTTGAAGAGACTTGAAATGCGAAATACACACAATTCCACGCCAACAAATTATCAGGTGACTTCTAACATTGAACATAAATAATTCAGTTGTTATGGGTGAACCGCGCAACTATAAACATAGGAATCGCGAAAAATAATGAATCATAAAGGAACCGTGCCACCCTAAACCCGGGATCAAGCAAGAGAGCATGACAATGGCGTAATGTGGACGCCCACGGGTTGCGCTGGACGCCAGGCGGCAGCGCGGACGGCGACGCGTCGGCGGCGTCGCCGGCGCGGCAGCAGGGGCGTCGCCGGGGGCGGGCGCGGCGGCGGCGGCGTCGCTGGCGGCGGCGGCGTCGGCCGAGCCGTCGCCGGCGGGGCGTCGGGGGCGGCGCTGCTGCCGGCGGCGGGCGGCGGCGTGGGCGTGGGCGTGGCCATGGGCCCCGCGGCCGACGCCTCGCCCGCGACGCCTCCGGACCCAGGTAAGGATGGCGCGGCGGTGGCGGACGTCGTGCTGCTGCTGGAATCCTGTTCAGCTGAAGACAGAGTCATGTTCCACAAAAATTTGCATTTCACAAACTTAAAAACAAGATGTTACAGCCTATACAGCAAACATATTTTAAAAATATGTCCGTGAACAAAATGCTCGTTATGATTATTTAAAGGAAAATTGCATAAATAACGTATCAGAAAGAATGAAATACGAAATAATATTTGAAATGCAACACTTACGTTTGTAATGTAGTGACACTCATATAATGTAAATATGAGTGACACTCATATAATTGCGAAAATTATTTTGATTGATGGATTATCAGTGATGCCGGCACGTTAACTACAGAGATTAGAACCGTAACATAGTGCATGTTGTTTCATCGTGAGGTGGCAGTGATAATTCGCCGCTGAATGGTGAGATCGGCGCCGACCTATCGTCAGTTAGTGGGGTTGTCTCTAACCAGGTATCTCCATCAGCGGAGTACTCCCCAGCCGGATAAGCTCTAGCGCCGACCAGTCTCCGGCATGTGTGGTAGTGTAGTGCATGTCAGTGTAAGCGGGGCTGTGCCGCGCAGGAAGATACCTGGTTGTGGAAACCCGCTAGTCGACAGTAGGACGGCGCCGGATCTCGCCATCGAGCGGGAAAGATCACCGCCACTTCGAGAAAAATGCTCTCACGGGACTAATATGTGTAGTAGACCTGCTGGAATCACTAACATTTATTTATTTATTTATTTAATTTATTTATTTATTTATTTATTTATTTATTTTTTATTTATTTATTTATTTATTTATTTATTTATTTTTTATTTATTTATTTATTTATTTATTTATTTATTTATTTATTTATTTTTATTTATTTATTTATTTTTATTTATTTATTTTACGTCAAAAAAAACAGTTAAAAACTGCGTATGACGTGCTATGGGAAAAGTGAATTGTGTCACATTTTCAAATTCTGTGATCCTACACTAAGTCATATACTCTAAATTTTGAATTTTGAAGGTGAAAAAAACTCCCATGTAGTAAAATCTATTTTCAAGGATAAATAAGCAATAAATTTTGAATTTGAAAGGAAAAAAACAAAAAAACAAAAACATCGCGATGAAAAAGCATGCACTTCAGTTAGGCCGCTCCACAATGGCCGGAGCAGGAGTGGGAACGTAAAGGCGAGGCAGGACAGAAACAGGAGGTACGTGCGCTTCACCATAAACACCAGCAGGGAAGAGGCAACAGCGCTATGAATCTGTTGGGGCAAAATGACAACTTCGAAACAGTTTTCCAAACAAAGCACATCTAGCTATACTACTGTTTTTTATTCTTTGTATTGCCAACTGTGATGTGTTTGCATGAGCTGCTATGAATAAAATACTTTGGAAAGAATATTAATTAGAAATATAATTATAAATACAAAGAATACCAAACCTACTAGGAACTTACTGAAAATACATCACGAGAACTAAAATGTTGTCAATAAACAAACAGCTCAATGTACATTAACGAAACATTTTTTAATTCTGCAAAATTTTAATTCTAAGTATTAATATGAATGAAAATCAATTATACAATAAATACTAAAAATAACTGAAACAACTCAACAATGACAAACAAAATCCGCCTCAAACCGTCTCAAATCCATGCTCTAAACTCAATATCGCCCTACACTCTCAATTGCAGATCAGACCAATGTCGTCTGTGGCGCGCAGTTCGCTCTCGATCCAGCTAGGGAAGGTCGCAGGAAAGCTTCGGCGCCATTTGCTGCTCTTTCATTGGCCGAGAGGCTTCACGTTCCCGGGCTGAGAGAAATGTTGACCAACCTTCCCGTTCCCGTCGTGTTGTGAACGCCTGCCTGAGATGTCCATCGTTTAACTTTCTTTACGTTCCCGTTCCCGTTCAGGGTGAATACCAGGCTGCCGTGTAGTGCGCAATGAGATGTTATTCAACTCAAATTGTTTTAACGTCCGTCTATTAATCTATAATTCGTCAAGCAACATTTGCCACATTTCGGTGGCTTTTAATATTCATTTATCTTTTAAAACTGCACTTAAATTATACTTGGTTTCTACTACTACCTATCTTAAATATATTTTGTTTGTATATAATGTACATCTCTTTGTATGCATCTGACATGGTTAGGCGGAAGAGCGGGCCTGATGGCCCGAGCCTCCCATATCAATAAAGGCATTATTATTTTTATTGTGTGTATTATTATTGTTATTATGTATTATTGTTTTAATTATGACTTATTCACTTCTCCCACTGGGAAACATTCACCTGCCACAGATGTCATTGTGGCTAGACTCACTAGTACGGCTCAGAGCAATAACGAGCAAGATCTTCATTTATTTCAGGACTTCTAACACTACATATCAGACACATCAGTGACAGTTTTCTGACAATGTGCGGTGTCTAGAATGACTGATTTTTGTACTGTTCTAGTATATACTTTATATTCAATTCTTGCAGATGTTTGATGGGGATTTTGGTATTATTCCGGTTGTAGAAATTGTTGGGACGAATCTGAACCTTTTTATTTCAAATCTTCTTTATTTATCTGCTGGCTCTTGGGATTTTCGGACTTTGTTCGTGTATTATTATTTATTATTTTTATTTGTATTATTATTCCCGTTGGCGGGCCGTTGTGTCGCGTGGCGCTAACGAGTTTTGAGGCGTGTCAGGCGCGGGGGGGCCCGCGGCCGCCGGGCGCCGGGGGTGCGTGCAGAGGAGGCGCTGATCGTGGTGCTGTGCTGGTGCTGTGGGTGGCGGCCATCGCGCTCTTCTTCAACCGCTGGGGCAAGATCCGCTCGGGCCCTACCAGCCCAAGTACGAGGCGCACGCGGCTCCTGCCCGCTCGTCGACTGCGCAGGCGCGCCCGGCCTCAGGTAACTGCAGCACCTCCTGCACCTTCTCAAGTTAGGAAGCAAGTAATTTATTTATTGGTAAAGTAAATAAACAGAGGTTGTCTGAGTATCAAATCTATATTTCTTCTTAAGATCTTTTTGATCATGTAGCATTTACAACGGATCAAGAACATGAACAAGCATGGAAAAACAATACCATCACAGTTTCACCTTCGCTGATCACTTAAATCAAAACAATCACACATTTGACAAACTCATTAATTTCCATATCCTAGAAATTGAAAATGAGGTACTGGCACAGAATAAAATTAGAATCTCTTCACATTCACAACAACCTAAAAAACAGAATAATACTAGTCTCAACCAGCAAATCCTGAACTTTCGTCACCTCTGCTAAATTAGCACAATGTGTACACCCTAACTCCACCCACTTCCGTCCGCCCGCGCCTCCTCACCAGGCCCTGCAGCCGCTCTCTCGACCCTTCGCCGCCCCCTCCCTGCCCCGCCCCCACTTGCCCGACCGCCCCCAGCCTGTCAAGCGACCGCTATTTCAAAATCCGGAACTTCGTTTTCCGCAGCAGCTACAAAGGTATGCCGATCCAGTTCTTACGCATCTGCACCTTTTATATATTAATTTGTAGACAATTTGGTTTAATGTATAATTATATCTATTAATGTATTTCCAGCTCTGACGATGATCGCTACGCGATCGAAAGATCTTAAGATATAGATTTCATACTGGCAACCTTGTTTATTTACTTTGAATTAATAAGTATCTACATCACCAATAGTCTAATTAATAAAATTAATTATTTATTGGCTTTAACCTCAACTTCGCACGGTCGAGACAGCGTTGCGCGACCTTGGTTGGTGGACTGTTACATTGACCTTAACCACGAGTCGCAGAAAATTAAAATTGCTGAAAAAATGCTGTTTGTAACATGCAACAGTAGGTATATAATTGGGTTAATCTTTTACGCTCGTCATGTTAGACTAAATATATCTATAATTTCATTTCAAAATACAAATTTACCTCAACATCTCTTAAAAAAACAAGTGATAAATCGATACGAATACATGCATCAATTGTAATAACTTCAATCGTTCAAAAAAACGACGTTCTAAAGTTACGTGACTCACCCTGTATTTTCAAATAATTTTAAATTATTTACTATATTTAAATAGTTTGTATTAAATTAACGAAACATAAAATGAAGAGTCATGGAAGTAATAACAGTACATAAAAATAATGAGACATTTTCTCAACATACAAAACTTAATTACAAAAAACTTAAAGACAAATTCTTAATATATTTACAGTATACTAATATTAACAACGTTCACAGGGAAACAAATTTCCCTAACAAAATCTGAAGTTTACGGTTTAAGTTATTGTAATGTATTTTTCATGAAAATGTTTGATTGAATGGACTTAATTAATACATGTATTCATTTCTATTTTATCATTTGTATTTATCGAGATATTGAGGACACTTTGTCCTTTTAAATCGAACTATACCTATTTTTAGTCTAACATGACGAGCATAAAACGAATCCATTGACATTCATATTGTCAGACCTTTGATAAGCATTTTTGTGAGTAATTTTATTTTTGCGATGGGTATTTAACTGGATATTGCAACGCTTGGAGCACGTGCTAGTAGAGAGCTCTGCCCACTTAGTTGGTGGACTATTACTTGAAGTATACCGTAAACATGAGTCGCCAAAAATCAAAATTGCTCAAACAAATACATAGCTAATATGTAACAATAGATCTATTATTGAATTCGTCTTTTTACGCTCGTCATTTTAGACTAAAAGGTACTTATAATTCCATTTGAAAACAAAATTGACCTCACCATCTCTTAAAATGCAAGTGATAAAATGAAATGAATGCGTGCATCAATTAGCTCATTCCCTTATGCACTTTCGTCAAAACTGCATTGCAATAATTTCAAACGTTCAAACGTTACAGGTCCTAAAGTTGCGTGACTCATCCTGTATTTTAAATAATTGATTGCTGTATTTAGTGGTTGGTATGCAACAAAAACCTGAAAAAATTAAGTAGGCTGAAATGTTATTTTCATTGTGTTTTGTATATTTTACATATGGGACTATTTCCTTCATTGCATGCTTTACAAACTGTTAGTAGATGCTTCAAATAAATAAACTTTTGCATATTTGGCACGAATATTTTAAGTCGCATAAAGTAGGAACGAAAGCCGTTGCAGTAGGAAACGAAAGAGTTCACGTAGGTGAGTCTCTCAGACCCGTGCAACGTTTTGGAATGTCACACCGCTAGAAAGCATACAATACTCACTTTCCAAAGAAATGCGACTCATATCTGGAAGGAAAAGGTGCCTGGAAGCAGTGGTCATGGGCGGCCAAACTGCAATCACAATATTAGAGTAATGGCTTTTCAGACCACCTACGCGCGCTGTCGAGTGAAGTTTCACACAGCTGTGAAGTGGAGGAGGTGTAAAGTGACGAAAATGCACATTCCTACATTTTCAATGTTCCTGCTTATATTTCATGCCAACAATTGTTTGCTTAAATGTTCAATTGCCCGACATAATTGAATATACTTTTATGTCCATCATGGGGTAACAATGGGACCAGGAAGTAACCAGTGAGGAGGACGTGGGATCAGAATGCTCGGCAGGTTCATCTTGAAATTACAATGGTTTTATATTCTCTTGTCAATTGTTATCTTGCTCAATCAATGTTATTAGCGGAGATCGCGCGCCAACGCGATGTTTCACGGTGAGACACACACTACGAACATAAAATCTAACTTTTAATCCACCCAAGATGCTTTTACTGGCGTTTTTACTGACGAGGCGATCTTTTGTCAAATCGTTCGGCTGCAGATTCTCAAACAATTGGATTTCGTGGCGTTTTATTTGGAAGGGCGTCTGATTTTCAGAATTTGTGACAATCCTTTTCTCATTCCGCGCTTCTCCAGTAGCTGGCGTTATCTCCAGGAATGTTTTAAAAGCAGTTCAAAATTTCAAAGCAGTTCAGTCCGTCAAGAGTTTTGTACAAAAATGAATTCCTTTCTCTCTGGAAGTCAGTCCGCGGTTTTTAGGGAAAATTAACTGAGTCGAAGGCGAGATGATTGAAATGTATGCCCTTTGCTGTTAGTGGCGCAAAGAATGTGCTTACGTTATTGAATTCAAATGCGCAAAATTTGAATTAATTTGACTACCTACGTGCCAACACGGGTTAAAATTATGGAACATGTTATCTGAATGGCGCTTATGCTGACGGAAGAGCTGCGATTTTTCGTCAGAACTGGGGGTAGTGACGGCTTTCTGAACTCTCTCTGGTTTGCACGTCAATGATAATATACTTTATTCGGTGAACTTTGAGCGCTCTTTTGCATTGACTCGACCACTCAGCGCCCTTTTACACTGCTCCAGAGGCAGTTGCAGCTTATTGAAATGATAATAAGCCGTTACATGTTGCGTTCTTTCTCATAGTATCATTCTGCAGTGAAACCTGTCTTCAACAGCCACTGGTTATATCAGAAAAGACCTTTAAAACCATGTGATCACTAATTGAGGTTTAAGAAAGTGAGAAGCGACCTACGGTACATTTTTAGTGAAGCTAGATGTGCTTTTAAGTACTCTTATGTCAAGCCCTTTAAAATTTACAAATACGGATGCATATTTGAACGTTGTTATTCAAACAAAACAAATCATTCAAAATTATGGAAATGCATTGCGTAAAAGGTGTATCGTGAGGCCTAGTACTGACTAAGTGAATAAATTCGGTTCCAACAGTGTACATTATTTCCTCTAATGCGTTGTGCAATCAGGTTTCACGAATTGTGGAGTTCTTGATACCGAAAATGTGTTGTTTTCTCAAAACGCCCGTCCGTCTATTCCTCCGTCTATCTGTCGTCTGTAAATAACACTAGCGCCTAAATTACATGGTGGATTTTCCACACTGAATAAACCCCATTCGATCTGGTCTCACCCACCACTCTGCGATTTTGAAAAACATTCATTAATTTTTTGAGGGAGTTTACATAAGCCCCAGGACATTTTCAAATTTCCCCAAAATAGTTCCAATTTTCTTCTTTAAATTTATTAATAAAATATAGTGAAAAACTTATAAAAATGGAATAAGTCCTTTTTAACTGTCAATACAAACATTTCCAGCGATATCTATACATTATTGTATTTGTAGAAAAAGTGCGTCAATTAATTTCCAATAACGTTTATCGAATACTCAAAATTTTATGTGAAAAAGATTCAAATTCTGCAAATACAGAAATATGTCACGAAGAGGAGAAACTTCCTCCTATACGGCCTTTTCGTTGGAATATTTGGTGCATTTTATGAAAATGTGTAGAAGTTGTCTATAAATGCGATTATTTGAGCTCTTTTCACCAAAACTTTTAATATTTTCTAAACCTTACATGAAGATATATGAAACATTCCATCTACAATTGCATTACTTTGTGTACAAATCATCGCATTTACGCAGATTAACGGCGTAGAGATATTTATATTTATACTTTGCATACATTTTGAAAAAACAAGGGATTCGCGAAAATGGCTTTATTTACTCTTATATAGTGCATTCAGCAATAATTATAAAAAATGAAGACAAATTTGGAGACGTTTTGAGTAAATGGCATTTGAATCTCTGAAAATACGAATTTTGAGCTAATTTTCACGAAACTGTTTCGAAATTTCATTGGAAATAATTTAAACACATCTACTCCCAAGTGCAATAATGTATACAAATTGCCCCAGTTTCAGATAATGGTGACCCTGGCTTTAGGCGAGACCAATATGCCCCGCTCACTAGCCCTTTCACATTCACAGGTCGTTCCCTACAGGAAGGGAAGCCCTCCTCACTTCAGGGAGTGATCCCTTAGGCGGCGGCGATGGTGTAGCGGTTGTATCGGACTGCTATCCCAAGTTTGCAGGGTTTAAAGCCGATGAAGCCTGGGTTTTAAGGGCGCTTTTTGGCCTTTGTGTTATCATTGATTCCTGTTCTTGACTTTCATTTGGTTCTTGGTTAGCATAGTGAGCATTTAAGTAGGGTCTTGGTAGGGCATTGATTGGCAGAGATGACCAACAATCTGCAATTGAAGCATGCCATTGTATGTCATTTGTAAAGTAAATCCTATATGTTGTATTGTCAAAAAAAATATGATTATTGAATCTGGTACCTTGCTAATGTCCTCTGGGTCAATAAAACCTGTCTCCTAAAACTCATATTAACCCAGAACCAGGTTCTAACTCCTGCTTTGATAAAACAAATTTTAGAGTGAGTTGTATGTTTCTCTTGTTAAGCTCTCTTTGAATTACATCATGAGGTATGATGGACAGACATTTGATATGATAATTCTTTTGTTTTACTTAATGGGGGACCTGATTGTTAACAAGTGGTCTTGAATATTAATAGTATTATGATTAACGCGGTAATATGGTCGGCGATTTCCTTACTGCTTAAAAAAACACAAACTCTGTTTATTTATAAACCCTAGATCTCAAACCTAATATTTGTAGAATCGACAATTGTGGCTAGCTTATTTAGATAGTTTTATAGGTAAGTCCTTGTTTGATTCTATTACTGTAAATGACGCGACCCAGGAATACATCACTTGTGGCTGCGCTTGCATATGACTTCTTACCTTCGGAGTTGTTCATCCTGTTGGCTGATTGTTTGGTTATGTTGCTGCAAAACCAAGCCGGCAGATAATATTTCATAGTTTGTTGTTAGATATTCCGTATAGTTATAACACTTGATACTTTACACAACTACACTCGTATCACAGACTTCCGAGCGGACGCACCAGCTAGAACGATATTGACACTACGGAATCCCACTAGAGGTAAAATTTAAATTATTATTGCGCGATTGGTTAGCAGTTAAATCGTTCTAAGCGATGATATGTTTTTCAGATTCAATTGTGTTGTCTGCCTTAAATCAGCTTCCCATTAACTATGAATTCAAAGAGTCTGAGATAACGACAAAAATGACTAAACTATTGTTCTCTGTGAGGGAGGGAGACGTCGTTCCCTAAAAAATCCAACCACCATGTACACTTTTAGAGAGTTCGCGGAAAACGTGTTTATTAAATTAACTTTTAGGAAGCTTCGAAATCTGCGCATGTAGAAAAATATGCAAAATTGCAAAACAAAAACCTGCAAGGCTTTGTTGTGAAAAATTGAGTGAAATCCATGCATGACCAGATGTGCCTCACTTTATCACTTGGTGTTCCTTATAAAATTATAAGGAAATAGAGAATTATTAAGATAAATATTATTAAATACAAATTAGTACAATTAGTAACCATGTGCCCTTCCCGTAACCTCTTAACACTTATTAAGAAGCCACCCCTCCAAAACGGTCAGTTTTCAGTGGTCGCTTTCAGAGAAAAAAAAATTTGTTCGCATTTTGAAAATTTACTATCATACAAAAGATCTCTAATTTCATTTTTTAAATATCTTTTCATAAAAAATTATCTTACAATAACTAACGATGCATTATTGTTTATAGAAGAATGAGTTTTCAGAAATAAAATTGTGTTGAGATCTTTATTGAGGGCAAACACACCTGAAACCGAAACGAAAAATTTGAAACTTTTAGTTTACTAGACGAATACAGAATTCACTGCACTTTGCTTAATTTTTTGTTTCTCAAGTCCTTTGTGTGATAATGTGTAGTTTAGAAAAACAGGTGTACACCATTTTATTGCCTAAGTTACCGATCGAAGGAACTTAATATAACCTGGCGTCGCTGCATTCAAATAATATAGAAAGATCGCATAGCCCAACCATTACAATGGCAACATGAAAATGGTTTAAATACGTGCATTTCAGCGCTTTGATCAACAGTAGATAGTAGACAATCATTAAAATGTCACTTCCCATAGAGACGCTCAGCTACAAAGAACATTTACTCAACGTGTAACACCGAATTCTATTTATCATCCATCCTTTTCGTTCGCGTATTCATGTGGGGTTACTGAAAGGTCTGTGTATTTGCTATTACATACATAAATGTATATTTACTTAACTAAACAGTCGTTACTATACTGTATTCTGTGCTGCAGTTGAGTAGGGAAGTAGCAAACTCCGACAATATATGTTACATATATAATGTTACGATTACTTTATTTCTACGAAAACTATGTTGTAGCAGGATCATTATACATTTTACATAACAAGAAGAAATAAAATATGAAAAGGATTGTGCAAAATATACTTTTAAAAGTCGTATGCACATTTTCATTCTAAACACTGTAATCTCAAAAAAAACATTTTCAAAACTATTGATGTAAATCAATAATTACAATGATTATTAGTTTCCAACGTACCCACTATTTTTTTAGCGATTCTGTGACCACATAAGTCGTAAGATGTTGGTATATTTTTGTGTGATCGTAAATATGGAAGGTGATATCGTTTTCGAAGTGAAACTTTTTGACAGGCAACTCAACCTCAAGCAGCAGTATTAGCTGAAATTTTGTCGTTTTACACAAGCAATGTATCAGAGACCATGAAGTTAGTCTCATAGAAGAGCACTGACTTGAAACATTTTGAAACAAAGTAAATTTAATGTGGTAAAATCCAATATTCTTGGAACTTGGAAACAGTACTATGTTTCGCGGTAAGAAATAATATTTTTCATAATCTTGAAAAGAAAAGGATAGTGCAATGAATCATTTCAGAAACAATTTTACAAACAATTTTTATAAATAAAATCTTCTTGAAAAGAATTAACCTTGAATTTTTGTCAATTATGTCGCTATTTATATAGAGGAAAAAGATCCTTCAATCAGAAATGAAAAGTATGAAAACTCAAGTTAACAAAAAGAAAACTGCAGATAAGTGATTGGTAATTCTTAAACTTAGTGTTTATGATTGAAACGACTGAACAATTATCATCATTATCATCATCACCTATTAAAATACTATTATAGAGAAACGCTGGATCTTCCTTGTGTAATTCTACAGTGGATTATGTAGAAATAATCAACATTGTGTCGAAAACTGTGAAAAGTATATAACTCTGCAAATGCGACACCAATTATATTTTCTTAAAGTTAACTAAAACCGTTATTAAATACTGGAGGTAAGTGAAAAGCCACATTATATGGAGTAGTGAGAGAGATATATCTTTGGAAGGCATTATTACATCGTACCGGTAGCGTCAAACTGATATTGACCGTGAAATAATATTCAATTGAGCGTGGGTCAAATCCATGAGTGCAGGAAAACTATTTTTATGTACGATGAACATGTGCATTCACGTCTCAACGAAAAGATGACAAACCATGTACCAACATAAGACCAGTGTGAATGAAGAATAGTGAAGAAATGGTATTTATTATCAGCATTAGATTTTTTTCTCTAGAAAGACACTTAAGTAAATAGGAATGGAAAACACATGTAGGCACCTTGCAAATAGATGGCACTATAGTGAATGTTTTTAAACATCTATTAACTCAAGTTGACTTTTTTATTTTAAAGAAATGATAATAGTTATTTCATTTTCCCTGAGAGAAAGAACAGATTAAAATTCAAGAATATTTTTTTTTAATTTTTAAAAGAAGTGCACAGCCCAGGTAATGAACTCACATTCCTCTTATTTTGAAATTTCAGGATTATTTCTTCGTAGAGAAAACGACATGGAAAGTTTCATCTTTTCGTAAAAATGGTACGCCAGAACTAATAACAACAAAATATTATTTCAAACAGGCGTGTGATAATAGGTAATACTATTGCATTGACATTAATATATTTGTTTTAAAAAACAATCCTATTCAACTATAATTTTTTAAAGATCTAGAAACAGGGAGAACAGTTGAACAATCTCTCACGTTGAGATAAAAACGATAATGAGTACGAAAATAAAAGAAAATAATTCGAATGGGTGTCGACACCATATCCCTCAGCCGTCTAGAAAAATCGATTCTATATTTTGTAAGAATTTAACAACCTGTCTAAAATTTGAAGTGTGATCGCACTAGTCTATGCGAACTATTTGTATAGTCTAAACAGTCACACAAATCCAAAACCAACAACCATTTTCCATTACTACGAACATAAATGTAAGCTAAAAGAGATTACTGGGCAAATAATTCCACAAAAATACAGTACCATTCTTTGTGAAACAAGATCTGAGACATTTATAAATAATGAAATTGTACACGTTCAATTCAATTATCATTGTTTTAACACAAGTTATTATAGTTGTATTTCCCATTCACTCAGAAGCATTTAGACACTTACTCGTCAGTAATATAAAAGCGAACTCCAGCAAGAATGGAAATTTCTTTTCTGACATAAATAGAGATAAAGTAACAACATCCTTATATGGACATTTTCAGACTAAGTTTGGAGAGGCAAGGATAGGCGTGCCAATGGGCAGAAACGTCGAAACATGGTGCAATAAATAGAAGGCCTTAAGAAATGATATGCCCCTACAGTTCATTGCAACACGTCCAGGAATAAAATGTACAGCAATACAAATGTTTCCATATGAAATCCTAGAGGGAGGAATGTCTGATCCATATACGGAAATAATCGAAGGAATCATCGATATATACATTCAGCCACAATATAACCTTCATTTAATCCCAGAAAACGTTAGCTTTCTCTATCCTCACGATGATGATCCAGTGTGTTTTTTGATTGCCAAGGCATCACCCATTATTTACAATCATTTGTTCAATGTTTCCATATATACATGGATATCGATTGCTTGTTGCCTATTTGTGGTGATTACAGTCGTGTATTAAAACATTCCTAACCGGACAAATTACATACCAACTAAGAGCATTTTTAGTTTTCATTATTTACTAAAGTTTCCTTTGCTCAGAAGTTACATTGCCAGGTAATTTAGCTGACATCGTTTCTCTTATGATAATACAAGAGCCAAATTCTCTAGAAGAAGTCCATTCATTTGCAGAAACCATTATTATTCCAAGGCAGTTACATTTTTGGGAAAAACATACGGAGTCTTTTGAAGGAATAATGCAATCATTGAGTGAAATTTGTTAAAATATATTACTAGTGTAGTTAATCAAGACTATTATAATCAGGATATTAATATTTTGCCAGAATGGGAGCATGAGTACAGAGAACACACAAAAACGTGCACACATTTCCATATACCTAAAGAATGCATGTTAAGGCCTTCTTATATTTCATATGTTTTTCGAAAAAGTTGGCCTTTAGCACATTTCTTTGACATAATGGTCCAGAGAATGGTGGAAACTGGTGTGTATTCGAAAATAAAGAAAATGGATCTCAGCCAACGCAAATCTGCTCTACAATACTGTCGATTGGAGAGCTCTTCAGATGTTGAAGCCATGAAACTTCTACAATTTCGCAAGGCATTTGCGTTATGGGGCACAGGGTTAGGAATTGCTTTGCTGTGTTTCTTCATAGAAAACAAAATAGGTTTACTTACTGCCATGAAAATGTTCAAAACATGAGTAATAATTAATTATTGTATTGCATGCTTCTGTATTATTTTCTCTAATTGCGCAAAATTGGTCGGATTTATTTTCTTGACAGTTTTGTAAATATGTAATTTTAATTGTTCTGTTAGATTACTTGCTTCATTTATTCAGGAATACGTTAGGGAACCACTTATTTGTTTTAGTGTTAGGAATGTGTAGATCATCAATGAAAGGTGTGTTTGCATGCCACATTTTAATTTTAATTCTCCTAGTATGCCTTGCATTAACATTTTCATTAACATTGAAAGGACAGTGATTTAAATACATCTGTTATGGTCCCATAGGGATAATGTATTACGTGTGACGAAAATTTTGACGTTTGGAGCAAGAGCACACAGAGAATTTCGCTGGTCATGTGCAGACCGGAGACAGGAACGCAGACCAGAGAGGCCCGGACGATAGCAACGACACAGCTTTGATGACTGAACTGACGAGTTAGAGGGAATGGTGACTGTGGAACTGGATGTTTTTGATCTTTAAATACTGAAAGCTAATCAAGAAATCGAAGTATAACATGCAAGACTAAGCAAGCGGCCATAAATCGACCTAGACTTATCTACGGTCACTACGATCAACAGAGACTGCTCTAACAATGAATTGAAAAGCACATTTAACAAACTAACAGTACACGGATTCGATAACAAATCACACAAAGCAAAACATCCACGACCCATCACAGAAAAGTGATTGTGTCCTATACGTAAAACAGTATGATCCATTCCAACGTCACCAGGTAAATCAAAAGTACAAGAGTAAGAGCCTGGCTCATAATTTTTAATGTAAAAATAATGAAATGAAGGAAGTTTTTTCTAGAAAATGTTTGCGATTTCGGAAAACATCATTAGACTTTTTTTGAAGCACTTTAACTCACAAATGCAATAGTGATTTCAAATCCCTGAAAATATGCACATTACGGAATAAGAGATATTAAAAATATACATTTGTGTGATTTTGAAAAAAAAAAAAGTATTCTCCAAATGAACTTTGCGTCATATTAAACAGAGGAAGAAGCACTAACTGTTGGAAAAGTTTGAAGAAAAAATTTGGAACAATTTTTGAGAAAATGGCGTTTGATCGTTTATTAAAATGCGTAATTTGACAGTATTTACGGTAAAGCACACGCACTCATCAATACAATAATGTGAACAAATTGCCGTGAATGTAAATAATAATGTGAGAGACAAGTCAAAAATAAATTTTTGCAATTTTTGACAAAAACGAATGATTAGAGCAAAATGGCGTTCATTTTATCCTATAGAGTACATTTAGCACTATGCCTACCAAAAGTTTAAAGAAAAAAATTTGGATCCGTTTCAAGAAAATCTTGTTTTGTTATTACTTTCTCGCATACGGAATATATTCGTAAGAGAAAGTTATGTAATGCTGCGGAAAATCGATTTCCAGATTTTAACGAAAATACATTTTTGGAGAATGAAAGAACTAATTATGGACAACAAATTTCATTTAAAGAAAAATTTCCATTTTAATTTTGTATTTGGAGGAAGACGCCGAAAAAAATTCAAAATTTTGGAATTTTCAAAATTTAAAATTGACAGTAAAATCAGATCTATATCATATTTATAAGGTTTTCTCTATTTTTACAAGAAATGCAGAAAACATTTGGAGCTGTTTTTGAGAAAATTTTGACAATGTTGGGGAGGGGCTCCATGTAAAGTACCCTCAAATTTCGAAGAGAGTTTTTAAAAATCGCAGTACCTCGAGTCGAACCAATTCAACCGGGGAATGTCCATTTTGAAAAAATATCCCACGTATGGTTTAAGGCGCTAGTAGTGTTCACAGGCAGACTGCCGGACACACAGACACACGAATGGACGGACGTTTTGAAAAAAAAAAAACTTTTCGGTATCAGTGTATTTCCGTTGAAATCTCGAATTCGATTTTCCCCAGCATTACATAACTTTCTCTATACAACTGTATTACTCCACATATAGTATGAATACGAGAGGAAAATACTGTTTGACACACATGGAAAGTGGAATTTTATTTTGCAAGTGGAAAATTTTGCCACAGAAGAGCTGATAGACCGAGTGGCGTAAGCACTCGTATCGAAATAAATATCACGTACTTACAAAATTTAAAGTAAAATCGTTTCGAAAGTGAGATCAATTTCGTAATAATAGTTAATAGAACACAATTGTTACAATTACGGAACGGATTTCATGTAATTACATGATTTTACGAACTAGATACCGCATTTAATTACATTTTCAGAGTTAACAAGACATTCTAAATGAATTAGAAATACTTTTATTTTCATATTTCGTGTAATTACATATTTTACATATTTCACATATTACGACACATTTCTTACATATTTCACTACAGATTAATATATTTAAACATTGAAACGGAACATTCCAAAGGCGCATTTCCAATATTCGTTATGGAATTATCTTTCTTACAAACAAATGTAATACTTTTATTACCATCATATCGCCACCATGATTTGTCAAACTTAACTCCCCCGATTTCTACCTACTTGCGAGTCAGAATGAGCGATTTCAATGAGCAAAAGTAATTTCAAGCACGTTCTTGCTCATGTTTCAAACACAATTCGTTACTCGATCGAAAACTAACAAAACTTTGTACAGAAATTGTCTTCCGCGTTGTTCAACTTGAAGGTGGGATATATACCCTTTAGCCACCTCCTGGGGTCCATATCACTACTTTTCTCTTGTAGACCAGCTCCTCGTAAGCATTGTAATATATGCTATGAACATATTGTTCGGTCCCACACGCAAAGGTGGAGAAAGGGAGGTATGAATAGATGTGCGGCGAGAAAAATTCCACGCCCCGAGCCGGCTACGCGCACCTAGAAAGTTCTAGAACATTTCAAAAACCCAGAGAGCTAATTGGTCAGTTCAAATTCCCCTCTTGCAGAACCCCTAACTGCAGAAAATTCAGTCGCTGAGAGCAGCCATGCGGCAACATGCGTTCGGACTCCGTGTTCAAAGTTCAGTAAAACGTAAATTCTCATACAGGAATAACATTCTGTGCATTCATATCATGGCTTTTTTAATTTATTAATTTTTGAAGAATTACATAGTTCAGTAAAAATAACTATACATATGTATTTACAGACTTATATCTAACCTTAAATATAATCTTACATACTAACAAGGGGAGGAAATCCTTTTGGGTCCTCAGTCCGGATCTAAATCTGCAAATGTTTTAGGAATATGATATGGATATTTGTTTTTGATTCGTGTTTGTAATTGAGGTTTTGGCTAGTTTGAATGGTGATAGGGCTGGATTTGGTAGGATTATGATAAAAGTTGGTGGCCAGATATGTTATGTATTGTTCAATGGGTTCCAAATTAAATTCGTTGTGAAGTTGGTTGTTGGTTATATACCATGGAGCATGAGCAACTATTCTTAAGAATTTATTTTGCAGGACTTGTAGTTTATGGATGTTAGTTTTAGCAGAATTGATCCAAATAGGGCTGGCGTACAACATTAATGGTCTTAAAATTGCCTTGTAAATTGCTATAGCTGATTTATATTGTATTGGGCTGTTGCTGTAAATTAGTGGTCGTAGTTGTGCCAGTTTTATTTTAGCTTGGTCACTTTGGCATTTACATGTTTTCCCCAAGTTAGCTTGGTATCAAGATATAGCCTAAATATTTTACAGGTTTATTGGGGGTACCATTCTATTGATTTGTTATTTAGAGTGAGAGGAAGTGGGAGAGTGGGGTCTTAAACTAAATATTTTTGCAGCGGTTTTGTTAGGATTTAGTTGGATTTAAGTTCAGCTGCCCAGCTGTCTATCATATTTAAATAAAGTTGTAAGTGGGTTCTTAACTCAGTGAGGTTGTACCGAGGCAAATATGGCTGTGTCGTCAGCAAATTGAGCGATAGTGATTTTATTGAGTGTAGGAAGTTCAGCGACATAGAGGTTGAATAGGGTGGGTGATAACGAGAGCGTTGGGAAGTCCAGCGTTTATTGTTCTTGGGTTGGATAAATGGTTGTTAACATTGACTGAGAAAGTTCTATTGCTTAAGAAATTTGTTATTATTGATTTTAAGTCTTGTGGAGTGCCTATTTGGATTTGTTTTATAAAAGAGCTTGGTGCCAAGTTCGGTCGAAAGCTTGTGTAATATCAATAAATAGAGCTATGGAGTGGTGTTGTTTTGAAAGCGGAATAAATGTACTCTGAAATTCTTAGTAGCTGGTGTTGCGTTGAGATTCTTTCTGTAAATCCAAACTGTACCTTGGGGATAGCATTGGTTGAATACAGGTGGTTTTCAGTCTTCGCAATATGATTTTCTCGAATATTTTGGAAAAAGTTGTTAATAAGCTGATTGGGCGGTAACTCTCGGATTTGATGGGGTTTTGTTTGACTCGCTATGGGGATGATGATTGCATGTTTCCATTTATGGAAATATCGATTCTGAAACATGAATTGATATATATTTAAGTACGCGATTGCCGTTGGTGGTAGTTTTTAATGCCAAATTGTTTATTTTGTCGTGACCTGGGCTTTTTGTTAGGAAGATTCTTTATGATTTTAGAAATTTCAATGGGAGTAGAAATTTATTCTCTGATACGGACCAGAAGAAGTTTAATTTTGTGGCTTGTAGAATATTATTATGTTGCGGGTGGGCATTCGTGTTCTCACAGAATGTGGTTTCAAAGAGCATGGCGAGCACTTCTGCCTTCTGAAGTGAGATAAGGCCTTGCCTGTCGTTGTATTTAAAGGAGGACCGTGTTTTTCTTGAGAACTTTTTTAGTGAATTGCCATAATGTGTTATTACTGGTGTTGAGTGGGTGATTGTATGAGTTTATGATATTGTTCGCTGTTATGATTTCTGATAAGTCGTTTGACCACGTTGGAGTTTAGCTTGAGTTCTCTTTAATTCTCGTGTTCTTAGCTGAGCCCAGAGTCTTTAGTCTTATTCTTTACCGATATAGCGTTTAAAATGCCTTAGGGTAATTTATTGTAAGGTTTGTGGATGTATTCAGAGTGTTAGTCAACTGAGAATTTGGGATGGTTGTGTTGATGAGGTCAGTTAGAAAATTAACGGATTGATCTATTTCAAGGGAGTATTTAGTATTTTTATTTTGGGTATTGTACTTTTTATTGTTTCGTGAACTTCTCCAGTTAATTTTTAATGAGTTCGGTTTAGATACAGGGCATGTTGAGGTGACATTTGCTGCGAAGTAAGTAAGACTGGGGTATGGTCAGAATCAAGTTCGAATATTACCGATAAATGAAAGTTAAGGTTTGTGTTAGTTAGACCAATGTCGAGAATGTCTGGTTTGCGAGAACGGTCTTGTGGGTAGTAAGTAGGTTCACTCGGTGAGAGAATTTTAATATTGGCATTGTTTACTAATTGGACTAGAATTTTACCATCTTGGTTGTTGAATTGGCATCCCCAGTTACTGTGTTTGGCATTGAGGTCACCTAATAGCACAACTTTATCATTGAGGTTAAATAGATTTTGGAGGTTTGTATTTATTATTTTTGTTGAGGGAGGTTTGTATGCGGCTATGATCTTCAAAGAGTTATTGTTTTATTATTATTGAGGCTGCTATAGTTTCTAAGCCTGTGTATCCGGGAGAGTTTCCTGGTTATGCGCATGAATAGATTTGATTGCGATGAGTACACCGCCGCCTTTCGTTTCAGTTCTGTCAGTTCTATTTACGTTATAATTGGGAACATATAATTTATTTTTTCTGCTCAAGTGCGTTTCGGAAACACAAGCTACATCTACGTTGTAGTGATGAAGGAAATGTACGAATTCAGTTCTTTTGTTGGTGCTTGATTTTGCATTCCAATTTAGGATGGTTACATTGTTTTGTGATTTATTTGCCATTGTTGGTTGATATTCAGCCACGGAGTTCTGAATAGTACTAATTATAGATGGGATTAGAGAGTTGATGAAGTTAATAATGCAGGTGGTGATGGAGTTAATTATAGTGGTGATTATTGGGTGATTATATTGGATATTATTGGAATCGTCGCATGGTGATTGGAATTTTGGGTGTTTGCGATGTGCTGGAGGTGGATTGTTCGTGTTTGAAACATGGGTGAAGTTTTGAATAGGCTGGGATTGCGGCAGTGGCGGGAAATGGGCTCTTGACTGATTTTGGAGGGGGGAGTAGCATTGGAGTTTGGTGGATTTTCATTATTTTATTTTTAGAGTACTTTTCCTATCTAAGATCTCTTTGTAGTAGGTGCAGTTCGTGTTTCTTATGTCGGCCTTGTGATTCCGTTGCAGTTCGCACACACCGGAGATTCGTTCTTGTTAGAGCAGAGCACAGAGTAATGGTTCCCGGTACAAAATGCACACGTGATGGAGTGGTTACAATTGTTTTGGTATGACCATAGTCTAGGCATCTTTGGCATTGAAGGGGCCTTTATGCTTTTGCGTCTTTCGGTTCTTACACGATGATTGCAAATTTGATGTATGGTTAAAATAGTTTCTATGGGTTCAGAACCGTTGAATTCTGCAGCGACTACTGAGATTGGAAGGCCATCTTTTGAAGTCTGGTGACTCTGATTATTGAGTGAAGCGTTGCTGTAGGTCATTAAAAATTTCCGGTTCTGTTATTGATTGTTCAATGTTTTTGAATACGACAGAAAATTTTTGTTCGATGGTTCTTTGAATGAATGGAATTTACGATGGGTATGTATGAGATATTTGATTATTTTACGGAAGTCCGTAGGGTTATTGGCATTGATATTAACTTTGTATTTTCACGTCTGTGATGAAGTTTTTGTGACGTTAGATTTAAGTTCGATTATAAATTCGCGTACACTGGTTTATGTCCGCCACAAGATTGGAGGAATTTTGGCTGGTTGCGAAGAGTGATCGTCCGTATTACATTTAAATATTCGAACCGATTATCTTCGGGTTGGGATTCAGATTAGCGAGTTCTCCGAATCTGTTCCGGGGACATTGTATTGTAGAGCACTGGATAGATTAGAGTTCTCGTTAGCATTACTCGAGACTACACTTTTCTTTTTGTTTCGATGGGGATTTCACTGACACTGACTGACCTCTTTTGGTGTTGATGACTAATGATGAAGGTTGCGACATCGTGCTGACGTCTGTTGAGGCGGCCTCCTGGCTGCCAACAATGCGTTGCTGGTCGGTAAGTGGAGGTACGGTTGTTACACTTAGCATGTGAAGCTGATGTGACGGGAATATGTTGCAGTGATGTTTCACGGACGTCGCCTTCTGGGTAAGCGACCTCCATTTCGCCCTCAGTCGGGTAGACCTGGGCGAGGGCATCTGCGATACACTGGCGTATGCCAGCGTTGTCTGATGAAATGTTGTACTAATAGCTGGAAATATTAGCTCACACAGTTAGAAGTGCTGATGAACACTATTATTGTAGCACTTTATCTTACACTGGCACAGAACACAGGTACGAGACGAGGCGCAGCGCTAAGCGCGGAGCTCCGTACTGTGCGACTGCTCGCAGCGGAATGGCTTATCATGGCATAGTGAAAGGCCATATTGTTTAATTTGTTGTAATCAGTCGCTAACAAGCAGCCGCGAGAAAATGCCTTTGTGGCTCCGTGATCAAAGTCACGTAACTTTGTATTCTCACATTGAGAATAATTTCAAGGTTTATTTCAGCATTGTGTATAAATGCTGAACTATTCAATCTATTTTATACGAAGTCCAAACAAGCTGCCAGGCGAGACATGCGCTCGGACTTCGTAATCAAAGACGTAAAGTTATTTGTATTCTCACATTGAGAATAGTAATTCAGTGTATTTTAGCATAGTGAAGAGCTAAACTGTCAATTTGTGTGACAACATTAAGAGTGTTTGTTTGCTAATTGCACAAACTGTAATTGTGAAGAACTAATGTGATAACCTAAAGGTCATTAAAGATCATTGTGCAAGGTGAGAATTTGTGTTTCTATGAAAACCCAAGTCATCATGGGGTTTCCCTAATGAGCATCGAATGGGACTGAGTGGAGTGCCTGCCAATATTCAACACTTAATATGATACAGTCCACTAAAGCACAGGCAACCGCCCGTCTACATATTTTATATTTCGTATAAAATTTTTATATGTAGTAAAGTCTAGTGTGCAATTACTTCAGAAGAGATAGCACATTTCAGACACTCAAATCCTTAAGAATAGATCAGGCATTTGGTCGGAAAATGTTTGTAGGAAACAATTTTAAATCCAATAATGCATTTTTATTTTACATATTTTCTATTTTTCTTATATCTTTTGGAAAAAATAAGAACATATATAGTAGATGTTTGCATTTTTTATTACAATAAATTCCGTTCCCTAGTTATAATAATCCATGTCCTCTTCACCTGTCGCAGGATCAAGAATCAAATTTAAACGAATGGATAATACATTGCAATTTTTAAAGTTGGATAAACTGTGCGATGTTCACACCGGAGGATCTTCCGATACCTACGTTGTAAATAACTATTTTGGCAACATTAGATTTATTGTTACCTCTTCGTTGCCTTTGTTCTTTTATTCTTTTACGTGATTCCTTTACAGAGAAACAGCCTTTATCACCTGTCATGAATTGATGTACGGCATGAGTAACCAAAGGCATTTGTTGCTAAATACGCCATAATTTTCCTTTACGACGTAGGTAAATACAGATCTTTAAGTAAACAAGTGAAGTTAATTTGAACAAGTGAATCGCATGGCATATTTCATTTTAAGTTTTATCCATACTTTAAAAATAAATTTCCAAAAATCTACGCAAAATATTGCCTCGAAACTTATTAAATTTGAAGAATTTCAAGGGGATAATGAGAAAACGACACTGTAAGTAATGTTAGAGAATTAACGAACGTTCTCACGTCTACTTCTCACGTTTACGTTTCTACGTGTACAAATACCGATTTTCAAATCAATATGACCCAGTACTTATTCATATTAAACTTAATTAACACCTAATTCACATAAGCATACACAACAGTCGCATATATATATATATATATATATATATATATATATATATATAGTGACTGTACTTACCTCAGTTTTCAATTAGGAATCCATCATCAAATGAGGCAGTGATCGCATATTAAATTTTGATAGCAATAGCTGCTGTTTCTAAAATTGATGAAGGGACAAGGGATTCCTTTAGGGGGCCTTTATGAGGAGGATGTTGGCTGTGATTTTTAATGCATTCTCTACCTTCATACAGTCCATTAATCACTACTTTGCCTTTTTTAATCACACATTTATTCATCAAGAAAACTCAACATAAGAGAACCTGATACTAGTACATGCATGAGTCTGCAGTCTTAAATGATATTCCATCACTATAACAACATCTATTTTTGATTACATTACTGGATTACTCGAAACCGATAAATACATGAATCTCTTACTAATTAATTCTGTAATTATGATTGCAATCATTATGAATATCATATGTGTATAACCTCTACTTCGTTCCCTACCTACGTAATGGTTCATTAATACGCCCTATCCCATTAATGCACTCTCTGGTCAACGTGTCTGTGCTGAATTCACTGGAATTACATGGCTATTATATGTTCGGTTACTCATCCTGTATTTCCCACTCTTTGGCGCAGGAACACAGCTGCTTTTGTTCAAGGCCTTCACGCCACGGCGTGGCGTGGGGGCCCCTCGCGTTGCCGCTGGCTGGTTGACGTGGTTGCCGCTCCGACTCCAGTGTTTGCTGTCCAGTCCCCGCTTTCGGTGTTATTGTGCGAGCTCAGTATTATTACGACCATGCGTTTTCTAAAAATCGTTCGTCTATTGGTCTGACCATGGCTGATGGCCCACGCGCACTCGCTCGCCACATGTTTCCATTTTCATTCGATTATTTATCACTCGCGAACGTTTATGTCACAATTCCCTCGAGCTAGTATTACTATCCACTGTCTTTGTTACTATTCACTTCCTTCTCACTACTTCTCCCCACCTATATTCCTGATGCTCACCGATTACACTTCCGTAATTGATGCACCTCACCTCGCCCGTGCGCCATCTCAACTCTCTCCCTTCTTCTCGTTATGCCTCGCGTCTCTTCTCGCCCGCGCGACACGTTCCCGGAACCGTTCGTCTGACTCTCCTGCCCCTCCTGCGCGCCCGATTCAAATTGGCATCGTTTTACAAATCTGAATGGTTACATGACCATTAGGTCATTATATATATATATATATATATATATATATATATATATATATATATATACATAATAGTGTGTATGTGTGTGTGTGTGTGTATGTGTGTGTATGTGTGTGTGTAGTGAGTGAGTGAGTGAGTGAGCGAGCGGGGCGAGCTTTGCTCTGTCCAACGTGGGCTGGCTGCTTGCCGGGCTGCCAGTGGTAGTGAGAACTCACCTACGTAGCCACTTATAGTATCTGGCAGAGGATTCGGGAGACATGCATGACTGGATTCTGGTTTCTATCATTAAATGATCTGATTATATAAGAATTATGGCTTTAATTATACTAGTACCCACCCAAAACAAACACTTGTGCCCCATACATCATTATCAGTGCTACATCACAATTGACGCCTACTGCGCTCTTACTATCTACTCCTCTCTCTCTCTCTCTCTCTCTCTCTCTCTCTTCGACCGTCTTTCTCTACACCTTTTTAAATGTTTGTGGGCGGTTGCCCCATTTGGCGATCTCACCCGAAATGCTCCGTGACCGGCGCTGGTAGGTGGTGGTCTCCGGTGGCAGCGAGGTGCAGTCAGCTCCAGTCGACGCCGGGTCTCCCTCGTAACTCGCTGAGGTGGCGGCGTGGCGAGCCGTAGCGCGTGGCGAGATGCCACGGGGAAGGCGCCCTCCGTCTTCCATTGCTTCTCCTGGCGTCCGTACATGTGGAGCGGACACGCTTGCGTGCGTACACGCAGTAACGTTCACCCTTGTACCAGTCTTCGAAAGCTAACGCCTCAGCGCGAGACACTGATCGCGGCACTCGGCAGCCATACGGCGACGCGACACTCAAAGAAGCCAAACCAGAAGCGAGAAAGTTCCGACTCGCTCAGAAATAGCATAAGTACGCTCATCGAAGAATTTTCAAATAAGAAGACCAAAGAGCTCCTATCTCCTATTTATGGCACGCGCCATTCCCCCTCCCGTCATGATGCAATGGCTCCCCGCCAATCACGCATCGGGTTGTGCGTCTCATCTGGCTTGTCTCATCTGGCCCACGAACCGTCACCTGGCGCCCCCTTGCAGCTAACCTACCTTCACTAGACGAGACGTGCCCTTCCATGACGTCAGGGGCTTTTCCTTGGCGTGGGTCTGACAAGCAGTTGAGAATTTCCGGCTCTTTGTTCGACTTCCCGTTTGCGACCGGCTTGTGGCCGAGAATAGCTCGTGGTGTTCTGTCCGCTACATATATATATATATATATATATATATATATATATATATATATATATATTTACTGTAGCGATATGGAAATATACCGCCCCATATCCTACAACCGCCCACACAAAGACACCGACACACGGAAGAAGCGAAGCGCGCGGCAGGCGCAAGCAACGCCATCTGTCCGCGGCTGACCGAAGAGCGGAGTGCGAACTCGCGAACAGAGTTTTTCCTGCGGTCAAGACGAAGGGAGGAGAAGTGGCCACCCCTCCGAGGTTGCCGAAGGCCACATCTCATAAATACCACGAGACACGACGAAAAGGCTGTGTGTTAATTCGGCGACGCGGGCGAAGCCTGCGTCTGGTAGCGTAGGCGAACGCGCAAGTTCTCTAGGAATTTGGTAATGAAAGTGAATAATTGAGTGTGTGAGCGTGGAGGATTAGTTGGTATAGGAGTTAGATTGCAATACGAACACATTAGTAATCAGCAGCAAGCTCGTTAGAAAGAAAGCGGTCGGAGCGAAGTAAGAACAATGAACGTTTTTTCCAAAGTGCTCATTTCGCGCAGAGGACAGTTTTGTGAAATCCAGTGGAGACTGACTGTATTAGCGCTGTAGCCATCCGAAGTGCAGTTGCGACGCCCAGTGTAGTAACGCAAAGATCCGATTTTGCGACGCGCCGGAGACTTGGAGCGCGGGCATACACATTCATGGCGAGGACGAAAGAGACAAGAGGAGCCGGGTAGATGAAGCGTTCGACAGAAGGGCCTTGTTTGACCGAACGCGTGACGGACGGGCGAAGCGTACGAGAGAAGGTGGAGAAAGTGGTCGCTGCGACACCGGGCGGCGAAGTGCCGAGGTCGGCTACGAGCGAACGGCAGAGCGCCGTAAAGGCGGCAAACGTGCCGAACGTGCGAAGATTGGAGCGGGCCAGAAAGTGGATAACGGCAAATTTGTGGTAGTTCATGTGAGAAGCTCCTAAATTCAGTATAGAAAGACTGTCACCTTTTAAACAAATTTGTGGAGGTTTAAATTCTGCTAAAGTATACCATGTTTGATTTTGCAAAAGGCCAAAACCTTGTACAATTTACAGCAATGTTGTGTAACTAACTGGCTTCATTCTGTTATTGGGAAAGATTAACCACTATTTGATGAATGTGTAAACTTTCTTTTTATGATTTAAAATGTATGTATTATAGTAGATTTCCATGTTACTTAGTCAAATTTCTTTCTTTCATGTTTCTGATAACGTGTACGTAGCCCTAAACCAGCAGTTGTGGGCACCGCAGAACTAATCAGTAAAATTCATTTTTAAAAGCCCGTGCACGGCAGAGAGAAAGGACAAAGAAAGAATAGTAGGGCTCAAAAGGGAACGTGATCACATTTTGTTGGTTCTTTTGGTTCTGATTTGTGTTTCGGCAGCCGAACTAACGGTACCATTCATACAATTTTGTACAAAGGTCAGATCATTTAGCGATCCGAAGTGATCTGCTGTTTAATTTAGGTGTATTTGTATTCATTTCATTGATTATTTGTTTAATTCGAGTGTATTTTATGTATTGATTTCATTGATTATTTGAATACATGTTCATTATTACTCATATTTTCTTTTATTTATGTGTGAAGAGTTCCGATCTTTCTCGCACCCGAAAGATCCTGCCTCCTGTGATCACAAGATCGCTTATAGAGCATTCATTCGACCACGCTCACCCCAGACAGTTTTGTGTGGAGTGGTGGGCGTGTTAGAATATATATATATAGAAGAGTTGTACAGGGTATGGCATTAGAAGAGTTGTACAGGTATGGTATTCAAACGAATTTACTGGTGCGTACAGCGAATGAAATCTAAACTGCCGCTCATACGTTCGAAATATTTCTCCCAGTAATTACTTGGAACTTTCACCTATTTTAGGACGCTTCGCCTGGTGTTTAAAGCTGCACGGTTTCCCAACAAATTGCCGCATAGAAGTTGCCAGTTCTTTACCTCGACATTTCCTTCCCGCTCGCCGTCAGTTAACCTTGGGGTGTTCGGTCGCTCGCAGTCCTCGCCACGTCACTTGACTGGTTCGATGTCCCGCAGTTACACCACTTCTTTGCTCGATCTCAGGATACCGCCATACGTCCAAATTCCAAACCTTTCTCTGACCTCGGGCTCTTACCATCCATGTATGTGATCCAAGTCCTTCTCGCCTACGCTTGAGTGTTCACTGTAGTCGTCCTTCTGCCACCTGCCGCGTACCGTTGCTCGCGCTACCAGTTTTAAATAACTAACGTGCCTGAATTGACTACTTCAGCATTCGGCCGACATACCACACTTTGAGCGTGCGTGGTCGTGGCGTACAAAATTAAATACTGGATTTCGTTCAGAGTCCTTCTGCGCGAATTTACTTCGATTATGAAACTATTTCAGGTTCAAGCGATCACATCGCTTGCTTTCTCGCGTGATGTTAGTGCTAATAATGTACATGCACTTCGCTTCTGAATTCTATCACTTATTACCGCGTTTCTTAAATCAGCTTTACTTAAGCTAGTAAAATTATACTCCTGCACTAACCAATGACTATCACTGAAGAATTTAGTTGAGTCGCCGTCGCTGTCGAAGTTGTAAGAAGCTCTTCCGAAGTGCGTCGCGGTATTTATGCGTCTCCGCCTGGGAAATTTCTGAGAGGGTGAATTTTCTCCTCCTTCGCTCCCTCTCAAGAAAATATTATCCGCAACTTCGGACATCGGAGTGCGAAAACCTGCAGGTAGATGTCGCCTTCTCGGACCATCGCTCTGCCGCGTACCCTATTTCTCTGCGTTCTGGGCTTTCTCGTGGCTTATAGGTGGCGTTACGGGTTCGTATAACCCCGTGACGTCACAATATATATATATATATATATATATATATATATAAAATTAGTTATTACTTATTTTCTTTAATGGCTTGTATGTGAAGATGGCATTACCTTTGGCCTAGATGCACGCAAAAGAATGACCAGGAACGCCTACGGATCCTTCAAAATTTTCAAAAATTGCCCCGTGGTCCTCCGTATTAAAAAAATATTTCTCTTAGTAAGATCAATTTATGATTTCTTCATTTTTAAGCTGACAATTTGGGTAATTGTCACGGTAAGACACGACACTGCGGGAAGCCAACTGGCAACCCTCAGAATGATTCGACATAAAACCAGTAGTTGAAACATTAATTGAATCATTAAAGCCATTTCATTCGCGTTGTATTCTTTCATTTATTTACAAATAAAATAAGAGATTTGAAAACAAAAAAGTATTCGGAAAGTGGGCCGAGTGAGGAATACAAGGGGTTAGAAACGTAGTGGCTTCTTTCAGTCTGCGTACTTTGGAGCAGTCAATTCAAACTATTGTTTGATTGCAGATAATTTTTGTGTGTCTTAAGGTGAGATTCCCCCTTCTATGTTACCCATGTTAAATTCTTAATAATAATAATGACCCATTATCTCAGAAACTATTGAGAGATACCGATTTGAAGTTTATACGGTACATTTTCTGTAGAATTGTTGTTAGACTAATCTATACTAAAAGAATTGCTTGGCAGGAAAGTGAAATATAGTTTTTTTAATCTCCATATTTTTGGAAAGTTTAATGAGAAATTCATTTATAAAATTGAAACAAATAATGCTAACTTCATATATGTAGATCCACAGCTTAGCGTTGTTCAGTTATGTATATTGTAAAAGAATAAATGAAATAGGTTGAATAGTTTATGAGAAAACGGGACATTTGTAACAATAAACTGAGTTTTGAGAAAAACGCTCCTAAATATTTCACTAGAAATTACCCAGAGTATTTGTTGTAATATTTTACGTAAAAACAACCTGCTTCATATTGTGAATTATACTCGTTATTGCTGATATCTAGAAGCTGTTTTCTTTTCTTTTTCTGGCTGTTTGGTCATTTTCTCAGCTTTGATTTCTGCAGGGAGGGGGGGATTGACTAGATCAATTCTGGAGTTAAGATTTTCGTTACTAAACGTATTTTCCGCATTACATACATTATTGCCGTCCATTGATTTTTGGCTTCAACTGTTTTTACGATTGAATTTATTTCCTTTGTTCACCTTTCGACGTTGTCATTTCAGTCAAGCTAGTTGACTTTTCTATCACACAACAGGCTATCCCGCCACTTACCCTAAGAAAGAGAGAAAATAACACTTAACTTTAAAAACATAACAATATGCCCATAAAATTACATAAACCAGATAAAATGAAATTAGTAAAACCACAACCTTCCAGAGTCAATAGTTTCAGAAATATGCCTGTTTATGTGAAACGTCAGCTTATCTGTGCCGATGTGCATTCAAAACGCATTAAAATAATAAAAAATAACAATGTTTCAATGAAAAATGTATCAAAATGATCAGAAAATACAAGAGAATATTTTAAGATTAAAAACCAAATTCGATATCTTTTTCATTTGTCCGTTGAAATCTCACCTTAAGTATAAGTAATATTCACTATTCACTAATGTATATTCTTTTTCACGTTGCAATGCAATATTTGCTGTGATAGAAAGTATTTATAACTCTCTTAAATTTTCAATTATGGTTCACTACTCTGTTGCTCGTTCGTCTTCGTTGACGGCGTATTGGAAGTTGTTTTTTTAACATATTATGATTTTCTTGTGTCATTTTTGTCTCAGAAATGCAAGGTATTTGCCAAATATGTAACATGATCAGGCCTTCATGTTTCGCGATTTTCTTTTTCTTTACGACGCTCACCGCGACCTCTACCAGCAATAAACTGAAGTAACATAATTGTGCATGAGGCGCCGGAGTCTTGCGGCGAAAATGCGAACTAAGATATCCTACATTCCATTGATCGTGTACCAAACACGCGCCAACTTCGTTCTGCCCAAACTTCTTTCCTTTTGTAATCTATTTGTGAGGTGTAAAAAAATCCACCTGGCAGGTGGAGCTCATTTGTTTCGTTGTTCATCTATTTCAAACATATTAAACTAATTAAAATGATCTTTTAATAGAACTCCATGCGGACTTAATTGCAACAATATTATCTGCCCGTGAAGAATAGAATGTACCGCAAGTTTTGGCATCATGTAAATTATTTTCAATAAAATATTAAAATACTACAAAATATTATTTTGCAATGTAGATTAGTTTAATTTTTATTTATTTGTTTGCAACATTTTATTATTAGAGAACGTATGAACAGAAACCTAATTAAGAAAATCATTTCGTGCGTTAATGCATTTCGTCTCACTGGAATCCGGAACCAATATGCCTTGCGATTACACTAGGAACACTTTTTTCATACCTCCGGATGCACTACAAATAGTTTCTACCACGCAGGGTTTAAATTATTCAGGCACAAATGCCAGAATAAACAGTTATTTGCAGCCGGTATAAAATACTGGTAACCCGTTGGAACAAGTGCATAAATGTTGCTGGGAATATATTGAAAAGTAGTAAACGTCCTGTTTTGCAAAAAATAAACGTTTATTTCTCCAGACCAATTTGCCTCCTTCATTATTGAATGCCCTTCATTATTCTGAACAGCAACGACCACACTTGATCTTCAACTGGGAAGAATCTGGGAACTGGGTGTGGCGCGCGACGCACACTCTCAGCCTCCGCTCGACTGCTCTCCAACTTTACCATCTCGTACAGAATTTTAATTTTACATTCTGGATACATTAGATTGATTGTGATTCAGGGCGCGTCAACTATTGAGGTCATTCGTCCCGTAAGTGCAGTGCGTGTTTTTTCATCGGGATCGGTGGCGGTTATCTTCCCCCGCTGGATGGCGAGATCCGACGCCGACCTACCATCGACTAGCGGAGTTTTCCCCAACAAGGTATCTGCCACCAGTGGGGCACCGGTCCAGCCGGGACAAGCTCTTCTCGACAAGTTCCCGACCGGTCTCCCGGCATATGTGGTAGTGTAAGTGCATGATTAGTGTGTGTGTGTGTGTGTGTGTAAGGGAGAGAACAGGACAGGAAGAGGAAGGAAAGATTGGCGCGGTCCGTGAACCGTTTGTTAGGTACTGTTCCGGCATCCACCTGGTGTAGATCGGATAAACTCCAGAGAACTATTAATCTGAGCAGCCAGCCGCTAGAATTCTCCTCCAAACAGCGACTGAATTCGACCAGCTGACATGCTAATGTCAAAATCCTGCCACCGTCTGGACTCGAACCTAGAACCTCCCGATCAGAGGGACTACAGTGACTTCAGTTGATGTCCAGAGCCATCTCTCAGTCAATATTCAGGGTGGTAATAGGAAGGAGATTGCGTAAGATATGAAAATTAGGCCAAAAAGTGATGAAGAAAAGAATGCGGATGCGATAGTGGATAAAACAAGTATAAGCGGTGAGGATATGACAAAGTAGAGGCAGAAAAAATTGTGCGCATTCAGAGGTCCGTTTGTTAGGGCACTTCTCCGGCATCCCTCTGGTGTTGATCGCAGGAACCACGAAAATCAGTGCAGCCGGAGCTGGATTTTTCTCCAGACAGCCACTGTATTCCGCCTAGCTGACGTCGAGCTAGTGTCGAAAATCCTGCCGCCGTCTGGACTGGAACCTAGGACCTCCCGGTCAGAGGCACTGCAGTAACATCAGTTCATGCACTGAGCCACTCTCCTGGTTGGATATATTGAAATAGGAATATCTTTTTCAATACATATTGTAACCGCTTGTCATCAGTTACACTCATGACAAAAGAAATATTGAGTGACAATACCCGACATCTTGCCTACAAATAGTTCCTAGGTAGCGAAGAGATGGCGTTACCTGAAACAAATTTCTGAACGTACTTTCGCCTAGCCAATCAGAACTTTTGTAGAAATGCGAATATGGCATGAGGCCGACTCGGACGAGATTGTCTTTCTTTCCCGGAGCGAGACGCTGAAGTGAGTAGAGGGGTACTATTCCCCCACACAACCGAGGGGGGACACGTGGAAAATACCAGAAATGAAGCTTTATAAAAAGGTAATTGTCTAAGTTTTTTTCATGGGATTAATCACTGTGATATGTGAAGATTACGTAAAATTCGATAGGAATATTAAACAAGTATGCAACGAATGTAAGAATAACAGTGGTAGTGGACTAAAATGAATTTATAAAACCACGTTGCTACATTCTTGTTGCTGGTATATAGAAGAGATTTTTGTAACATAGGACGTGTTTCTGTTTCTTTGTTACAGCTTTTTCAGCTTTTCAGTTTTTCAGTTTTAGTTTTGAGCAGTTACTTATTCTACTTTTATTCTATTTCATTTTTATTTATGGAATTTCATTTTGAAAATTCTTTTGGGAGAATTTTGATAATTCCAAAAGCATAGTTTATTCAACAACTGGCTCAACTTTCACTAACACAAGTTATAATTTGGAGTTTTGGACTCGCATTCTAACGCGACCATCACCTTCGTGTAAGCTGTGATTTAACTGGGCTGTACAACGAGAGAAGGCGTACGGAAATACTCGATTCCATCGCGGTAGGCAGCGCACAACGTCGCAGGGACAACGACGACCTTGGGCGTGAACGTCGCTCGACAGCCGTCTACGCAACGCGGATCAGCTTGGACAATTTGCCGGTCGTGAGTCACAAAAAAGCAGAAAGAATATTTACTAAATTGCAGCTTGAAAACTTTCAAGATAGAATTATGATTGCACAAATTAAAACGTTGTAATATGAGCTTCCTCAGTACAGACATTGATCGGACAAGTTTACTAAATATTAGTCTTGATAACCAGTAAATTTTTTTTTGCAGTCGTAAGAGAAATCAGATCTAAATAATTTTTATGTTTATTGATAAAAGTCGTCCTTGTGTATAATTCTTTATCTAAATTCATACATAATTGACTTGATGTTATTGAAATCATTTAAGAGGAATTGTCTATGTAAAAAAAGGTTTGAACATGAATGAAGCTGTTAAATTGTTTCTGGTAAAACGTTATTTCATGAACAGTCAAGAGACTTTGTAAAACAGAATTTTGCACTGCGAGGTCACGCAAGCTGAATATTAAGTGTAAATATTGAGTGTAGTATTATTTAAGATTGAAAGGTATTAGTGAATTTTGGTATATTGTTTGTATGTATTTTTTTACAGGATGGTTATTTAAATTGTAGAATTGTGGGTTTCATTAAGAGATAATTTGTTTTGAGAAGTGTACATATGTATTTACTGTTTGTTTCGTGTAAATGTAGATCAAGTCACTATTATTCTAGAAAACTGCAGTTTAGGTAGGAGTTAGCTACCATTGTGTAATCAAAGGAAAAGTAATCACGTAGGAGAATATGTGAATGTGAGTGTACGAAGGATCATATTGGAAAGAATATATGTTACTTGTTCTTTAAAACTATGAAATTGTTTGTTTGTTAAATGAATATTAGTTAGCAAAGACGAACCCACCACCGATAGGGAATTATCCATAATTTGAGGTATTCCCAGGTTTGTGTGACGGTGTAATCACACGTCACAAAACAAGTAAATAACAGATTTACTTCTGTAATTCGGCGTACTACGAAATAGTTAGGTAGATACGTGACGGTTACATTTGGCGCCCAACTGGTTGGCTCGAAATTATTAAATTTCGTAGGCTAATATTAACGAACCAAAAATTTGTTAATGAATTTTTAGTCTGAACTTGAGTACAGAAGTTTAGTATTAGGGTGTGAAGCATCAGTAGTTCTATTGTAAATCTGAATTTTCATTACGATTGGTTAAAATGGCAGATAAATTTGATGAGCTAGGAATCTTGAACAGATCTCGTCAGGTAGTGAGGGGGAAGCGAAACTGTCGTGCAAACAACAGAACAACCTAAGGGAGACTCTGAAGTACAGTTAGGAGAGGACGGTAATTGCATTTAACGCTGAAACCTTCTCCGACGGAATCAACATCTACTTCAAGAGATGATGTTCCGACGGAAGCAATATTCTTAGAGCTAATGACATGATGGCTAGGCTCATGGCACAGTTCATGACTCAAATCGAACACAAATTTGATTTCGTTAACGCCCAATCGAGTCAACAAAATGAACAACTTGCTGCACAACTAGATAAATTAGCTAAACAAAATGAGCAACAGGAGGCGCGTATAGTTGAACAAAATGAGCAGATTACAAAGAAACTAGAAGAACAGGAGGCGCGTATAGTTGAACAAAATGAGCAGATTACCAAGAAACTAGAAAAAAACGAGGCGCGCACAGTTGAACAAATTACAGCTAAAATTGAAGAACAAAACAACGAATGTCAGCTAAATTAGCAGAACAGGACGAGAAATTAACTCAACTTTCTAGAGATCTTATCGAACGGACTGAGGCATTAGAATTAAAATTTACGCGGTCATCTGAACAATTAAAGGCCGAAATTAAGGAGGACCTTGATGTTCAAATTCAACAGATTACTTCCAATTTTAATTTTAACACAGATTTAATTGAAACTAAGGTTACCCAAGTTGAGAATAAAATAGACAAGACGGTCGAAGAGCAAAACAAGACCATCCAAATTATTTCAAATAAGCAAGTAACCATTAGCCACGATGTGACACAGATTAAATCGTGCATACAAGAAAATAGCGAGAAAATCCAAATTTTAAACCAGACAAAACAAGAAGTAGAAGCGAAAGTTGCAGATATAAAGGAGAGGATAGAAAATTTACCATCTTCTTCTGTTTTGCATCATTCGAGCACCATTACTATTCCTCCTGGTTTAACGTTTAGTGCGCTAGGAAAAGAAAATCCGTGCATGTTTATGAAGGCAGTAGAAAATTTCTTTATGTTATACAATTTTCCTGAAAGCAAGAAAGTCAGAATTATCTACCAAATGTTACAATCTAGTGCGAAATGTGGCTGATACATTAGATCCGTTACCAGCTACGTTTAAAGAATTTAAGGAAAAATTCTTCAATCGCTATTGGAATTATGAGACCCAAATTAACTTTAGGTTAAATTTGATGTATAGTACCTGGCGAAAGGGGACGGTTAGCATGCAAGATTATGCAACGGAGAAGTTAGCAGGTCTTAGTTTATGCACGCCACCCATTTCAGAGAATGAAATAGTATGTTTATTGATCAGACATTTCCCGGTAGGCATACAAAATTTGTTGAAGAGTCAATTACCGATGTCTTCGGAAAAACTGATTTGCCAACTTGGATTGTACGATGCATCATATGAAATGACGGAAAAATTTAAAGCAGAAGTCATCACCCACTTCAAGTGCTATTGTAGTTACCGCGCAAGAGGACACGGTAACGGCAATAATAGTAAGCAAAAGGTGAAGAGACAAGGCTACAACAGAGAGGAAGAGAATAGTTCAACCCGACCGAAACAGAGTAAAAATTCAGCGGAAACGGCAAGTCAACCAACCAAAGTTTTTATCTCAACTACGACTAATCCAAACAATGGCAGATATGAGTATGGACCATCGACGTCACGTGATTCTAACATTGATCACGGAATTAAACTAGTAAGGTTTGTCTCGAATGGTCGCCCCGAAACAAACCATTCTTCCATTGATGTCGAAGAGGGGACTTTCAGGTCCATGGCAGTTATACATTCCGCTTTGGAAACGCAAAAGATTTATTTGCAAATGTAAAGATTACGAAACGCAAATGCCCATTGATAGAAGTAGAATGCGAAGGGAAAAAGATCCTAGCATTAGTCGACACGGGATGCACTTGCTCGGTAATAGTGGAAAGTTTGTTAGATGAACTTTCAGGGAGGCAGAGGCAATCCGCAATTCCTATGCGGAAGTCGTATCTGATGGGAGCGAATAAGAAGAAGTCGCGGCCTATCTACCGACAAGTACTATTGCAGCTGACAATAGGAAGAAGGTATACGAGACTGTCTGTATAGTAGCGAAGAGTTATTGTACCAACTGATCCTGGGAGTGGACTTTCTCTATAACCATAAAGTAATCATTGACATGGCAGAAATTGTTTGCAAATTCAAGGAACGGCATAATTCACTATCATCCATTTGATGAAGATGAACATCTAATATACCATGCGAACTGTATCAAGGTCAACAACCTTCCCACTTTGTTAGAAAATGTTGTAAGAAATAATGATAGCAAACCGACAACAACAGGAAGAACTGTTAAACTTGTTAATAAGATATCAACAAGTTTTTGAAAATGTGAAGAACCCATAAAAGATTTTGAATTTCATATTGAACTAACTGATGAACGGCAATATGCATCGCATTGTATGAAGGACCATACAGGATATCGAGAGTTCGACCCCCGAATGTTGCGGAACTAGTGGATGACAATGGACGCAGCATCGGAAGATTTAATTTTATAATTTAAAGCCATTTCAAGAATAAAGTAAAGAAGACTTAAGCAGCATAGAATGCAAGGGTATGAAATCAACAATCCTGTAAGAAGATTTTTTCGAAATTTTCTATCACGAGAAAAATCTTTTTAAGGAGGCTTATGTAACCGCTTGTCATCGGTTACACTCATGACAAAGAAATATTGAAGTGACAATACCCGACATCTTGCCCTACAAATAGTTCCTGAGTAGCGAAGAGATGGCGTTACCTAGAAACAAATTTCTGAACGTACTTTCGCCTAGCCAATCAGAACTTTTGTAGAAATGCGAATATGGCATGAGGCGACTCGGACGAGATTGTCTTTCTTTCCGGATCGAGACGCTGAAGTGAGTAGATGGGAACTATTCCACCACACAACCGACGAGGACACGTGGAAAATACCAGAAATGAAGCTTTATTAAAGGTAATTGTCTAAGTATTTTCATGGGATTAATCACTGTGATTTGTGAAGATTACGTAAAATTCGATAGGAATATTAAACAAGTAATGCAACGAATGTAAGAATAACGGTGGTAGTCGACTAAAATGAATTTATAAAACCACGTCGCTACATTCTTGTTGCTGGGATATAGAAGAGATTTTTTGTAACATAGGACGCGTTGCTGTTTCTTGGTTACAGCTTTTCACTTTTCAGTTTTCAGTTTTAGTTTTGAGCAGTTACTTATTCTACTTTTATTCTATTTCATTTTATTTATGGAATTTCATTTTGAAAATTCTATTGGAGAATTTTGATAATTCAAAAGCATAGTTTATTCAACAACTGGCTCAACTTTCACTAACACAAAGTTATAATTTGGAGTTTTGGACTCGCATTCTAACGCGACCATCACCTTCGTGTAAGCTGTGATTTAACTGGGCTGTACAACGAGGGGAAGGCGTACGGAAATACTCGATTCCATCGCGGTAGGCAGCGCACAAACGTCGCAGGGACAACGACGACTTGGGGCGTGAACGTCGCTCGACAGCCGTCTACGCAACGCGGATCAGCTTGGACAATTTGCCGGTCGTGAGTCACAGAAAAGCAGAAAGAATATGTACTAAATTGCAGCTTGGAAAACTTTCAAGATAGAATTATGATTGCACAAATTAAAACGTTGTAATATGAGCTTCCCTCAGTAACAGACATTGATCGGACAAGTTTTACTAAATATTAGTCTTGATAACCAGTAAATTTATTTTGCAGTCGAGAGAAATCAGATCTAAATAATTTTTATGTTTATTGATAAAAGTCGTCCTTGTGTATAATTCTTTATCTAAATTCATACATAATTGACTGATGTTATTTGAAATCATTTAAGAGGAATTGTCTATGTAAAAAAAAGGTTTTGAACATGAATGAAAGCAGTTAAATTGTTTCTGGTAAAACGTTATTTCATGAACAGTCAAGAGACTTTGTAAAACAAATTTTGCACTGCGAGGTCACGCAGAAGCTGAATATTAAGTGTAAATATTGAGTGTAGTATTATTTAAGATTGAAAAAGGGATTAGTGAATTTTGGTATATTGTTTGTATGTATTTTTTTACAGGATGGTTATTTGAATTGTGAATTGTAGGTTTCATTAAGAGAAAATTTGTTTTGAGAAGTGTACATATGTATTTACTGTTTGTTTCGTGTAAATGTAGATCAGAGTCACTATTATTCTACAGAAAACTGCAGTTTAGGTAGGGAGTTAGCTACCATTGTGTAATCAAAGGAAAAGTAATCACGTAGGAGAATATGTGAATGTGAGTGTACGAAGGATCATATTGGAAAGAATATATGTTACTTGTTCTTTAAAACTGTGAAATTGTGTTTGTTTGTTAAATGAATATTAGTTAGCAAAGACAACCCACCACCGATAGGGAATTATCCATAATTTGAGGTATTCCAGGTTTGTGTGATGTGTAATCACACGTCACAAAACAAGTAAATAACAGATTTACTTCTGTAATTCGGCGTACTACGAAATAGTTAGGTAGATACGTGACGGTTACAATATAAAAATAAAACTGGAAAATATTAAGAAAACCAGCACACGTTGGTTTAAGCTGCTTTTAATCGAACGGCTTCAATAATAGAGCCCATCTCCATTTTCTTAATCGTATTGTCGTTTCTCTGCTTTGCTCTTTAACTCTCAACCGACCGCTTGAAGTCAGTGGCATTAGTTTCTCGCGACCTAAAGCGTAGAATGGTTTCACTGTGCTTGGAACTGATGGATTTTCTTCCTAACAATTTACGTTTTGCGATTGACTGCTAGATTCTACCAGTCATTACTGCAGTAATCGTGAAATTACTTTTGTATGCGACGACGGCTATTGACGAATTTAGTGATGGGTTAGTCTCGATTTAAAAGGGGAAAATGTTTCTTTAATTGTAAGTTTAATATCAAAGGAACATAACACGATTGACAAGCGTTTTCTTGAAAACTTTAATAGATTACGCGCACTATTGCCTGCAATTGTGCAATATAAAAAACAATAAGATTTTCTCAAAAATTACTCCAAATGTTTTTTATTCATAGGGACAGTGCTAAATGTACTCTAAAGATAATTTAAACGCCATTTGCTGAATTCTTATGTTCTTACGAAAATTACAAAAATATAATTTATTTATTTGTCGCTCTATCGTGTCCTATCGTGGTCTATATTGTCTATCATCCTTAACATGGTATTAGAAGTGGTGATTAATTTAGATTATTGCATTGATGATGTGCAATATGCTTCAAATGATGTCATATAAGTTTCTGAAAACTCAAAACTTTTTTGAATATGAGCTCAAAATTCCCATTTCCAGGCCTCTCAAACATCATTTTCTCAAAAACAGCTCAAAGGTTTTTCTTCAAATATTTTGTATGGATAGTACGAAATACACTATTTATGATGACATTAAATGCATTTTCTGTATTCTTATGTTTTCTTTTAAAGTACACAAATGTAATTTTTATTAATATCTCTCTCACACCTTTAATATGCATATTTATAGGATTTGAATACATATTGTAATTCTAGTGGAAGAGCTTCAAATTCGCATTTACAGTAGCTCATAAACGCCATTTTCTTAAAAACTGTTCCAAATTTTTCAATGAAAATTTCTATTATTGAAAACCGAAAACTTGGAAAATGTAAAAAAATATGCTTTGGTGGGTAATAGACCAGTTGGCAGAGATGGAGCCAAGACCATAAAGCCAATCTACAACAAGGAAATGCTTGTCATGATAACTATAAACCACTTGCGAAATCTTAAGAGGCGAGTACAAAAATTCACATTTGAAATAATATTTACAAAAATTGCCCCAAACGTTTAAGGCTTGTAAATGCTGTACTTAGAAAACTATGACGCAATGGTTTACTTTTTGGTATTTGTGCAATTGATGTTTTATATTCAGTGTGTGATTAAAAATCTACATTATTCGGCCCTTTTTGCTTTCCAGGACTCAAATATCTTGGCCCAAATCCGTATTTTCGGAATATCGAAAAATTGAACTCTTTTCCATTGTGAAGAATTTCGGGGAATATGCCAACGTTTTCAGAAAATGTGATTAGAACATTTCGAAAACTTCCGTTTAGTTCAATAGACTTGAAAACTTATGAATTTTTCAAAAATATTATTAGATATACTTTTCAGCTCATGTATTAACAAACGCATTAAACAATGTTATATATCTCCGAATATATCTCTATAATATAAATATTGGAAAAAATCTTCAGACCCCAACGAAGTAACTAATTATGGAGAAGATATTTCATTTGAAAAAATCGCTATCTTCAGTTTTGTAGTTATAGAAAGACGCCGAAAAATTTTCAAACTTTCGTAATTTTCAAAGATTCAGAGTTAACAGTGCATACCGGGCTTATGCCATCTTTGTAATAGTATATTACTCCATTCTTGCAAGAAGTTTAAACAAAAAAAAATTTGGAGACATTTTCGAGAAAATTGGAAGTAACGGATGGACGGACGGGCGGACGGACGAACGGGCGGACGAACGGGCGGGCGGACGAACGGGCGGACGGACGAACGGGCGGGCGGACGAACGGGCGGGCGGACGAACGGGCGGGCGGACGAACGGGCGGACGGACGAACGGGCGGGCGGACGAACGGGCGGACGGACGAACGGGCGGACGAACAAACGGCGGGCGGACAAACGGGCGGACGAGACGTACGCGCGGACGGACGAACGGGCGGACGGACGAACGGCGGACGAACAAACGGGCGGACAGACGAACGGGCGGACGGACGAACGGGCGGACGGACGGACGGACGGCGGACGAACAAACGGCGGCGGACAGACGGGCGGTGGCGGACGAACGGCGGACGAACGAACGGGCGGACGAACAAACGGGCTGGCGGACAAACGGGCGGACGGACAAACGGGCGGGCGGACAAACGGCGGACGAACAGCGGCAGGCGGACAAACGAGGCGACAGACGAACGGGCGGACGGACGGACGGGCGGACGGACAAACGGGCGGACGGACAAAAGGGCGGACGGACAAAAGGGCGAACGAACGAACGGGCGAACGGACGAACGGGCAGACGAACGAACGGGCAGGACGGACAAACGGGCAGGACGAACGAAGCGGGCAGGCGGACAAACAGGCGGACGAACAAACGGGCGGGCGGACAAACGGGCGGACAGACGAACGGACGGACGGACGAACGGGCGGACGGACGGACGGGCGGACGAACGAACGGGCGGACGGACGGACGGACGGCGAACGAACGAACGGGGGGACGGACAAACGGCGACGAACAAACGGGGGGGCAGGAAAAACGGGCGGACGAACAAACGGGCGGGCGGACAAACGGGCGGACGGACAAACGGGCGGGGGGACAAAGGGCGGGGGGACAAGCGGGCGGACAGACGGGGAACGGGGGGACGGACGAACGGGCGGAACGAACGAACGGGCGGGCGGACAAACGGGCGGGCGGACAAACGGGCGGCGTACAAACGGGCGGACGAACAAACGGGCAGGCGGACAAACGGGCGGACGAACGAAAGGGCGGACGGACAAACGGCGGGCGGACAAACGGGCGGACAGACGAACGGGCGGACGAACGAACGGGCGGACGGACAAACGGGCGGACAGACGAATGGGCGGACGGACGAACGAGGCGGACAGACGAACGGTGGACGGACGAACGGGCGGACGGACAAACGGGCGGACAGACGAACGGTGGACGGACGAACGGGCGGACGGATGGACGGGCGGACGAACGAACAGGCGGACGAACAAACGGCGGACAGACGAACGGGCGGACGGACGAACGGCGACGGACGGACGGGCGGACGAACGAACGGCGGACGGACAAACGGGCGGACAGACGAACAGGCGGACGAACAAACGGGCGGGCGGACAAACGGGCGGACAAACGAACGGGCGGACGGACGAACGGGCGGACTGACGGACGGTCGGACGGACAAACGGCGGACGAACAAACGGGCGGACAGACGAACGGGCGGACGGACGAACGGCGGACGAACGAACGGGCGGACGGACAAACGGGCGGCGGACACACGGGCGAGACGAACAAACGGGCGGCGGACGACGAACGGGCGGTCGGGCGGACGAACGAACGGGCTGGACGAACGAACGGGCGGACGGACGAACGGGCGGACGGACAAACGGGCGGACGGACAAACAGGCGGACGGTCTGGTTCACCCACTGAGTCGCCTAGTCACGAATTCTTATGGCTGGCAGCTCTGATTGTTACTTTCTTTGATTTCTCCAAACAATACCTGCCGAAGAGCAGTACAATGAGCACACATTTCTCGCATTGAATATTCTTTCCTCCTCTCCTTTATCATGCGCGCGTGTATATTCACTGCCGCCAAACACGTCGGGAGAGTTGCCGCAGCTTTGTGGTTGTTCCAGTTGGGACAGTGGCACCGGAGAAAATCTCCGCTAGCCGCTATGTAGGAAGGTGCCGGATTTCACTTGTAACGGAGGAGGATCATCGGACCGACTGATACTAACAACCACTTCACTCACTGGAATAATTATCAAAATTTAGGTACTCGCAAACAGTGTCTATTTGCTAATACGGTTTGCTACATGATCGAGGTAACGCCAAATGTTTCTTTGTTTTAAATTTCCGTTCCTTTATTCTTTTGCTCTGACATTTGAAAATGTTTTGCAAAATGTATTTCATTTCATACACTTGGTCTGAATATAAACTCAACTTCTTAGAGATGGCGAGCGAGAAAATATTGACTTAAATACTTTTGAATATAGTGTGTTTACAATTACAAAATAATTCATCAATATTATAATCACTTCCGTCCAGCAGACCTCATGCCCTTCTATTCTTCTGTGCTTGAGAACAAAACAAACTTGTAAAGTAGCATCAGTGTAATCGCGCCTGAATTTCAAATGTATGCTCTGCCGTATTATCCTTCGTCCACCGAGATATGACTCGTGTACAGCCCGCAATTTTGGGGTTTTAAAATATCGTTTTAAGTGCCTAAAATAGGTTCTTTCAGCATCTGAGTTAGGCTTTTTAATTGTAGAATAGGCACAAATACAACAGAAACATACAAAACACACCTTTGTACATTTTATTACATACAGTTTAATGAAAAACACATAAATCAATATTATATAGAATTATATAGTATTGTATATTTTCGACAATACCATCTATGAACAAATATAATTGTTTGTCCTCTAATAGTATTATTCATACCGTAGTTAGCCTCGCAATAATTCACTAATGCTTTATAGAAGTTTTCAAGGAAAATCTCTCTTATCGGGTAAGATCAGTTTATTCGTCGAGAATGACGATTCTACGTTAACAGATGTCATAACTTCAATCTCGGCGTGTTCAACTCAAAGTAACATATTAATGTCTGCTAAATCTAACAACTAGATTTCCTCTACATTTCTCGCACTGAAGTTCTAGTAAACATCACTAAGTCGAGATAAATGTTCATCTCGTGTCCATGCAACCACAACGATGATTTTCTTTGGAGGAAATGCAATCGCTTTATCTTAGAAACTGAGAGGCTCTTCCACGAAGTCAGGAAGTAGTAGGATGGAGACTTCCACGACTAGGTTCTTGTCCTGTGTATTCATTTCTTGCTATATTACACATTAATGTAACTTAAAATTGAATTCATCCTTGTATGTTTTTCCGAGAGAAGAAAAAAGTTAAAAGAAGCCACGGACAATAGAAATTAGGCAAATTAGTCTACTTTTTGGTTTTAAAAAAAGTAAAATAGGCACTGATGTTAAAATAGTATCTTTTAGGCTCTCTAAAATTCATGGATTTTAGTTCAAATATTCCTAAAATATAAACATAAACCGGGAGCTGTAGCTCAGTGCATCAACTGATGTTACAGCAGCGCCTCTGACCGGAGGTCCTAGGTTCGAATCATGACGGCGGCGTAGCTAGGTGCTTCATTGTTAGGTCAATTCAGTCGCCGTCTGGAGGAGAATTTTAGCGCCGGTTGCTCTGATTGGTAGTTTTCCGTGGTTCTCCGATCAACCCCAGGCGAATGCCGCCACGGATCTAAATTTCCGCGGTCTACTCATGTAGTGGCCTTTGCAGGTTGAATAACGTTGATTCTTGAAACGTGACAGAAGATGAAAACCGGTAGGGACAGTTTGAAAACCTGCTTCGTCACGGTGACGTCATCACTGGACCTTGCTCGGGCATGGGAGAAGCGCGAAGTTTCTCAGCTGCTCTGCTGCGGCCGTTCGTTTGCATTGACCTTGATTCGTGCGATAACAGGTTCAGCGCGGTGACGAAACAGCAGTGATTTCCCTCGGGCGATGGTCTCGATCCATCAGATGTCATGTGCTCTTATCAGTTCTCTACTTACTAGTCACGTTGAGGTTTCTCCTTCAGTCATAAACTACTCTCAATGAACAAGAAAAATGATAAATTAATTTTCTAGAAAAACAGAGTGGGTCGGAACAGATCTCTTTGGCTGACTGATTTATTATTTTTCTGCTCTCATGCACAATACTGACATTTGATGGCCGCAACCGTTGCATAATGATACTCATTACAAGGGCGGATTTTTATGAAATGTCATTTTTTCCTTTTCTCTTTAGAACAATGCCGTTTTGTATAGAAATTTATTTTATGTTAAGACAAAAGAAATTTACTCATTTTATATATCATTATTTTGTATTTTTGTCGATTTCGACTAATTCATTTCTCTCTTCTTTCGTCATTTTTAATGCCTTTTTTCTGATTTTATCGATTTTAATGTAATTTTAATGGTACTTACTTCAAATAATATTTACAAGATGCAACAAATTTAATTTACAGAATTACTTAGTAGCCTCTTCGATTTGTTTGCTCATAAATTGTTTTGACAGCCGATGTGATGTAATTTTATGACGTATATAAGCGCCATTGTCGGTCCGGCCGATTTTGGCATAACTTTAAGACACAAATTTTCTGGTAATGAACAATTCAAACCAAACGTTTTCAAGAGGAGTTCACTCGAACGAATAGAAGAAGCTTCGATTACATCAGAAGTGTTTCCAACAGCTTGGATTGTTCATACGAACTCGTTTTGATAAGATTTTTAAAGTCATTTTTCTTTGGTTTTAGTGCATTTTTAAAGCATTTTAAGAGCATTTTATTGATCATTTTTGGCGATGTTTTAGGTCATCAAAATCGGTCTCCCACTCATTACGATACAGATTTCATTACGATACAGGTTGTTGTCCAATCACAGAAAGCACAAACCGAGTATTGAAGCTTAATTAATCATTGACTTTGTAATAAATGTTTCGTTCGACTGTGTAAGCAAAATTGCATTTAATATTATATTGTGCCAATTTTAATTTCTTTTGTTATTAGTACTTTTAGATGGAATTCTATTTAAAATAAATTGGATCGTAATTTCACTTTGGTCCTATTTGACTAAGCGCAATGGCAGCTATTGGTGGAAACATTTGACTGACGTGAAGATCTGAACGTAAGTCATTTGGTTTACATGTTGCTGCCGTGTGATTTCCTTAAAACCCCAATTATTTCATTTAAAATGTCTAATGAATCAAAGGTGGGTTGACACCTGAGAAAAAGACAAAGCCAAAATCGGTGAGGTCGGCATTACTGTCGCATCATTTGTACCCCCTGCAGGCGGTCTCGTAAACAAAGCCACGTGCGGTGGGTAGGGTAGGAAGCTGTATGCTCGGTGGCCTTGGCTGAATTCTGCATGTCAACTGCCACGAAACGATTCGATGTAAAGTTTAACGTCGTAGAAAAGAACCGTATGAAAGTCGATGTAATGGGTATTAATGGTATTAATACACTCCTGTAAAGTTTACGACACTCGATCGTATCGTAATATCACACTCGTGTATTAATACTCATCATTACAACATTTTTCATAATGTACTATTATACAGTCTTTGTGGACTATTTTCGGAAAAAATTAATCATAAAAATAATGTCATCTAAACCAAAATACACAATCTTTGAGTTGTCCCACAATTTTTGCACACCGACTACGTAATCTGATTAGTAAGGGTTACACTGTAGTAACAGTGTGCAGATGAAGCTGTTGTTGCTGTAAGTTGCAGTTTGCAGAACTTAAATTCGTGCACCGGAAGGTTGTTGGTCTACGCCAGGCATGTCAAGGTCGGCAAGGTAAAAAACCTTACTAGAGCTCGCAGACATTGCGTGCAGAGAAATTGGCATGAGATTTAAAAGTAAGGGTTGTACAAACGCTATAGAGCGGCAGGTATGTCATTTGATGCCTGGTTCATGACAGACATGTTGGGAAAAGTTATTTGACATTATTGTCACAAATTTACCTATATTTATTACCATTTCTCTTTAAGACAAAGAAATGATCCACTAAAATTAAATAATACATCAGTCCGATTTCAAATTCTCAAATGAGAGTAAAATTTTAAAAATCAATCAAAGTATCTTGATTCGTATTTTAACTATTACATATTCTCAGTTAAAAACACCGCCCTCCATATCCCTCCACTGATAACTTACAGTGATTTGTTAATTTATTTCATATTATTGCTAAGTACAATAAAAAAGCAATGATTTAATAGCATAACACAAAACGAAAACCACGAAAAAATTCGCCATCCAAACGTATTCTTAGCATTTAGCAAAGATGTTTATATAAGATAGAATTTAGAAAGAAAATAAGCATCAAATATATTTTATTATTTCTGTGAGAAGCCAAGAACTCTGGAATTAGTTTTTAATGGTAAAATCAGCATCTAGCATTGGAATATGGCATTGTTTTCAGACCCGGAAGTCAAAGAATTCGCGTTGTATGGACAACGGAACAACAATGTCAATATTCCATGCTTGGTGATGACGTTGAGAAAATGGACACGGCCCCGACACATTATGTGCAGAAGGTGTGAAGAGGGCGTTGGATGGTAATGATCTGTAAAAGGACGCATGGATTTATTCTCTAAAGATTATTGTCGCGAGCACACGTAATCGGTAGGTGAGGCGCGATCAGATTTTCAGTATAGGCTGGGTATTAGGTAAATGATAGTGAACTGGGAATTTGTTTAGTTTGAAGTTGGAAAGCTTGGTCTTATGTAAATTGTAATTGGATTTTTATTAATGTAATGGTTGGAAGTTGGAATTAAATAGACTCACATGTATCGAGGAGATCTACATTAGGATAGCCCCGTAGATGGAAGAATTTTCAATAAGTAGATGAATATAGTCAGTCGCGAGATGTTTCACACGAAACAGATAGGAAAGTCACAACAGTATTAAATTTATGAGAATATTAAGTTCTATTAATAGCAATCGTTGAGGACATTCTGGAATACCTTTTTTAATTTAGGAAAGGACGCGAGAATTGTTGCCCAAGAATGCCACGAACAACTTTCTACTAGTCAGCCAAGAAGACAGCAATCAAGTGAAAAGTAATTCTCATGGAAGGAAGAACTGTAATATATACAGGAATAAATGTTGATTTATATTGTTGAAAAGGCTGATAATTTATAGTAGTTGCCATCAATCTAATAATTAATTTCAATCAATAGAACTTCACGAATCGTGATTCTGTATAGAAATACACGTCACATCCAACAGGAAAGGTGTGTATATTGTGTGTCGAACCCATGGTTGAGTTGAGAGTGAAATTGAATAAATTAATGTAGTAAAATTTCACAAATACTAGCCCATCGCGGAGGTTGATAAGAAAAGATTCATCGCATTACTATAGTAATACGTAAGAAAGAATATACTACATTTATGTGCGTGTATACCACCTTATCCTTATTCTTACAATAAATTTAAAGAAAAACTTGTAGCTGAATTTGAAAAATTTTGAAAATATCCCAGAGCTTTCATGTAAAGTACCTTCAAATTTTAAAGAATGTTTTCAGAATTTCAAAGCTTCAACTAGAGCCAGGTGGGCAGGGTTTTCAATTTGGAAAGATCCACGCATAGTTTAGACGCTAGTAGTGTTGACAGACGGACATATGGACGTTTTGGTTTCAATTGGCTTTTCTGTATCAAGGACTCTTAAAATAAGAATTGAGGCTACCCCACGGGTTGGGAGTTTTTTCTTCTTAATTTAGCAACTGAATTTATCCACTGTTTAGTTATCATCCCCGTTTTTCGCGCAGCATTACATAAATTTTTTGTTACTCCGTATATACTTACGTGTACGACAAAATAAAAAGAAGTACATTACCATTTCAAATAACTAAGACGTGCGTGTGTGTGTATATATATATATATATATATATATATATATATATATATATAGTATAAGTATGTTTAACTGTAAACATACCTATTATATGTATAAAATTACATTTGTGCAATTTTGAAAAAAAAAATACACCAAAATTAACTTTCCGTCATACTAAACAGCACGACAGTGTATTCGAAATCTTCCGCTTCCGAGCCTCGTTCCTCTGAGTCACGCAACCGCTGAGCCGCGCCTGCGCGATGCCTTGGCGAAACGGCGCGGCCCTGGGCATCCCCAGCCTCCACGTGACCTCCGGCGCGAGCGAAACGCAGCCCTCGGTGCCGGACGACGCCTCCGGACCGGCGGCGGACTGGGCGACCATGGGAGGCGCGGAGCGGAGGTTTTGGAGCCGCGCGGGCGCCGAGGTGGGAGAGACCTCGCATCCGAACCACACCGACCGCCGACTTCTTGCTCCATCTCTCTTCGGCGCTAGACCCAACATCCGAATCCGAATCTCCGCAAGTTGGCGATTGTGCCCTCCAACACTAGTGTCCTCCAAATCCCTGCCGCGTCTTTATCGTGGAGAACGGAATCGACGGCACGTTGCAAATCAATCCCAAGCTACTTTGGTGAGTTGTTAGAGATTCCGAGCACGGCAACTACTGAAGTCATTAGTCCCGCAAATGTAGTGCGTGTTTTATCTTCGGTTGATTGATTGGTTGGTTCGCGATTTCGGACGCGTCAAGCAGCTTAGGTCATTAGTCCCGTAAGGGTACTGCATGTTTTATCAGGAAATGGCGGTGATCTTCCCCGCTGAATGGCGAGATCGGCGCCGACCTGTCGGCTAACGGGTTTCCTAACCAGGACAAGCCAACCAGCGGGGCACCGCCTCAGCCTGGACAATCTCCCGACCATTTTCCTGGAATATGTGGTAGTGTAGTGCATGTTAGTGTAAATGTGTGTGTAAGAAATTAGAATGAAACAAGGAAGAGGAAGGAAACATCGCGCGCCGTCCGCGCCATTTGTTAGAGTACTGCTCGGGCATTCGCCTGGAGTTGATCGAAGATACCACCAAAAGTACCGATCAAAGCAGCCGGCCGCAGAATTCTTCTGCAGATAGCGAATGAATTCGACCTAGCTGAAAAGCTAGAGTCGAACATCCTGCCGCCGTGACAACTCAAACCTCGACCTTCCGGTCAGATGCGCTGCAGTGACATGAGTTGACGCACTGAGCTACCGCTCCCGGTTCTTTCTTCAGGGGTGGCGGTGTTCTTCCCCCACTGGATGGCTCTCCCGCCAGCGGGGCACCGCCCCAAGCTCGGGACAAGCTCGAGGCTCCCGACCAGTCTCCCGGAATGTGTGGTAGTGTAGTGCATGTTAGTGTTAGTGTCTGTGTGTGTGTGTATGTGTGTAAGGGGTGAGGATAGGACAAGGAAGTGTTAGGAAAGATCGCACGCGGTCCATGGCCCGTTCGTTAGGTTACTGATACGGCATTCACCTGGAGTGGAATGGAGAAACCACGCAAAACTACCGATCAGAGATGACGGTCCCTAGAATTCTCCTGCAGATAACGGCTGAATTCGACCTAGATGACAAGCTATTGTCGAAAATACCGCCGCCTTCGGGACTCGAACTTTCCGGTTTGAGGCACTGTAGTGATATCAGTTGATGCACAGAGCCACCTCTCCTGGTTCAAGCTCGTTTGACTGCTCGGCTTATCTGTACTTTCTCTAGCACTTCACCTTCTGTCTTTATCTGTGCTGTCATCTAGCACTTCATCTTTTTCCAAATCATTTAAATTTTGTATTATATCTTCAGCATCAGTTATGTTATTATATATATGTATCCGCTATGTTTTCTCTCAAAAGTGACAAACTATGCTCTCTCAAAAGTGACAAACGTTTTCTTTATTGGCCATGGTATGAAATTTCATACCTCGAAAATAAAACTTATATTTAAAGTCACTGAAGATAATAACGTGTTTAAATTATAGTCTCTCTCTCTCTCTCTCTCTTATATATATATATATATATATATATATATATATATATATATTATAATAGTTTGAATTAGTTATTATAGTAAAGTTTTAGCAATAAAAAGTTAACTTAAAAAACAACAATGACCATTCTTGCGGAAAAAATCGTACAGTGAGTATCCAGCTTTAAATACAACTCATCACGTTCTTGTTCAACATACAGAATGCAAACTACAAAATACAAGACGTTATACTTGATGGGTACATAGTAGAAAACCTCTGCTAATGGAAAAAACTTTACAAAAGTAAGTACATTCAGAAACTCTTATTTTGAAAATATATTTCTATAGGGCATAGTCGGTGTAAAATTTCATACCATGCCCACCTTGGGACCCTAAAAGAAAATTGTTTGAACTTATGTTTATGGTTTTGAAAAAATAGTCTGAGCGTCCTTTAATGTATTACCCAAAATTTAAAAATTCTTTCGACATCGCAAGCCATGAAGTTAAGTCATACTGATATCTATTTTGGGATATGACAATTTACGTAGTAATGTTCTTTGCCAGTCAGACAAACGTTTCAAACACTAACTTCCGTGTCAAGAAGATCCAAAACGCATATTTCTATAAACATCTTGAACTAGTTTTTATGATTTAACTGTATGTAACTCTCTATACACAACGTAAACAAGGAATTAAAATGCGTGTAATCCTTGAAGACCAAAGTAGAATTTCCACAGCCTTCACACCGCACCTTCGATTTCCAGTTTCAAGGCTGAATCCGTGTGACTTGTACGTTGACTCCTGGTAATATGTGGGGACATACGATTCAGGAAGAAAATGTCTGTCAATAGGCCACGCAGCATACTGGATGTCCTAGATCAGCCACGTCACACCGCGCCCGCACGAGCTACTGCCCGCCTGGGGGCCGGCGCTTCTAAGGGCACGGCAACTTGCCTGACTCCTCACTCATTTCCCTTGTAATCCTCAGAGCTAGAAAACTCTCTAGATCAGCCACGTCACACCGCGCCCGCACGAGCTACTTGCCCGTTTGGGAGCCGGCGCTCCTACAGGCACGGGCAACGCCTGACTCCGCACTCATTTCCCCTTGTAATCCTCCCGAGCTAGCAAAGACTCTCTAGATCAGACACGTCACACCGCGCCCCCACGAGCTACTTGCCCGCCTGGGGCCCGGCGCTTCAAGGGCACGGCAACTGCCTGACTCCGTACTCATTTCCCTTGTAATCCTCAGAGCTAGCAAAGACTCTCTAGATCAGCCACGTCACACCGCGCGCGCACGAGCTACTTGCCCACCTGGGGCCCGGCGCTTCTAAGGGCACGGCAACTTGCCCCGACTCGCACTCATTTCCCCTTGTAATCCTCAGAGCTAGCAAAGACTCTCTAGATCAGCCACGTCACCGCGCCCGCACGAGCTACTTGCCCGTTTGGGGCCCGGCGCTCCTACGGGCACGGAACTGCCCTGACTCGCACTCATTTCCCTTTAATCCCTGAGCGAAAGATCTGATCGACGTCACACCGCGCCCCACATTTGCCCGCCGGGGGGCCCGGGCTCCAAGGGCACAATTTTTCCTGACTCCCCCCCTTTTTCCCAAAACCCAAAAAGGGGTTTTTTTTCCCCCGAAGCGGTGAATAGTCTTCAGAAAAATGTTTCCCCCATTTTTCATAAAATAACAAAATTTTGTTTACATTCTTCACAAAGTATGACTTTTTGTTTTGATGTTTTTTTTTTACTAAATTTCTCTGTAATATGTTTGTTAAGTGACATAATATGTTTGAAGGGAAAATTCTTTTTTTATTTTCGGGTATACGTACGTATATGGGGAGAATATGGGTGTACAGGGAAATATGAATGCTCCCAAAAACCCCGGGATTTTGAAAATTCATTGGGGCCCAAAAAACGAAAAGTCGAAAAACCCAGTTCAAAAATTAATTTTAAAAATTTTTTAACATGATGTGCCATTTTTTTATCTGACAAAACCAATTGAAAGAAAAAGGTCCGGGGGCGTCAAAAGGAACGGGTCAATCAGTGGGTGTCGTTTGTCGTCTGTCAGTCTGTCAGTTTGTCAGTCTGTCAGTTTGTCAGTCTTCGTTTGTCAGTCTGTCTTTTGTCAGTTTGTGTTGTGCATTCAGTTGTCAGTCATTCAGTCGTCAGTTTCAGTTTAAAATTTCAGTCTGTCGTCATTTAGTTGTATTTTTAGCTTCAGTTTTTAGTCCCCAGTCATTCAGTCTACGTCTTAGTCATCATCATTATCTGTCAGTCATTCATTTCGTCATTCAGTCTTCAGTTTCGCGTCAGTCATTCAGTCTCATTTCGTTGTGTCTTCGTCGTATTTATCTCAGTCATTCATCTCGCATTCGCCCCCATTCGTCGCAGTCATTCAGTCTGTCAGTCATTCGTCGTCAGTTTCAGTCTGCCATTCGCGGCCTTTCCCCCCTTTCATCAGCATTCATTTCGCGTTTCAGTCTGTCAGTCATTCAGTCGTCAGTCATTCAGTCTGCCGTCATTCAGCGAGTTAGCGCGCCCATCTTAGTTTTTTCCTCAGACGGGCCCTTCATTCATTCCAGCTTAGCCCCGTTTCAGTCATTCCCCCGTCGTCTTTCATGCCTTTTCAGTTTTGGGTCTTTCTTCAGCATTTTTCAGTCATTCAGTCTTCGGGTCATTCAGTCTTCAGCGGTCGTCTGCGTATTCAGCGTGCATTCAGCCCCTCAGTCATTCAGTCTTTTTGCTTTCAGTCTGTCAGTCATTCAGCTCAGTTTCGTTCCGCTTCAGTCGTCGTCATTCATTCAGGTCATTCAGTCTTCAGTCATTCAGTCCGCATTCATTTTCGTCATTCGCTCAGTCATTCAGTCTGTCGTCATTCGTCTTCAGCACATTCTCGTCATTCAGTCTGTCGCCAGTTTTTGGTATTCGTCGTCGTCATTCATTTCTCAGCCTTCAGTTTCACCATTCATTTGTCAGCCATTCAGTCTGTCACCCATTCAGTCGCGCCATTCAGTCTGTCGCCATTGTCTGTCACCCATTGTTTCACCATTCAGTCCTTCACCATTCGTCTGTCAGCCATTCAGTTTCACCATTCAGTCTGTCAGCCATTCAGTCTGTCCCATTCGTCTGTCAGCCATTCAGTCTTCAGCCATTCGCCCCAGCCATTCAGTCTTCACCATTGTCTAGCCATTCAGTTTCACCCATTCAGTCTGTCAGATTCAGTCTGTGATTCAGTCTTCAGCCATTCAGTCTTCAGCCATTCAGTCTCGATTCAGTCTTCAGCCATTCAGTCTGTCAGATTGTCTGTCAGCCATTGTCTGTCATATTAGTCTTACCCATTCATCGTCAGCCATTCAGTCTTCGTTCAGTCTGTCACCCATTCAGCGTACCCATTCAGCTGTCAGCCTTTCAGCGTCAGCCATTCATTTGTCAGCATATTTCCCCATTCGTCTGTCAGCCATTCAGTCTTCGATTCAGTTTCAGATTCAGTCCGATTGTTTCACCCTTTGTCTGTCCCATTCAGTCTGTCAGCCATTCAGTCTGTAGCCTTCAATTTTTTCACCCATTCATTTCAGCCTTCAGTCTGTCAGCCATTCAGTCTGTGGCATTCAGCTTTTGCCCCAGTCATTCAGTCTGTCGTCATTCAGTCTTCAGTCACCCAGTATTTTTTTCAGTATGAAACATTCAGTCTGTAGTCTGTTCACCCGTTCTAACCAACTAACCTTTTAACCTTTTCCAAATTAAAAAACCCCTTCATCGACTCGTTAATTTTGATTTTTAAAAAACATTCAAAATTTTGGTAGTATTTTGGAAGACCCAGAAATTTTTAAAATTTTTAAAAAAGGGCCAAATTTTTTTTTAAAATTTCTTGGGTAAAAAACTTTTGGTGGGTTTCGATTTTCGGGTTACCCTAATTTTTAAAATTTTAATAGTTTAAATTTTATCCGGGGTTCCTGCAATCAAAATTAAAAGATTTTCCCTTTATAAATTTTTTTAGTCAGTTTTTTTTTAGTTGTTTCATCGTAATAGTTCTTTTTCCCAAATTTTAAAAAAAATACAAAAAGATTTGTTTCAAAACGGGTTTCCCAAAATTTTTTTTTTTTTGGTATGCATATGCTATTTGCACTTTTTGCATATAGTGCATTTTGGGAAAAAGCACTATTGTCTAAACGTCATGTAGCTCAATTTGTTTGGTTTTAAAATAAAGTAATTTTAGACTCGTCTCTCCCTCAATATTTACATTTCCAAAAAAATTTTTTTAAATATTATTTTAGTGCATTGCTGAATAATGTTGTACAAAATTTTTGGAAAAAAAAACCCTTTTCTGTGGTTGTTTTTTAAAAAAAAACCAAAAGTATTTTTAAAAATTCTCACGCCAATTTCCACTATCAATTTGTATATTTTTGCCTTGTGAAAATTTTTCAAAAGACTTTAAAAGAAATTTTGAAACTAATAGCCCTGTCAAAAAGAGCAAATTTGCATTTCAAATTAAACCCCTTTTCTTTAAAAAAGGGTTAAAATTGTCAATGAAATTAAATTTTGACAAGGTTTTTTTATTCTTTATTCTTCTTTAATATTCTAAAAAAAAGTACTTTTGGGGGGAAAAAATGACTTTGGCAAGAGAATGGGGGAAAACCAAAGGAATCCCAAACCCAAATTGGAAAATGAACCTTTACCGGGGAAAATCTGTGCCATTCGGGATCCAGTTTGCCTTTGTTGTTTTTAAAACATTCATTTTTTTGTTTTAAAATTAAATAAATTAACAAGTCTCAAAATTTAAACCCCTCCACTTACGGACGGACAGGCTTTAACATACAACAATCCTGTTAAAACCCCAAACAACAAATATCATGCAATACCACAACTCTAGTTTAAAATATAAATTTAAAAAACTATTAAAAATAAAGATACTTTATTCAATAGTTTAATTTTTTCTTTAAATTGAGAATTTAAATCAGGCTGGTGTATTATTTAATTTTAAAGGAAAATTTTTTTTGCCTTAAAAGAGAATGGGAGTTATATTACTAAATTGGTGATAAAACGGTCAAGTACTTCTCCCAAAGATTGTCATGGACCATTTTCCCAATGACGTACCGTTTTTCCGGAGGCATTTGTACAACCTTTACTTTTAAATCTTGCCCAATTTCTCTAGACGAGTGCTCGCTAGCTCTAGTAAGCGTGTTACTTTGCCCCGATCTCCACATGCCTGTCCTAGAAAAAATAATCTTGTACTATTTCCCTATAGCTAATTGAAATTGTGATATTTCCCTGTATTTCGCTCCAATACTGCAATCAAAATTGAGGTAGGTAACTATCTATGGGCTTTTCTTTCGCTGAAATGCCCTTCACCTCAAGAGTAAGGTTGCTATATCATATATCCATGATCTTGAGATTAGAATTCCTTCTGAAGACATTCAAATTTTTTCCTCAGAACAGATCCAAAAAAGTTTTAAAAATCTTTTAAAAATATTTTGAAATTTGGAAGCTATTTATTTTTTTAAATTACCAATTTTAAAAGTTAGGCTCACTCATTGAAAAATCATTTTCTACATGTCTCATTTTTAAAATGTCGTATTCTAACACTGATCTTTGGGAATTGAAGTCATACTTTCATAACAGTTATAATTACCAAAACAGACATAACATAATTTCTTGAAAAAGAAGTTCAGAGTCTGAAAAAACAATTTTGTTGTATATTGATGGAATAATTTATGCATAAAATCAAATAAATCGACAAAACATTACTTTTTTCTCTTCAAATCCTCTTCTCAATACTTCATTCTCACCCCAAATACTCATAACAAAATTTCCCTGATTACTTTTTGTCAACTTACAAAAGTAATTTACCATTATGCATTACGACGTTTTGCATCCAAGTTTTACATTCTTCCGAACATTTACAGAAGGTTATGTAATGTGATTATCATAGTAATATCACGAAAAGTGCTGTAATACGGTAGATTCATGACTTGCGTAGCGAGGAGGAATTTACGGCTAGATAACGTCGGGGTGATATTTAAGTGATTACTTCACGAATTAAGATTTTACATGATTCGAATGGAAAATTAAATTCTCGGGAATTATGAAAAGAAATATATTACTCAAAATTGCTCCGGAATACGTGAAACTTTCATTGAGCCCCGAGTTGTCAGTGCCTCTAGAAATAACTCATAATAAAGTAAAATATGAATAACATTTTAATGCCGAAAATTTTTTTAAATATGTTTCGATTTTATGTTAATTCAACTTTCAAAACTATTATTACAAAGCTACTTACAAGAAGATTGATTAAAATACAATTATTAAAGTTGTAGGAAGTTGATTTTTTGATGTTCTTGTATTCCGTGGAAGTATTTGAAATGGAGATGTATTACGCCGCAAGCTTTCTTTGATATTCCACAGCGGAGGTGCGGGAGAGAAGGTTCTGGCTACTCCACGGCATAAGGACGTACCAACCGTGGCCTGAACTTAACGCGCCAAAGCGTCCCGCAGAAATCGACAATTGTTTTGAAAGTACGGGGCCCGGTTGTTGCCAGCTTTGTAAATTGGTACGTGCCGTTCCTAGTCGAACCTAATATTTCAACGGGCCGTGCTTTTCAGCGCTGGGTGATGACAGGAAGCCGTGTATCAAGAAAACTTGCGCGAGCAATACTGAAGATGGGTAAATTAGGCGAGATTCGTCAATTTCGAAAAGATTGAAACACTGTGCACTCATTAAAAATTTTTCTGAATAATTTTGGGTTTTAACGTTCCACATAGTTTTGATAGCATATTCTTTGTACTCAACATCTAATCTTCCAAATTAATTGCCTAAAGTATGTGTAATTTCTTCATTTGTAATTTGTCTCTCCTTGTATTCCTTCCTTCACAAAATTTCTTGAAATTGTACCCCACTTTTTCTGTTCTTTCTGTTTTGCACTGAATCTTTAATAATAAATTCTATTTCAGTTTTAAAGATTACCAAAAAAACACATTTAATATTATATTTATTCTCTAAGCTAATATGGACCTAAAACAATTGCTATCTTTATCTTAAAAAAGAAAAAAGTGATTACAGGGAGTGCAAAAGGTAAATGAAGTGATAATCATATGGCGATAGACATCGCGGTTGGTTCAATGCAAACATTTTCTTTGCCTAGCATTGGTTACTTCGACACGTACAGACATTAGTAAAATAGTCATTTAAAAAATTAACGTCTTCAAAAAATATAGAACTACAGAGCGGAACATACTTTCTGTACATGCATTCTTTCTTTTGAGTCTGGGCTGTTTTTTTTTCCCTAACCTTTTTCCCAGTTCTTTGCTCGCCCTTAACTGATCTGCCAGTGCCACTCCCCAACCATTTTTCCCAAAAGTGAAGAGCATTTTTGTTCAAGCCCTGGGGCTTTTTGTCGTTGGGAGATCATTTGAACCAGTTAACGCCGTGATAATAATTTTATTTTTACCTATTTTATTCATTTCGATTTACTTATTTACTAAATACAAGTTAATTTGACTCGATTTAGCTTTCCATATTTCCTCTCGTAACTCCCTTTCATATACCTTTCAAAGAGGAGATGCATCATTCAACTGTTTTTATATTTCTCTCTAACCACAGAACTTTTCAGCGTGGTAAGTTTGCAGTATACATCAGCATCCAAGGCAATATCCGTGTCAGTTAAAAATAAAATCTATTTTCCAGAGACAAATTTTCCCATGTTATCCCTTGGTCCCATGTGGGGATTGTACCATTGATTTGACTAGGATCCATCCATTTCATCCATTACACACAGCCTGAAGAGTCCACGTACTTCGGCTCACGTACCCAAGCCCCCGTCAAAGTTGATTGGTTTTTAGGGTTTCTTGACACGTCAACTACTGAGTCTTAGTTCCCTAAGTATAGTACATGTTTTCCATCTGTGGGGACGATCTTCCCTGGATAACAAGACCGGTGCCGACTCCGTCGGGTAGCGGTTTTCTGACCAGGATTCCCACCAGCTGGGCATCGCCTCATCCAGGACAGCTCTTGGCTCCCGACCGTTTCCCCGGCATGCGTGTTAGTGTCGTGCGTGTTTGTGTGTTGGGGGAGGATAGGGCAAGGAAGAGGAAGAGAAGATTGTGTTGGTGCGGAAGAGGAAGAGAAGTGTTTTACGGAACGGGTCCGGCATTCGCCTGGTCTGATCGGAGAAACTGCGGAAGCTACGGATCAAAGCAGCCGACCGCCAGAACTCTCCTTTTGATAGCGATTAAATTCAACCTAGCTGAAAAGATAGTGTCGAAAATCGTGCCACTGTGGGACTCGAACCAAGGACTTCAGAGTCAGAGCATTGCTGTGACATCAATTAATGCACTGAGCACATCTCCCGGTCCCCACGAGGACGAATCTCTTGACCGTGACATTCGGAAGGTTATAATTTGATAAAGTAATAATATAACTGAACTTACCTGCACCACAGGTTTATTGAAACTTACCTTTTACGCATACGCGACCAGTAATGTCGTTAGATCATTGAAGATGTGGATGACATTGACAAAATTCGTTTTTCACAGCCGTATTACTAAGGAGAAAATATCTCTAACTTTAATACAAGCAGAGGCTTCTTTTGTTTGCTTTTTGATACCTTTGAGAATCCATCAAAGAACTTATTTTTCATATCATATATAACACATTCCAGGACTAGATTCATCTAACGTTCATTCTCATATCTCTAGTCAACATTAATAATCATTATCTTAAACTTGCTATAAAATCTGATCTCTGCATCTTTCACCATAAGAATATATGAACTCGATTAAGTTTACCACGTTTCCAAACTAAATTGAGGAGGTTTAACTTACTTTCATTATGCGTATTCTGGGACAGTAGCGAATTGGTATATTCTAATGTGCTGGGTCCTTTCAGGAGTATCACTTAAAGCATAATGTCTAGTTAAGCGCTATCTGGTTAATAAACAATTCGTGCAATGGAATAAAGTCTGTCTTGTAAAGATGAAAAAAAGTGTCTAGTGAGAGGTGAAAAATCTGTCGAGGCGCGATGGGTCAATGATCCAGGCATTGCTTAAGGGGTATATTTACACATCTGCTATGGTTTCATATTTCGTGTGTGGATGTGATTTCGTTTACTTAGTGAACGATTTCAAGGACGGTCAGGAATTTTCAGGGGGCGTAAAATATGCGCTGCGCGCCACTCCCAGTTACAAACTGTGATAATTTGTTATTCCACAGCTGCTTCAATGTTTCCAGGCGTCAACTGATATGTATTATTGTAATTCTTTAAATATCTTTTGTTCTATTCCGGAAAATAATAACTATATCTGTAATCAATGAATGAATTTAGTTTAATAGTCCTTTATCAATAGTTTTCCAATGAGTTAACATTTTCATTTCATATTTACTTCTATCATACACTTTATTGGCGCTCCTTACTTTAATTAAGCAGCAATATGAAACCTAAATACATATTGAAATTATGGCTATCCTGAAATACTAATTATCGTAGTCATAAGTTATGAACGCGTCACGCTGAAGGCAATTGGCCAATACTCTGACGGTTGAACAAATTTGTAGTGCGTCCAAGTTCAATAACTTCAGCACAGGAGCACAAAAACTAAGTATCACCTGGATCTTTTATGATTAAGACAAGTTTCCTTTTCCTGCCAATCTGCGGCTCTTTCTGAAAATCCTTAGAGTACTCACTTTTGTACTTTGCTACACTGAAACACTATAAACGTCAAAAGATACACATAGGCCTTCGTACTCATTTATTGCCTATTTAGTCCTGCTAACCAATTAGATAACAAAGACAATTTCACTGGAGCACATAAGGGTGGAACATTTAAATGAATCATGACTCTGTGTGTGTGTTTGCATGTCTTTTTAATTATTAGTTAGATTTCTTCTCCAGAACTTCGATTACTGTCATTGATTAAACGCAACGAGGAGTTTGTCAGTAGGATTATTACATTCTTACTTTCAGCGATTCAACAATTTACAAGTAACTTTAAAATTACTAGTTTAGACACAAATGTAGAAAATAGTAACCATTTTGAATATGTCGAACAGAGTGTGATCATTTATTTGAAATTATTCTTAGAAATTTCTATTATTGTCTTTGTTTTTCAGTTTTCAATAGTAAGTGATACTCAATTAGAAGTGAGACCAAAACGCCCTTTAGAAAACCAGTAGTTTAGCAAATGTTGTTTCCTGGGAAAATGCTTCAATGTTACCTTTGCCCCTCAAGTTGATTATTTTTATTGATTTACTAAATATCAACAAACCCATTGGATTTATATCTGTGATAATATGAATAAGTAGGCCATTAAAACATATATTATCTCATTTCATTTTGTGAATCAAATTAAAGCTCCCAATTGTACCTTCGATCCGTATTTAGGGCATCTGGAGTACAAGATAAACGCTTGGATATCTACAATATAAGAAAACTAATATAACAAATTAATTTATAAAAATGATAAGTATGGTAGAGAAAATTAAAACATCAGTATGGCGAGGGTGAGTGTATTCCATAAATAACATCATACACGTAGCATGTCGGTAATGTGTCGTAACCTTGTTAAGAAACCACTTGCGCAACATGGAATAAACTCCTGGATGCATTTATCACGCTGTTTACCTTCAATCAGTTTACGAACTCGGAATGCAAGTTTAACTGAAATTAACAAGTGTTACGTTATCCGCGATCGCACGCATAACGGGTGGTTAACAGCGTTACACCTTTACACTTCATGTGCAGGCTGAGTAGTAGTAAATATTTATTAATTATAAATTTTACTAAATTATGTTTTTGCAAGATTCAAACTAAAAGCCAGCTATTCTTGGTATTGATGCTCATAAACGACGACATCGAGCATATTACAAACGAGTATTAAGTCCATGAAATATTAGTTTTGTATAAAATAAAAAATTAAACAAAGGTATTACGACCGAGCAGCTTTCCCGAGCAAGTGGTGCTGTGGCCACCCACATTAAATAAAATTCTCAGATTGTCGGCGGTGGCCCGGGTGCTAAGGCGGTAGTGTCGCCAGTGATCTCGGGCCGGAAAGGTCGCGAGTTCAAATCTCGCCTCGTATATGGTTGTACTTGTGTCAGCATCATATCATCACCATTTCGTTTCCATCTTCATAGTCGCCATAACGTTTTACTCCAATGAAGTAGTGATAATGGCCTAGATATTCATGCGACGTAAGCGCCAATATTAAAATTCCACGTGGGGGCAGTTCCGAAGATGACAGAGGAATAGATGGCACGTTCTCGTTGAATGTACCCTCGATTGCTGCTGCAAAAAAATGGGCGTGTCTGAGCCGAACTTTACCAGAGTTTCCGACCCTGCCCCGCCCTGCGAGATCGAGCTAACCAATCGCTTTGGCTTCATTTCAGGAGGCGGGACTATTCATCTTGAACATTACAAAATGGCGGTGATGGCGAGTTATATTATAGTAAATATTTGAATATAAATATTAAATCAACCAACAGTTTTAAATTTTTGTATATACATTTAATTACATAAATAAAGGCGTACAGATTTCCCAGTAAAACATATTTCATTGTTATAAAACGGTTTTTGCAAAAATAACACTGGACAACGACTATTAAGCTCCATGTCTACATTTCGTCGTTTATTATTATAATATTTAATATAAGTAAAATAATTTGCATTGTATGCATTACCTAACCTAGTTATTTTATTAGAAAATTAATAACTTAAAGAAAATACGTTTAGAAGTCAGTTTCACAAACACGTCTCCGAGATAGCAGCTCCAGTTGTGAAATACTTCATCGTCAGTTCTCAGATGACCCAATTAAAAAATACTATATGGTCGCGGACATTAATATTGTAATAAAATGGTTTTGATATATAAAATACTAAATGGTAATGTGATTCATTTAGTCACAATGAAGTTTCTACTGCAGACATTACCAGTTGGTAAGTGCAGCTGTAAGCAAATGAATGATTGTGATCACGTTTTGGATCTGAGGTAATTACCTCTTCAATCTAACGTTAAATTTGATTGCATTTTACATAGGTTCTTTACCGCAAATATTAAAAATCATATGTGATACTAGAATCTTTGGTTTTGCGTGAGAATCAAAACGACACTATGACTCTTGCCACCTTTATTTGAATATCTTAATGTTTGCAAAGTGGCTACAGCTTTCGTCTATTGTGTTTATTGGAGGAACACACACACACACACACACACACACACACACACACACACCTACACATACACTCATATCAATATATTACTTACATATAATTTATATATGATTTCAATCAACACAATGATGTATATTTATGTGTGTATGACATATTTTACATTACGATATTTTTATTTTCGAGACAGGCAATGCACACAAAGTGTAAAACACGTCATCAGAATGTTACTACTTCTTCGATTCGCAGACCTATGCAAACTTTGTTTTTGCTAATCCATTAAGAATCACCAAATTCTCCTGTCATAAATTATTTCAAAATTGTAATTGTTAATAATGTTTCAAAATTTTATGAAACTTCAAAATCTGTGTCACGATAATCGTTAGAAAATGAATGAGGATCCTCTTCTGTAAAATATTGTTGCAAAATAAAATTTTCTCTATTTTCATACATTTTTTACATTTCATACAAAATTGCCAATTTATTGGATATGTGTTTACTAACGCATCTTCAGTAATATTGCACTGCATATTTATAATTTTTAATGAATTGTTAATAAATATTGTAAACAAAATAAGCAATTAATTTTTTATTTAAGGAAAAATTTCATTTAAGTTATCAATATTATAAGTAATTTAATTAAAGTACTATAATATGAATTAAGTTGAATTTAAACTATAACTACAATATTTATTATTGTTGAAACGCATTGCTACTATATATTAAAATGTAACGTTTTAAATGTACTGCATTGATTGATAGTTTTGTGTTCATTATACAGTATATCTCACGCAGAACAATTTACGAAAATCTAAATAATAACGAAATAACCTCAAATTTATAATTCATTTGGCATTTGATCACTTTGCTTCAGCGACGACTGGCCGAGTCAGGAAGAAGGAGAAATCTGCGTTGGGTTCATGTAAATCTTCAGGGTCCACCATTGCGTTCCTTTACTTAAGTCTTAGGATTCCAGTGATACAGATATTTCCAACGTGGCAGGAATACAACATTGCATACCATGAGAGAGAAATGATGAACAAATGTCTGGAGTTTTAAAAAAATCTGCCTTTGGAACTGCATAAAGTCCTACTGGCTATTCTTAATTATTTCTGTCATTCCGTCGATAAACTATCGAACACTTTCCCATTGAATTTATGTTATCGCGCTAAACTGAAATATTTCAAGTTAAAGAGACCCACATATATTATTGGTGGATCGAGAAATAGATTTTAATTGTGGAATTGACATTGTTTGTGTTTTAACATGAAATGTGAATTTATATTGCTAGTTTTCTCTTTTAAAGCTGAACCATCAATTTTTCAAAGCGTTTAATTATCTTTTTTTACCTAAAACGTATTTACTTTTTCGTCTGTCAGTTGAGTGTTGAACCATTGAAAAAGCGTCTTACCGATAAATGGACCAAAGTTTACAAATATCATAAAAATTCAAATAGAGAGTGTCATCGTGTTGTTATCTAAAGGATCCCTCTAGAAAATAATCAATTTTCTTTGTTTTTCATTTAATCTTGATGAACGTAACTTTAGGTTTGTTTTGGTATTCCGGCAAGATCTTGGCGATCCACTCTTCTTGTGCCATTTTATGTAACGAACTTCTTTTATCATGTATTCCTTGGGTTTAAAGTGGTATTATTAATTCTAAGCGAGTATTTTACAGTTCTAATGACCAGTTTTCGCAATCTACACTGATGTTTTTATTCCGTCAGACATCTTCCTCATTCTGTGCCTTCATTTGTCAAATCGATACTTTTCCTTTTCAAGTTTCATTGGCGCTTCCTCGTTTTACTAGCACCAAAAACGATTCACTCAAAGATAATTTTGATATTGCTCAGCATACATTCTGTTACTTTGATGAATTGTTTGGTTCTACATTTTCAGTACTTGTCTCATAATCATTATTATCTGTCTAATCTCTGAGACATTAATATAAAACTAGTATCTGTGGCATATTATAATTCATTTTGCATTTAATAAGAGTTTGTTATCATTTTCATTCTAATTTCAGTTCTTTGTAGCTCTCTGTTATGTTATCTTCATGGTTTCTTAAAATTTTTGTTTTATAAGAATGTGTGAGTCTACTAATAATATTAGCGTTCCTAGCCTTTTTTTAATAGTAATACCATTGAGTCACCTGTCCATAATCACTCATTCATATTGATTATTCTGCAAATACTTCATATTTCTGTTCTAGATCATGTAGAGATTTCCCTACAACCACATGTGAAAACTATTTCATTTTGGTCTCCATTTTTTTAATTTCATTGTTTTCAGTTAAAATCTTTTAATTACAAAATTTTATTTTATATTTTTCAAGTGATAACAAATATTAAACAGAAATAACATATACTAATTCAAGGTTTTGCATTATTATAAAGTCTTTCAAACATCTCATAACATTTTAGTTATTGATTATACTAATCAAACCTTTCAACATTTTGTTTCACAGTATGCATGATGTAGTTGTCTCTAAAACTAATGCAACAAGTATTTGTGAAAAATAAGTTAAGGAGTGAGAACTGTTTCTGTTAAGATAATGTTGTATAAATAAAGATCTTATCTTCAAATATTCATTATAGTTTCCACTAGTTCGTATGAGAGAAAATGATCTTTCTGGGGTGAAGAGAGGCACGTGACACTGAGAGTCTTTATTTGGATCCATGATTGGATAGTTTAAAACCATAATCAATTCATTCCTTACCAGATTCCATGACATTACTGTTCATATTACGAGTCTCTTAGTCTTTATAATTAGTTATGGTTTTAATAAATACAGTTTGTCTAATAAAAAAATGTATCGCTTATTGTATCTGAGAAAGATTTAGCAACCCTGCGACTACGCAACGATTGCTGAAATCTATGTTACCAAACTGAGGAACAATCAAACATTAGTTTCTCTGAAGTATTAAATAATGTATATTTGTTCATGGCATGTGAAATTTTGTTTCTAAGCACCACTTTATAAAGACTAGCGCTGTATATACCAGATGAATGATTGAAAATGTTGTGTGGACATTTATTAATCAATATCATTCACAAGCAATGTAGCGCTCAGAATCTTGTAATGGGCACCGATCAAAAACATATTTTAAGCACCCAACTAATAGTCGAATACTGTATATATTGTAGTTTTAAAACCAAAATTATTTTTTTCAACAGCGCTCTAACCTACGTCATGATTTTCCAATTGAAGAAACTGTCATTTCCTTTGTTCAAGCTGTGATTTAGAAAAACATTCATTAATTTTTGGGGACTATTTGCTAGGACGACACCAGTAACAAAAACAATCCAAATTTTTCTGTAAATTGTAGGACTATTTATATAGTAAAATACAACATAAGGCGAATGTGTAGTTATCACAGTTTAATAGTTTTAATCTTCATTTGAATGTTTTGTCTTACTATACAAAATTTAAGATAAATTTTACTTCAAATGAAATGTATTTGCTTATAATTAGATCTTTTAATGAGTCATGCAATTGTTTTAAAAGTTTTAGTTGATTTCTTATTATGGCATTGCAATGCAATTTAAAATTTACATACATTCGTTATATAGCTTAATCCAAATTTTTTCTTTAAATTTTTAGTTGGGGTAATGCAAATACAGCCTATCCGATGACATACGGCTGAGATGTGTATTACTCTATTCTATTGTTTTTAAAAATTACACAAATGTAATTTTTGGAAATACCCTCTCACACTGTTAATATGAGCATTTGAATAGATTTGCAGTTATTGCTTGTAGTGAAGTCTTAAATGTGGCTGAAGAAGTTTTCAAAAACTCAATAGATTCCTGAAAGGCTATTTTGAACCGAAAAGTTGAAAATGTCAAAAATGTGTTTTGTGACGATAGATGTCAGCTGGCAGAACTGGCAAGAACACCATATGAGTTGACAGACATTCAAACCAGTCCACCTAGAAAATTATAAACATTTGCTACGAGAAAGTCTGTCATTCTAGTACTTTTCTAGATCTTCATATTTTGGTAGTAGCCCAGTGTGGCATTTCTTAATTTTAAACAGAAAAAAATTTCAGCTAGAAAAAACTTGACAAAAAGAACAGTGAGACCTAGGCAATAAAATTTGCAATTACAAGAGACGTAATACTCATTATTGGTTTGGGAAGAACAATGAACATTACCAATGTAAACCAAAAACGGCCACTATGAACAGGAAAATATGGAGTGGGTGAGCAGTCGGTAAACGACAGTGATCGAAGTACATAAATTCTTTCTGGTTTTGTAATGAGCATATTGCAGAAAGAAAGATATTTGAGCCCATTCTCGACATCGTTATTAGGAATTTATTTTCATTGCTCGTCAGAAGTAAAAAACCATGATAGCGGATTTGACATCGTTATCTATTGTGAAACCACTCTGCATGATTATTGCTCTGTTTGGTTGCATAGCATTTCAATGACTTACTCAATTAGAATCTTACAGATTTCATCTTAAACTATTCTTTTCACCATGCAATTTAAAATATTAAATAAATTACCTCTAAGAGACAATGAAAGCAAAAAATCACTGCACTATAAAATAGTTAATTCTACTTAAGAATGTTTCAGTTCAGTACTATATAATTTTTGCTTCCGGATTCACAAGCTGACGCTCAGCTATATATCACCAAGGTGAGATTGTGGGCAATGATAGTTGGGCTGCAGAACCATTTGGGCGGCCCGACCATTAAATTCATTTGCTGCAGTAATTACTAGAATCTAGAAACATTGTGGCTTTAAGGAAAAATCTTTCATTGCGCTTTATTATCTTTTAACCATCCCACATCATTTATACAAAAATAAATACTCTTATTTTCTCGTGTTATTGACAATGTTTTCTTAATATATAACAAATGTTACCTATTAACGCTTCATTCATTTGAAACTCTCAAACGACAACCATGGTATACCTTAGAAAATTATTGAAAGTGTGAAGTCAAATCTGCACATGATCAAAATAAGGACATAGACAGGCCAGGACAATGAACTCAATTCTTTAAGTTCTTTTAAACAAGTACCTGAACGCCATGACGTCACTCCCTGATCACTTATACAATGTTTTACGCTAGGATGTGTTGGCTGAGTGATACTTGTTGAGTTTGCTAGCTGAAGACAGGAATGTTGCTTGCGGCGAAGGAAACAGTAAAAAGTACGATTTCGCAAAATCGGTTTGAAACATTTTAATAGTAAGAAAAAGAAAAACAGTTTCATTGCAGTTTTGCATTTCAGCAATTCTTTAAATTGTAAATGTGCTTGCACTTTTGCTGAAACATGCCATCATTTCAAGAAAGCCTACATGATTGTTATGCAAGAACGAATTATGGACAACATATTCATTTGAAAGACAAATCTATTTCAATTTTGTATGGGTGAGATTGTGGATGACCTTTAAAATATTCAAACTTTAAAATTTTCAATTCAGGTTAACCATGAAAATTGGAACTATGTCATCCCACTTCTAAGTGTATTTACTCTATTACTTACAGAAAATTAGGAGCCGTTTTGAGAAAGTTTTAAAATGTCGAAAGGCTTCATATAGTACACAAATTTCAAAGATTTTCAAAATTTTTAGCTTCTTCGGCAGAAAAACAGGGTTCTTCCAGTTTGGAAGGATCGTACGGTATGGTTGGGCTAGTAGTGATTACAGACGGATGGACGGACGGTTTAAAGTCAAAACCGCTTTCGACTCAGCGATAACCTTGTTTAATCGAAATCGATTTTCCACTGTATTACATAACATACAACACTACGTATACGCACGAATATACTATGTATATACGTCACACTGAACATACTACGTATATTCGTGCGTATACGAAAATAAACCGAGAAGTAAGTTCGTTTTGTGCTGGAATGTAGTTATAACAGTTCAAATCATCTAAACATATTACAGCAGTTCAGGTGAGATATAAAAACAATTTGAAATTTTCATTACTAGTTTGTCATTTCCCAAAGGTGGGTTCCTTTTTTTACATAAATGATTCATATTGCAAAATGAATGTATTTATGTAATCGAAAAAACAGATGTTGCATCTACAATCTGGGCACGACGCGTTGTGTAAAAAGTCACAGCACATTATCAGTGCTTAAGGGTCCAAGCCTTCCCTCATTTTTGACTTACGTAAAAATGATGACAGCGGTGACAAATATCAAATGCGTGGGGCCTGAGCCCAAGAACCCAACATGGCTTACATTTTCAGGCTCAGTGTGGTCAGAGCAACATCATAGTGAACGTACAGTTTGATTTGATTTTCCTGCCCGAAGGGAGTACATCTTTAGTACTCAATTAATGCGGTTATCAGATTATATGTAAGATATATCATAACAGACAGGATAAACATTTCCCTCATGTTTACATTTCCCATAAAAAATTGACAGAGTTGCGATATGACTTTTTGATGATAAAATGTGCTGTCAACGTTCACTATCTTAATTCAAGCTTGAGAGTTGAGTTAAATTCTTACTAACTAAATATAAATAAATACACATTGTATAAATATTTGTAATAAGCGGGATCAGGCTATTTTACATTATATAGTATAAAATTCAGCAGAATCTTATAGCGTAAATAAATACAAGTATTTCGCTCAACATTCTTATCATATAATTCTCAGACTTAGATAGAAACAGGACATAGAACACAAGAAAAAGAAGGCATCGCTGAACTCGATCCTCAATACGCCGTTTACGACCAAATTGTCGAAACGTTTCACTTCCACCAGAAAGAGAGTTATTGGTCTTTCGGTAATCTGAAGCCTTAATGTGTCTACGAATACGAAATGTTGTTCTGTGTTTCATTTCTCTGAAATAACATTTAAGACGTAATAGAAATCATATTCTCTAAACATATTCGTTCCTCAAGCAGTATTTCTAGATACAATAATAAGACAACTGATGCTTTTAACAATACGCGATAATATAATTTATTTTCATCCACCAACGGTATCATATTTATGATTTATAATAAATTTAATATTTAGATTTAAAAAGAACGACATTATCCCAGACATTTGCAGTCCAGAATTCAGCACCTCCTTGTTTTTCCTATATTGGGTTAAATATTGAGTGGTTGTGCATTGGATCCCTACCACAACTATGCGAATAATCATTGGATATAACTAAATAATTAAAATTCCTTATTTTCTTTGTTAAAATTGGGACTGATTGAATGGTCACCACTTAGTCTCAGTCTACCCCGCACTAAAGATAAGCCGTATCAAAACATTGTTTATTTAAAAATGGAGATAATAATAAAAAAATATTGATTTCTTTCACAATACATCAAATCATGCTATTATGTTTTAGTTAATACATTTTGAAATGTGGCTCACACCTACCGAGATTTTACATTAAAATTTTAAGACCTTAAAAGAAATAAAGTTATCAGTTGTTACAAACAATTAGGGATGCGCTCTATTAGCATTTATCACAAATACAAACACAAATGTAGTTTAATGGGTTAATATTCAATTCTACAGGAACTTTGTTAAACGTGTAAAAGACATATTCCTTTCTCAATTCAATAAAAGAACAGAAGAAATTACCTTTATTACCAAAATTTATAATAAACCCCACAGACTTATTAAGGATTCTGATTATCTCTAGACTATTGATATCATAATTACATTGATTATACAACTTGGTACAGACTTTTCATATTATTTCTAACGATTACACAAACTGCGATAATGATGTACCAGATTGAGACACTGTTAATATGTTGAGCTTTCTCTATTTAAATTTCGTTTGGTCACATTGCTTGGAATACAAGATACCCAGCATAATCTTAATATAATCATTATCATTTAAAGCGTAGTTTGAACTATCGCCTTGCAAGATTTTGAATCTCTCTCTCATTGATAAACGATTAATGTGTTCCAGGCATCAGGTAAAAAAATACATATTCAGCAGGATTTGATCTGGCATTACATTCCTCCCTCTACTGCGAACCAATCACGGAGCTATCATGGTACTTTGCTTTCTGATGAGGGTGTTGAATGAATTCTATCTTGAAATTTGCTAACTATTATGATGCTAACATTTACTTGAGTTACAGCAAACTCACATTCTTAATAGAATATTGGAATCATCAACGCGATACTATTCCTTAGTTGATTTAGTTAGAAATATTTCCCGGACTAGATAATATTTTGTGTAGGGCTCGCGAAGTGGCTTCTATCACTGCGAACTGCTATCTTTCCATATCTTCAAGGTGATCTCCACATTGCCAGTAGTTGAACTGTAACTCGTCCTGAAGCACCAGTCTGAAATGCAAGTCGCGTATTAAACAAGTAACTATATGATTTTTAAAACCAGTGCTAACTAGAAAATTTGGACAAATTGCATTCATTGACTAACGAAACTTGCCGCCTAAACTTGAATGATAATCTGCAATATTACAATATCAACCAAATAGTTGATTGATTGCTTCTTAAAGAAATTATAATGCTTATAATGTAAAGCTTAACGAAGTAGTTATGCTAACCTTGCTTTTCTTTAATGTCACTGCTCACTATTCATTTATACTATTACATGAAATGGAAAAAGTTTTTCCATGTTAAGATCTCAATTTTTATTTTGTGGTTTTAAAGTCACTTTTAATTTTAAAAATATATAGAGTTCCTCGAAAATAGGACCGCAGCACTCAGTCAGATAATTACCAGAACGGAGTTTCTAGTCGTCATGCTGATGGACGACAAAGCTAGCCCTTTTTAGGGCCCCTAGGTCTTTTCAAAATTAATATTAATTACAAAATATTGGACATATTACTACAAAATCACCGTAACAGAAAAAAAATCACCTTCTGGATTCAGACTCTGGCATTCATGAAATACATGAACGTCACTGACGTTAACCATTCGGCTAAAGCGATTTGTGTTTCATTCGCCATAGAAGAAGTAGTTAAATATAATAAACCTACGCTAAATAGAACATAATCGTTTCAGTATATTTTTCGTTTTCAGAGGTCAATCCTTTTTAGTTTAAATATATTGTGATATATAACTAATATAAAAATGTATAATATAGAGAATAATAAAATATATTAATGTAATATAATTATAATTTAATAGAATGCGAACTTTCTCTATAGAAAGAAAGTACAATATTTTATTTTCTTCTGCATACTTCAGTACCATTGTCATAATAAAACTAGAAAGGGACTTGCAATTATTCGAGAAGAATAAATGTCTAGAAGTAGGACAGTTTAAAGAACACTAGTGATGCTAAAACAGCGCTTGTACTTTCTCACCATGCCTGAGGAAACATGCTGAAAATGCTAAAGTTTTCAAAAATTTCATGATCTTATTTAAAAATCTTATCTTTAAGGAAAGAGTTTCATGAAGGGAAAAATCTCAAATTTCAATATTTTACTTATGGAATACTTTGAAAATCTGTTTCAACGAACATGAACAACAATATTCTCTTAAATGCACTTTTAATATCAACAATTGTACATTTATTTTATTACATTTGTAATAAAAAATTATGGAAACCATTTGTTTGAACATTTGAAAAATGTCCTAGAACTATTGTAAAAGTACCCTCCCACCTAATTGAATATCAAATTCAAGGCGCTGTAAGCATAAGCCAGATCGATTGGGAGTATCATTTTGGTGAAAATCAGCTGAACGGTTTATTATGGCGTTATTCAGGGACGGACGGACAGACATTTTACCGTCAGTCGTTTTCACTTCTCAACCACCCACAAAACATGGTTTGCAGCTACAACACGATTTGGAGGATTTTTCTAAATTTGTAAGTGGATTTATCCATTTTTTCGTCACAAGGGCCGTGTAATATGCGTTTTTCTGCGACATTCACCGTTTCGCGTAGCGTACGTACTTTCTCTACTCCTTAAGAAGAAAATTGCAGTCAATATATAAGAAATTTAGATTATCGTTCACGAAAATTTTTATGCTTTCACTGCAAGCAATTTTCTAAACTTGAAAACATTCATACAATTTTATAACTTCATTTGCCAAATTAGTTATACCGAAGAAGAGTAAAATTCATAGAAATTTGAAACAGATTAGTAATTGTAATGTTAAAATCCCAGAGATATTAATAAAGGTATTTACTACAATGTTTGTAATAACAGTATTAGTAATATTCAGATGAAGAGTGTAAAGTAAAAAGAAGAGTTCTTTTTCAGAAAGTTTCAATAATGCAATGAGCATAATGTAACATACCCTCCAGAAATATTGGAATATCATTGGATTCAGAATCCCAATGAACTTACTAATGTAATATAATTTTGAAAAAATGTGGTTAGAGTCAGTAATGTTTTATTTTTTTTTGCGGTACCATTATACACAGGTCCTTTTCCTACAACGAGGTCTAAAAATAAATACATGTTCACGAAGTCTTTTTGAAATATTTTTGGGTTCAGCGTGATTTAAAGCCAGATTTTCCTTTAAAACCTAAATACCATTTTTACTTGATATCATTGTTTCTGTAGTGTGCTGCGCATTCGAGAATGTAAAATGTAGTAAAATATTTAGCCAAAGTCTTAACTCAATATTAAACCAATTATTTTCCATTCACTGTTCCTCAGCTTAAAACTATGGAATATTGCAATGAAGAACATTATTAAATTCAGTGGTACTCAGTTTAATAAATATATTTTATTTCAACGAAATAGAGAGAAAGTATGAATAAAATATGTATTATTTCTAATGAATATCATTGCAATATTGTGGAAATATCTGAGAGTTGAATATTAAGTTATAAATAATAATCAGATTGTGATATATAAAATTTCATTTTTGATTAAATAAATTCCGTTTTATAATACTATTTTACCCAGGAAATAAAGTCATAGGTTTTATTAGGCAACGTTTGTGAAATCCAGATTCAAATATGAAATTTTCTTTGACAATTTAGGTTGTTGTTTTTGTATATATTTTAATATATACTTGCTACTAGGTCATATAATGACCACTGTGATTTTATGTTGGGGTTGTTTTTCTGTGTAGGGAGAATACGTAAAGGATATCACGAACACACATCTATGTCAGACAAGGCCATGGCCCTTCAGACCAAGGCTTCGGCCTTGTCGTCCATTTCCTCTTTCTCTCCTAAATGGCGCTGACATCATATCAACATCAAATACATCAGAGATATCACTTAATTCTCCATCAGTTCAGACCGTTCTTTCCTGTGTCCCTGGCCACGTGGGGATAAGTGATGAAACACTCTGACTAGGTAGTAAAGTTGGCCTCAGGAAGCCAGAAAGACATCTTTATGGTAATATCTACTCTTACTACCAAGATTTTTATCAACGTTGCATTTTGAGTGCAAACAGGTGGCAGAACTCTTTCAAACTCCTGGATATAAGACCCTTGTCGTAGTCATCCCGTGGCTCTAAGCCAGGCAAGGTATTATTCACCTTCGGATGGGCTGCCGCTTCTCGCACGGACATCTCGTGCAGTTACCCACCTATCCCCAGAAATGAAGAACAAGACCTTGCACATTAGCATGTATGCTGCGATAATGAAAGGCCGAAGAAGGCATGGCTGTCGACTACAGGAGATGCTGGCTACTGTCCTCCGCAAACTCTTTAAACTTTCTTAGCTATGGTTATAAATCTAATACGCGTAAGAAGGATGATTTTTAACATGCCTTTTTATAACTAATTTTGCGTTTTGATGTAAGACTGTCTTTGTCATTTTATTTCATTTTAAAATTAGTCATTTTTTTTTATTTTACTCTTTTAATCTTGTAATTAATAAAAATACTTACAGCAGCTTTTGTACTAATTTACCCAGAAAATTTTGCGAATAATATTTTTTCATATAATTGACAGATATTTGAGCACAATACACAGTTCTTTTATATTATTAAAGAAGGTATGAAGTTTCCTTTCGTGAAAATAATAAAGACTGTTTAGTTTTCAGATTTAGAACTTGTGATCTCATTGAATCTCATGTTTTCCGTGTTGATCTAAAACCAAATGTATTTTCAGGTTCAAGTAGCCATTCAAGTATTGGGATCTTATGAGCACAAATTGTTGTCATGCGTATATCTTACAATGCTAAAATTAATTTACAATTAATCTGTTAAACAAGACGGTGTGTTTCCTGTGAATAAAAACGTTTGCCAATATCGATAACCGTGTCCAAGGTTTCCGAACGTTTGAATTGCAGAGAAGCTTCTTCAATCAGGCTAAACACTCCAGAAACTGTTTCTGGGGTCATACAAAACCTAACATAAATTGGTAATACAACATAATACGATTCGGAAACACTGTGTTCACCAAATATTTTACAATTGGAAAATTGTCCCGGAATTGGAAATTTTTAACTAAATACTCAATCTCTCAGTTTATTCAAACAGAGTTTTTTGTTTCTTTCTTAACAGTTCGTTTTAAGAAAATTACATTGATTCGTAACATTTTAAGGTTTTAAATTTATTATTTTTTTACTACGTGGTTGTTAAAAATATTTAGAAAATATTAACTAGTGTAGATTTCCACAAATTGAAAATTAAAAATTTGCTGTTTATATTAATAACTAATAAGATATCAATTATTACAATTTTGCTATTAATATATGCAATGTGATATGTTAAAGAAAATAATTAATTATGTTAGCGCCTATTCAGACTATATCAGATTTGTACTATTTGCCTGCATATTACCTTAAATAAATAAATAAATAAATAAAAATATCTGCACTGGAAGGGATAGATATAATCTTCTCAGCAGTGTAACAGAAAAATAGCAACTTTTGAAAAATATATGAGAATAAGACAATTATATTTTTCAGAAATATTTCTAATGAGAGTTCCCTAGTTCTTTTCACCGATTATCACTATAAATTGCATCAATTTTGCAAATAGTCTAAACAATATTAACAATATGATTTGCAGTGATAATCCTACTTGGGACACCCGAAGTGATTTTAATTGATTAACAAATTACTATTTCTTATGCACCTGCTCATATAGAAAAAAAACTGACGTTACATTTTATAATGCATTAATAAAATGTGTGTATTGCTTGCATTTACCTTAATAAAGACATGTATGTCAAAATACAAGTTTTGTACAGACATGAATTTCAATTTGCTTGATAGCAAATATGTATATTATAACAAATGCCATTATATTGTGTTTCCGAAAATTGTATGTAATAGTTAGTGTTCCTTGCTTTAGAACCGTGTGTTTAAAATAGTTTAAGAAACAAAACTTTCAATATATTAATTTAATCTGACTTCAAATTTCTCACAATATTAGAATACCATAAATTAAATTAATTTTCATGGTAAGGAAACTCGATAAAATGTCAGCCCCTTCCGTGACCCGCTTTGCCCCTTGGTTCGTCAGCGTCCACGCCAGGAGCTCAACGTCAGTGCAATTGGCAGGTGATCCTCGCGCCCATGCTGTAATCGACGTTTCTGTGCCCTCTCCTGTTACCTCCTCTTACTTCCTCTCACCCCTCCCTCTCCTGTGTTACCCCCTGCTCGTTAGCGGGGCAGCATCACTGACCTCAGAATTGCTCCACCCCTTTGAAGGATAACTAGGAGAAAATCTTCCGAGGAGGGAAAGGGGACATCTGAAAGCTTGGAGCAAGCCAATGATAAAGAGCGGATTACGCCTCGACACTTAGGATTGGTCAAGTGTCAGCAGTGGTTGTCCAAGCTGTGAAAAAGCAGGTTGGCCGCACCGGGCATCACCATATTCTGTGAGGTAGGTATACAAGCATGAGCAGTGCTGATGTGAAAATGCAGAATAATGTTGCTCGCTGGCCAGGGCAGTGTGACCAAGTTATCTTAATAACTTCTTGTTTAAAGCAGTATTTGAGTTAGGTCATATGAGCAATTTAGTTTCAGTAAATTCTGGATATCCATGACCAGTTACTGCGTCCCCATTTCTGCAGACAAAATCATTATATTGAGTCCACAAACGAGACAAGAAATATCGTTGAAATGAGCTAGGCCATTTGGAAAAGACGTCTTCCTGTTCTGGTTAACATAAGGTTAAAAACGACAGCTGTCGTTCTTGCGTATTCTATTTTGCATGGCAGAGACTGACGAAAAGAACTTCCAACTCCTTAATCAAGTAACATGATTAGTTGAAAACCATTGTAAGCTAAACGACACATCCAACAAAATGAAAATCAAAATCAACGAACTAGGGCAGTTTTGCTATTTTGGAGTCTGTTGATATAAGTAAACTTCAGTAATATAGTAAACTTTGTAACTGTAAGACAATGAACTGTTTGCAAATTGCCTAAAGAAATTGAAGAAAAATAAAAAAAATTGGTAATGTTAGTATTCTGGCCCCGGAGTTATTGGGAGATATCATAAACTATTCTCAAGAAGATGGTGAATTTTTGAGAAAATTAACCACTGTCTATTTTACTTAATTTTGTGAGTCAATAAATTATTCATTGGATACTTGTACCTCGCTTGCGCAAGGCGGGCGATGTCTGGGCCGAACTTTACCCAGGGTGCTAGGCCCTGCCCCGCCCTGCGGAAATCGCTGACCAATCCGCTGGCTTCATTTCAGGAGGCGGGACTATTCATCTTAGACATTACAAAATGTGGTGATGGCAGGTTGTATTATAGTAAATATTTGAATATAAATATTAAATCAACCAACAGTTTTACATAGGCACATATACGTTTAATTACATAAGTAAAGGCATGCAATTTCCAGTAAAAACATTTAAAACTGTTTATAAAACGGTTTTTTTACAAAAAGTAACGCACGGACAACGACTATTAGCTCCATGTCTACATTTCGTCGTTTATTATTGTAATGTTAATATAAAATGCAAATAATTTGCATTGTATGCATTATCTAACCTAATTATTTGTTAGAAAATTAATAACCAAGAAATACGTTTTAGAGTCAGTTTCTAAACACGTCTCGGGATGGCAGCTGGTTGTAGAAATACTTCATCATCAATTTCTCAGATGACCCAATTAAAAAAATACTATATGGTCGCGGACATTAATATTGTAATAAAATAGTTTGATATATACAATACTAAATAAACTTAAAGTATTTAAAAGTTCATTTAGTAGTCACAATGAAGATTTCTACGGAACATTATAATTATGGTAAGTACGGCTTTGTAAGCAAATGAATGATTATTGATCTTTTGTTTTAGGATCTCTTCAATCTAATTAGAACAGTTGCATTTTACATAGATTCTTTACCATAAAATGTCAAAATCATATGTATTTCTAGTCTTGGTTTGCGTGAGAATCCAAAACGACATATGACTCTTATATAACATTTTAATATCTTAATGTTTGCAAAATTAGAAACACCAGCTTTCGTCTATTGTGAACATTGGAGGAACACACACACACACACACACACACACACACACACATACACATACACACTCATATCAATATATGTACTTACATATGAATTTGTATGATTTCCAATCAACGCAATGAAATTATGTATTTTATATTATTATATAGTATATTTTTACTTTTTACGATATTTCCCTTTTCAGAGACGAGCAATGCACAAGTTTTTACACGTCATCAGATATTACCCCCTTCTTCTAGATAAGCAGACCTATGCAAACACTGTTTTGCTAATCCATTAAGAATCACTAGAGATTCTCCTGTCATAGTACTAAAATTTATGGTAATTTATTAGGGGAAAATTTATTTGAAATTTTTGTCACAAATTTACCTATATTTTTCCCTTTTTTTCTTTTAAAAAAAGAAATGACCCACTAAAATTAAAAAATACATCAGTCGTTTTAAAAATTCTCAAATGGGGTAAAATTTTAAAAATCGAATCAAAAGTATCTTGATTCGTATTTTAACTGACACATATTCTCAGTTAAAAACACCCCCCCTCCATATCCCCCACTGATAACTTATAGTGATTGTTAATTTATTTCATATTATTGCTAAGTACAATAAAAAGGCAATGATTTAATAGCATAACACAAAACGAAAACCACGAAAACATTCGCCATCCAAACATATTCTTAGCATTTAGCATGTTTATAAGATAGAATTTAGAAATAAAATAAGCATCAAATATATTTGATTGTTACTGTGAGAACCCAAAGAAATCGGGAATTAGTTTTTAATTGTAAAATCAGCATCTATCATTGGAAATGGCATTGTTTTTAGACCCGGAAGTAAAAGAATTCGCGTTGTATGGACAACGGAACAACAATTCTAATTTTCCCATGCTTGGTGATGACGTTGAGAATGGAAGGCCCGACACATTATGTGCAGAAGGTGTGAAGGGGGCGTTGATGGTAAGGGATCTGAAAAAAGGACGCATGATTTATTCTCTAAAGATTATTGTCGCGAGCACACGTAATCGGTAGGTGAGGCGCGATCAGATTCTCAGTATAGGTTTGGGTATTAGGTAAATGATAGTGAACTGGGAATTTGTTTAGTTGGAAGTTTAAGCTTGGTCTTATGTAAATTGTAATTGGATTTTTATTAAGGGTAAGGGTTGGAAGTTGGAAATTAAATAGATCACATGTATCGAGGAGATCTACTTGGGATAGCTCCTAGATGAAGAATTTTCCAAAAGTAGATGAATATAGTCATCATTGAGATGTTTACACGAAACAGATAGGAAAAGCCCACAAAAACTATTAAATTTATGAGAATATTAAGTTCTATTAATAGCAATCGTTGAGGACATTCTGGAATACCTTTTTTTAAATTTTGGAAAAAGGGCGCGAAATTGTTGCGCCAAGAATGCCAGAACAACTTTCTACTAGTCAGCCCAAAAAGACAGCAATCAAATGAAAAGTAATTCTCATGAGAAGGAAAGAACTGTAATATATACAGGAATAAATGTTGGGTTTATATTGTTGAAAAGGCTGATAATTTATAGTAATTGCCATCAATCTAATAATTAATTTCAATCAATAGAACTTACGAATCGTGATTCTGTATAGAAATAAAGTCCCATCAACAGGAAAGGGTGTGTATATTGTGTTTGAACCCATGGTTGAGTTGAAGTGAAATTGAATAAATTAATGTATAAATTCACAAATAGCTAGCCCATCGGGGAGGTTGATAAGAAAGATTCATCGCATTACATAGAATACGTAAGAAAGAATATACTACATTTATGTCGTGTATACCACCTTATCCTTATTCTTACAATAAATTTAAAGAAAAACTTGTACTGAATTTGAAAAATTTTGAAAATATCCCAGGCTTTCAGTAAAGTACCTTCAAATTTTAAAGAATGTTTTTTAGAATTTCAAAGCTTCAACTAGAGCCAGGTGGGCAGGGTTTTTTAATTTGGAAAAGATCTCAGCATAGTTTAGACGCTAGTAGTGTTGACAGACGGACATATGGACGTTTTGGTTTCAATTGGCTTTTTTGTATCAAGGACTCTTAAAACAGGAATTGTGGCTACCTCACGATTAGGAGTTTTTTCTTCTTAATTTAGCAACTGAATTTATCCATTGTTTAATTATCATCCCGTTTTTCGCGCACATTACGAAATTCCTCTTTACTCTGTATATCTTACGCTACGACAAAATAAAAACGAAGTACATTACATTTCAAATAACCGAAGACTGCGTGTGTTTTATATATATATATATATATATATATATATATATATATAAAAAGGTATGTTTAACTGTAAACATGCCTATTATATTTAAAAAATTACATTTGTCAATTTTTGAAAAAAAAAAATACACCAAAATTAACTTTCCGTCATACTAAACAGCACGACAGTGTATTCGGAAATCTTCCGCTTCCGAGCCTCGTTCCTCTGGGTCACGCAACCGCTGAGCCGCGCCGCGCAGATGCCTTGGCGAAACGGCGGGGCCCCTTTTGGCATCCCCACCCTCCACGTGACCTCCGGCGCGACGAAACGCAGCCCTCGGGTGCCGGACGACGCCTCCGGCCCGGCGGCGGACTGGGGGGCCCATGGGAGGCGCGGAGCGGAGGTTTTGGGAGCCGCGCGGCCGAGGTGGGAGAGACCTCGCATCGAACCCACCGACCGCCGACTTTTTGCTCCATCTCTTTTGGCGCTAGACCCAACACCCGATCCGAATCTCCGCAAGTTGGCGAATTGTGCCCTCCAACTTACTAGTGTCCTCCAAATCCCTGCCCGCGTCTTTATCGTGGAGAACTGAATCGGCGGCAGGTTGCAATCAATCCCAAGCTACTTTGGTGAGTTGTTAGAGATTCGAGCACGGCAACCTAAGTCATTTGTCCCGCAATTGTAGTGCGTTTTTTATCATTGATTGGTTGGTTCGCGATTTCGGACGCGTCACAGTTTAGGTCATTAGTCCCGTAGGTACTGCATGTTTTATCGGAAATGGCGGGATCTTCCCCTGAATGGGATCCGGCGCCGACCTCCGTCGGTTTAAGGGGGTTTCCCTAACCAGGACAAGCCAACCAGCAGGGCATCGCCCAGCCTGGACAAGCTCCCGACCATTTTCCTGGAATATGTGGTAGTGTAGTGCATGTTAGTGTAAATGTGTAAGAAATTAGAATGAAAAAAGGAAGAGGAAAAAACATGCGCGCCGCCGGCCCATTTGTTAGAGTACTGCTCGGCATTCGCCTGGAGTTGATCGAAGATACCACCAAAAGTACGATAAAAGCAGCCGGCCGCAAGAATTCTTTCTGCAGATAGCGAATGAATTCGACCTAGCTGAAAAGCTGAGTCAAAACATCCTGCCGCCGTGAAAACTCAAACCTCGACCTTCCGGTCAGATGCGCTGCAGTGACATGAGTTGACGCACGAGCTACCGCTCCCGTTTTCTTCAGGGGTGGGGGTGTTTCTCCCACTGGATGGCCCCCCACCAGCGGGCACGCCCCAGCCGGACAAGCCAAGCTCCGACCAGTCTCCCGGAATGTGGGTAGTGTAGTGCATGTTAGTGTTAGTGTCTGTTGTGTATGTGTGTAGGGGTGAGGATAGGAAAAGGAAGTGTTAGGAAAGATCGCACGCGGTCCATGGCCCTTTCGTTAGGTTACTGATACGGCATTCACCTGAGTTGAATGGAGAAACCACGAAAAACTACCGATCAGAGATGACGGTCCTAAATTCTCCTGCAGATAACGGTGAATTCGACCTGGATGACAAGCTATTGTCGAAAATACCGCCGCCTTCGGACTCGAATTTTCCCGGGTTTTGAGGCACTGTAGTGACATCAGTTGATGCACAGAGCCACCTCCGGGTTCAAGCTCGTTTGACTGCTCGGCTTATCTGTACTCTCTTAGCACTTCACCTTCTGTCTTTATCTGTGCTGTCATCTAGCACTTCACCTTTTCCAAATCATTTAAATTTTGAAATTATATCTTCAGCATCAGTTATGTTATTATATATATGTATCCGCTATGTTTTCTCAAAAGTGACAAACTATGCTCTCAAAAGTGACAAACGTTTTCTTATTGGCCATGGTATGAAATTTCATCCCTGAAAATAAAACTTATATTTAAAGTCACTGAAGATAATAAGTGTTTATATATAGCTCTCTCTCTCTCTCTCTCTATATATATATATATATATATATATATATATATATATATATATTATAATAGTTTGAATTAGTTATTATAGTAAAGTTTTTAGAATAAATAGTTAACTTAAAAACAACAATGACCATTCTTGGGAAAATTTTACCGCGTCATCCAGCTTTAAATACAACTCATCACGTTCTTGTTCAACATACAGAATGCAAACTACAAAATAAAAAGACGTTATACTTGATGGGTACATAGTAGAAACCTCTGCTAATGGAAAAACTTTACAAAAGTAAGTACATTCAGAAACTCTTATTTTGAAAAATATATTTCTATAGGGCATAGTTGTGTAAAAATTTCATACCATGCCCACCTTGGGAAATTTAAGAAAATTGTTTGAACTTATGTTTATGGTTTTGAAAAAATAGTCTGAGCGTCCTTTAATGTATTACCAAAATTTAAAAATTCTTTCGACATCGCAAGCCAAGTTAAGTCATACTGATATCTATTTTGGGATATGTGCACAATTTTCGTAGTAATGTTCTTTGCCGGGCAGACAAACGTTTCAAACACTAACTTCCGGGCAAGAAGATCCAAAACGCATATTTCATAAACATCTTGAACTAGTTTTTATGATTTAACTGTATATAACTCTCTATACACAACGTAAACAAGGAATTAAAATGCGTGTAATCCTTGAAGACCAAAGATGAATTTCCGCACAGCCTTCACACCGCACCTTCGATTTCCAGTTTCAAGGCTGAACCCGTGACTTTGTCCCACGTTGACTCCTGGTAATATGTGGGGACATACGATTCGGGAAAAGAAAATGTCTGTCAATAGGTCACGCAGCTACGGGATGTCCAGATCAGCCACGTCACACTGCGGCACGAGCTACTTGCCCGCCTGGGCCGGCGCTTCAAAAGGGCACGGCACTGCCTGACTCCTCCCATTTCCCCTTGTAATCCTCAGAGCTAGCAAAGACTCTCTGGGATCAGCCACGTCACACCGCGCCCGCACGAGCTACTTGCCCGTTTGGGAGCCGGCGTCCTACGGCAGGGCAACGCCTGACTCCCACTCATTTCCCCTTTGTAATCCTCAGAGCTAGAAAAGACTTCTAGATCAGACACGTCACACCGCGCCCGCACGAGCTACTTGCGCCGGGGGGCCCGGCGTTTCAGGGCACGGCAACCCCCTGACCGTCTCATTTCCCTTGTAATCCTCCAGAGCTAGCAAAGACTCTCTAGATCAGCCACGTCACACCGCGCGCGCACGAGCACTTGCCCACCGGGGGGCCGGCGCCTAAGGGCACGGCAACTTCCCCCTGACTCCGCACTCATTTCCCTTGTAATCCTCAGACCCAGCAAAGACTCTCAGATCAGCCACGTCACACGCGCCCGCACGAGTACTTGCCCGTTGGGAGCCCGCGCCCCCTACGGGCACGGGCAACCCCCTGACTCCGCACTCATTTCCCTTGTAATCCTCAGAGCAGCAAGACTCTCAGATCAGACAGTCACCCCGCGCCCGCACGAGCTACTTGCCCGCCTGGGGAGCCGGCGCTCCAAAGGACGGCAACGCCCTGACCCCACACTCATTTACCCTTAAAATCCAAAAAGGGAGTGTTTGCTCGCTGAAGCGGTGAATAGGGGCTTCTAAAAATATGTTTCGCGTTTTTCTATAAAATAATCGAGAATTGTATTATGTTTACATTCTTCACTAAAGTAGTGACTTTATGCTATTTGATGTTTATTTTCTATAAATTCTCTTAATATGTTTGTTAAGTGACAGTAATATGTTTGAATGGCAAATTTCTCTTTTTTATTTTTTTGGTATACGGGACGTATATCAGTAATATAGGTAGTACGAGGGAAAATATGTAATGCGGGAAAAAAACGGCCGATTTTCGGCCAAAAATTCATTCAGGCCCAAACAACGAAAAAGTCGATAAATCCAGTTGCTAAATTAATTTAAAATATTTTAACACTGATACCGCCAGTTTTGTTAGTCCTAAAGACAAAAACCCAAATTTAAAACAAAAAGGGCCGTGAGTCCGTCAGTCAGTGAATCAGTGAGTCAATCAGTCGGTGTCAGTTTGTCAGTCTGTCAGTCTGTCAGTTTGTCAGTCTGTCAGTTTGTCAGTCGTCAGTTTGCAGTCTGTCAGTTTGTCCCGTTTTAAGTCTGTCAGTCATTCAGTCCCGTCAGTCATTCAGTTCGCAGTCATTCAGTCTGTCAGTCTTCAGTCTGTCGTCATTTAGTCTGTCGGTCATTTAGTTGTCAGTCTTCAGTCTGTCAGTCATTCAGTCTATCAGTCTGTCGTCACTCAGTCATTCATCTGTCAGTCATTCAGTCTGTCAGTCATTCACCGTCTGTCAGTCATTCAGTCTGCCGCATTCGTCCGTCAGTCATTCAGTCTGTCATCATTCAGCTCGTCGGTCCCTTCAGTCTGTCAGTCATTCAGTCTTCAGTCATTCAGTCGTCCGTCATTCAGTCTGTGTTTCAGTCTGTCAGTCATTCAGTCTGTCAGTCATTCAGTCTGCATTCGTCATCGTCATTCCCAGTCCGTCATTCAGTCTGTCAGTCATTCAGTCGTCAGTCATTCAGTCTGTCAGTCTCAGCTGTCAGTCATTCAGTCTGTCAGTCATTCAGTTGTCAGTCATTCGTCTTCAGTCATTCCGTCAGTCATTCAGTCTGTCAGTCATTCGTTCGTCAGTCATTCAGTCTGTCAGTCTTCAGTCTGTCAGTCATTCCCGTCTGTCAGTCATTCAGTCTGCCCGTCATTCAGTCTGTCGTCATTCAGTCTGTCGGTCATTGTCTGCAGTCATTCAGTTCATCAGTCATTCAGTCTTCGTCATTCAGTCTAGTCTTCAGGTCATTGTCTGTCAGTCATTCAGTTGTCAGTCATTCAGTCTGTCAGCATTCAGTCTGTCAGTATTCCAGTCTTCGCCCTTCATCTGTCAGCCCTTCAGTCTGTCAGCCATTCAGCGTCAATTGATCTTCGCCCTTCAGTCTGTCGTTCGTCGTCACCCTTCAGTCTGTCAGCCCTTCAGTCTTCTGTTCAGTCTTCAGCCATTCAGTCGTCAGCCATTCAGTCTGTCAGCCATTCAGTCTATCCCCGCCGGTCTGTCAGCCATTCAGTCTCCCATTCATCGTCAGCCATTCAGTTTCAGCATTCAGTCGTCAGCCATTCAGCGTCAGCCATTCATCGTCAGCCATTCAGTTGTCAGCCATTGTCTGTCAGCCATTCAGCGTCAGCCATTAGTCTGTCGCCATTCAGTTGTCACCATTCAGCTTTCCCTTTCTTCGCCATTCAGTTTCCCCACCAAGTTGTCACCTTTTGCTTTGCCATTCAGTCTGTCAGCCATTCAGTCTGTCAGCCATTCAGTTGTTCCCATTGTTTCCACCATTCAGTCTGTCACCATTCGCGTCCCCTTTCAGTCTGTCACCATTCAGTCTGTCGTTTGTCTGTCAGCCATTCAGTTTCAGCCATTCAGCCCCGTCAGCCATTCAGTTGCCCCAAATTCAGTCTGTCACCATTCAGCTGTCAGCCATTCAGTCTGTCGCCATTCAGTCTGTCAGCCATTCAGTCTGTCAGCCATTCAGTCTCACCTTATCTTCCCAAAGTCTGTCCCCATTCGTGTCAGCCATTCAGTCTGTCATTCAGTTGTGTCATTCGTTTCAGTCATTCAGCGTCAGTCATTCATCTGTCAGTCACCCAGATGTCAGTCATTCAGATGTCAATCTTTCCATTTGTCGTCTTCATCCGTCTCTGAACACTTCAGCACATAAACCACTTACAATCCTTTCCAAATTGAAAAAACCCTGTGCATCTGACTCAGTTGAAGTTTGAGTTTTTAAAAAACATTTTTAAAATTTTAGTTTTTAGTAACCCAAGTAATTTTAAATTTTCCCAAAACGGTTTAAATTTTTCTTTAAATTTCTGGGAATAAAAGATTTTGGTGGTATATGTCCGATTTTCGGGGTTCCCTCTGAATTTTCAAAATTTTAATAGTTGTAATTATACCCCGGGTGTTCCGAAGTAAAAAATTAAAGAGTTTTTTTCCTTAAAATGAAATTTGTTCTTCTGATCAGTTTTTAAAAAATTTAGTTGTTTCATCGTAATGTTCGGAATATTTCCCAAATTTTAAAAAAAACAAAAGATTTAAAAACGTTCCAAATTTTTTTTTTACATTTTTTGGATGCATATTTATTTGTATTTTTTTTTAATGCATTTTTTTGCACTATAAAGATGACATAAACGTCATGAGCTCAATTTTTTTTTTCCAAAAAAAGTAAAAAATTTTTAGACTGTTTTCACGTCGTTAATATTTACATTACCAAAAATTTTTTCATAATATTATTTATGAGTGCATGTTTTTAATAAGTTGTAAAAATTTTGGGGAAAAACAAAATTTTTGTAAAAAAGTTGTTTGTAAAAAAAAACACAAATGTATTTTTAAATATCTTCACGCCAATATTCACATTTCTATCAATTTTTATATATTTTTCCCTTTTTAAGGGAAAGTTCTTCAAATGACTTTAAATGAATTTTTTCAAACTCAATAGACTTGAAAAAAGAGCCCCCAAATTTCGCTTTTAGTAATTAAAAAGCCCCTTTTCTTAAAAACGGTTTAAAAATTGTTCAAGAAAATTCATTTGAAAGGTTTTATTATTTTTTAAATTTTTTCTTTAATATTCAAAAAAAGTATTGGGGTAAACGATGATTCTGGCAAGAGAAGGGGCAAGACCGTAAAGGCAACCCAAAACCCAAATTGGAAAGTAGAACATTTTCCCGGGAAAGTTTTTCCCATTCTGTGATCACTATTTTCCCCTTGTGTTGTGTTATTAAACATTCATTATTTATTGCTTTTGGGTAATAATGAAAAAAATTTAAAAAGTCTTAATTAACCGCCCCACTTAGGGAGGGACAGCGCAACATAAAACAATACTTGTCTGTTAAACCTTCAAACTTAACGAGAAATTTGCTTTAATACCATTTAACTACTATGCTTAAACTACTAAATCATAAACACTATTAAAAATAAAGATACTTTTATTAAATATTTTAATTTTTTTTTAAATTGAGAATTTGAAATCAGGCTGGTGTATTTTTTAAATTTTAAAAGGAAAATTTTTTTTGCCAAAAAAGAGAATGGAGAAATTACTAAATTGGTGAAAAAACGGCGTAACTTCTAAAGATTGTCATGGACCAGTTATCCAATGACGTACCGTTTTTCCGAGGCATTTGTACCCTTTTTTTTAAATTTTGCCCCAAATTTTCTAGACGCGTCCGCTAGCCTAGTAAGCGTGTTTTTTTCCCGGATCCCCAAATGCCTGTCCTAGAAAAAAAAATCTTGTACTATTTCCCGCTACTATAGCTAATTGTTGGATATTGTATTTGCCCAATACTGCAATCAAAAATTGAGGTAGGTAATATCTAGGGCCTCTTTCTTGCTGAAAAGACCCTTTACCTCAAATAAGGGTTCATATCATATATCCAGACTTTTAGATTAAGAACTTTCCTTCTGAAGACATTCTAATTTTTCCCCAGAACAGATCCTAAAAGTTTTCAAAATCTTTTAAAAATATTTTTGAAATTTAAAGATTTTTTCTTTTAAAACAAATTTAGTTAGGGGCCACCATTAAAAAAAACATATTCACATGTCTCATTTTCAAAATGTCGATTCTAACACTGATCTTTGGGGGAAATTAAGCATACTTTAAAAGTTATAATTACAAACAGACAAAAATAATTCTTGAAAAAAAATTCAGAGTCTGGGAAAATTTTTGGGATATTTGGAAAAATTTTTGCATAAAATCAAATAAATCGACAAAAAAATTAATTTTTTCTTCAAATCCTTTTCAATACTTCATTCCCCCAAAATCATAAGAAATTTTGAATTTTTATTCAACTTACAAAAGTAATTTCCCCTTTTCATTACGACGTTTTGATCCCAAGATTTACATTCTTCCCAAAATTTTCAGAAGGTTATGTAATTGATTATATGAATATCACGAGAATCAAAGCCGGGGATTCGACTTGGAGGGGGGTGAATTTTCGGGGCAGATAGTACGTGAGGATTTTTATGTGTACTTCACGAATTAAGATTTTACATGTTTCGAAGGGAAAAATTTAAATTTCAGGAATTATGAAAAGAAATATATTACTAAAAATTCTCCCGGGAATACGTGAAACTTTCATTGGCCCATTGTCAGTGCCCGAAATAACTCATAAAAAAGAAAAATATGAATAACATTTTAATGCCGAAAATTATTTTAAATATGTTTCGATTTTTTTTTAATTCAACTTTTAAAAAATATTATTACAAAGCTATTACAAGAAGATTGATTAAAAATACAAAAAAGTTGTAGGGTTGAGTTTTGATGTTCTTGTATTCCGTGGAAGTATTTGAAAAGGGGATGTATTACGCGCAAGCTTTCTTGATATTCCACAGCGGAGGGTGCGGGGGGGGAAGGGGTTTTGGCTACGTCACGGCATAAAAAGGGCGTACCAACGTGGGGAAAACGCGCCGCGTCCCAGAAATGCGACAATTGTTTTGAAAGCAGGCGGTTGTTTAGCTTTTTTCGGCCGTTCCGTCGAACCTGATTTCAACGGCCGTGCCAGGCTGGGTATGACTAGGAGCTCGTGTATCAAAAAAATTTTGGGGAGAAATCTGAATTAAAATTAAGCGAGATTCGTCAATTTGAATAGATTGAAAAATTTGCACTCATTAAAATTTTTTTCTGAATTTTTTGGTTGTAACTTTCCCAATATTTTTGATAGCATTTCTTTTGTACTCAACATCTAATTTTTAAAATTAATTGCCAAAGTATGTAATTTTTTCCCTTTTGAAATTTTTTGGGCCTCCTTGTATTTCCCCTTCACAAAATTCTTGAAATTGCCCACACACTTTCTCGCTTTTTTTGCTTTTTTAAACTGAATCTTTAATAATAAATTTATTTCATTTTTAAAAGATTACCAAAAAACACATTTTAATATTATATTTTTTTCTGCTAATATGGACCAAAAAAATTTTAAATCTTTATCTTAAAAAAGAAAAAAAGTATTACAGGGCAAAGGTAAATGAAGTGTAATCTTTGGGATAGACATCTGGGTTGGTTCAATGCAAACATTTTTTTTCCCTAGCTTTGGGTTACTTCGGACAGTACAGACATTAGTGAAAAGTCCAAAAATTAATCCAGAAAATATAGAACTACAGAGGGAACATACTTTCTCGTACTGCTTTCCCCATTTCTTGAGTCTGGGCTGTTTTTTTTTCCCAAACCCCTTTCCCCAGTTGTTTGTCAGCCCAACTATCTCCCTGCCACTCCAACGCATCTTTCCTAGTAAATTTTTGTTTGCCCTAGGGGATTTTGTCGTTCGAGATCATTTGAAAAGTTAACGCCTGATACATAATTTTATTTTTTTCCATTTTTTTCATTTTGATTTTCTTTTTATAAATAATAGAAGTTAATTTGACTCGATTTGTTTTTCCCTATTTCCTCGTAATCCTTCATAATACCTTTCAAAGAGGAGATAGCATCATTCAGCTGTTTTTTATTTCTCTCGAACACAGAATTCTTTCAGCGTGGGAAGTTATGCAGATACATCGAATCCAAGGCAATATCCGCAGTTAAAAATAAATCTATTTTCCGAGACAAATTTTCCCATGTTATCCCCGGTCCCATGTAGGGATTGTACCATTGATTTATAGGATCCATCCATTTCATCCATTACAAAGGAAGAGTCCACGTACTTGGCTCACGTACCCCAAGCCCCTGTCACGTTGATTGGTTGTTAGGGGTTTTTGAAAGTCAACATGAGGTCAAGTTCCGTAAGATAGTAATGTTTTTCCCTCGTGTGGGCGATCTTCCCCTGGGTAACAAGACCCCGGGGCCGACGTACCGTCGGCTGGGGGTTTTCCCCACCAGGATTCCCACCAGCTGGGCTCGCCTCATCCCGGACAAGCTCTTCTCCCCGACCGGTTTCCCCGGGATGCGGTTTGTGTTTGTTTTTGTGTTGGGGTGAGGATAGGACAAGGAAGAGGAAGAAGATTGGTTTGCGTTGCGGAAAGGGAAAAGAAGTGTTTTTACGGAACGGCTCCCATTCGCCTGGTGCTACGGAGAAACTGCGGAAAGCTACGACGCAGCCCGACCGCCGAACCTCCTTTGATGCGTTAAATTCAACCTGCAAAAAGATATGTCGAAAATCGTGCCACGTCGGACTCAAACCGGACTTCAGGTCAGGCATTGCTGTGCACAAAATGCACTGAGCCAACCCCGGTCCCACACGAGGACGAATCTCTTGCCCTGACATTGGGGAAGGTTATAATTTGATAAAAAAAAATTCGAAATTTTGCTACAAGAGTTTATTGAAACCCCTTTTTTAGCATACGCGACCAGTAATGTTTAGATCATTGAAGATGGGGTGACATTGACAAATTCGTTTTTATGGCAAAATCGTTATTTAATAAAATCGTCAACATATCCCCAATAACAAAAAATTATCTAAAATTTCAAAAAACTTTAGAAAATGTTAAATAATATTTTCAGCACATATCAATTAACGCAACGATTTAGTGTTAGTCATGTAATATTTATATTGAACAAATAGTTTTTTAAAATCACATAAATTTTTTAATTCTTTAACATTTTTGTTCAATTAATAGTAGACTGAAAAATTGATTTTAAGAATTTATGGAAGAGTTAAACCGTTTTTATATTTTATTAAACAAACCATTTGTTTTTTCCCCGGGAAAAGTATTTTTAGCTTTTTTGGGAAATTGTAAATTTACTAATTTTCAGCTGAAAAAAATAATATTATTTACATTTTTTTGAGTTTTTTTAGATATAGCACAAGAAACATTCAAAACACTTTTCCCCAAAGGTTAAAAAAATTATCTATGTAATGTTTTGAAAATGAAACGTTTTCACAAAATAAAGTTGATTATAGTTTATTTACCTCTATCCGACAAAAAGTTTACAGAAAACATTGCAGGAGAATCACCTGAAGTTCTCCCAGAATTAAAAGAATTTGTTTCAAATTTGTAGGACCCCGGGATCGATTTAATGATAGAAAAAGATCACGGTAGGTGTAGACTAGTGCTGTTGACGGATAATCGGTCGGTCCAACGGACGGTCGGAGGGTTTGGGACAGGCGGTCCGCCGGACAGTTGGTCGGACGGAAGGTCGGAAGAACCGACGGTCTGTCGGTCGTCGGACAGTCGATCGACGGACGGGCGGTCGAACGGACAGTCGCTCGGACGGAAGGTGGGAAAAGAGCTGACGATCGGTCGGGACAGTCGGTCGGACGGGGAGTCGGACGGAAGGTCGATCGGATAACGGACGGTGGTTTGAATGGCTGGTTGAAGGAAGGCGAGATGGACGGACCCAAAATGTTGCCGTTTGGTGTAGAAATAAAATTTTCAGTTTCATCAGAAAACCGCGGATATATAAGTAAACCCTATTTTTCCTGGGTATAGTACTAAATCAAGTTTTATATATACATTTTAGGATTATTTGAACTAAAACCCGTCGATTTTATAGTGCCTAGAAGAGCCTATTTCAACATCAATGCCCTTTTTCACTATTTTTCTTTTAAAACCTCAAATGAGACTTATTTGCCTAATTTCTTTTGTCTGTGGCTTCCTTTATCTTTGGTGTTGTATGTCGGCACAACAGAGAAAGATGATATTAATTTTATGTTGCGTTAATCTGTAGAGGACAAGATCTTTGGAAGACTCCATGGCACTGCTTCCGACTTCCTGGAAAAACCCCGCCTCGCTTCTAAGTTAAAGGATTGAATTTCCGAAGAAAAGTGATCTTGGCGATATGAGACATGAATTTTCTTGAAAACTCGAGAAAGTATTAGTAATTTATTTTCATGCAGTATGATTAATTATAACACAGTACGATTAATTCTAACTAGGGACAAACAATTAAACTTGTTCATAAATAGTATTATCGCAAAATATACAATACTGATTTCACATAGTATTGATTTAGGTTCTTATATTTGAGAAATACAAAACACACATTTTAAACATTTATTATGTACATTTCCCGTCTTATTTGTGTCTATTCTACCTGAGATGCTGAAAGAACCTATTTTAGACACCTAAAACACTTTGTTTAAAACCTAAAAATCCATGGTCTATTTATCACGAGTCGAAAGCGTTAACTCCATAAAACCCAAAATATAATTGAATATTTTGCTGAAACTTGATTTGTTACAATTGTTGAAAGTTTTTCCGAATGATGAAACTTCATTTATATTGATTTATTGTTCGAGGGCATTTAAACACATTAAATAAGGTTGAACGACGGAAGTCCTTTGTGAAAACATATTTACTGGACAAACTAAAATGATCGACAAGTGCTCGTGAAGGCCATATTTCACAAACATTTAAAAACAAATAATTGACACCCATTTTTTAATAAAATGATGCAGCGAAATCGTAAGCTATCAGCTGTTAATGCAAGATTAGAACAAAGGTTGCAGAATATAAAATTTTTTTACAAAAAAACACGAATTTAAAAACTTATTTTGCAAGTATTTTGGGGTTATTACCAAATACATAACAATTGATCAAAAATTTTTTAACAAATTGTTGGCGTTAGTTATTCATTATTTCATACAATCCCCTGACCGAACCTAGACCGCTATTTGCCTTTAATATTTGTTTATGTATGTCTTGCCTCGTCAGTCAGTAGTCAACCGCCAGATAGCATCTCCGGTACGCGCCTCTTTCTACGCACCCTGCGTCAATACTGGCAGGCAGAATTGGGGAAAGGGAAATTTGGGAAAAGGGGTTTTGGACACTTTACGAGGGTTGGGCTAGCCTCAGGAAGCAGGTAGACTTGTTTTGTTCGAACAAATTTCACTTGAGCTTGTCCGGAATTGAATCCGACCTCCTTGGTGAAGAGCAAAGCGATTCATTCTGAGCCACAAGACTATCTATCTATTTATTTATTTATTTATTTATTTATTTATTTATTTATTTAACGTCAAAAACAGTTAAAACTGCGTATGACCTGCTAGGGAAAAGTGAATTGGTACTTTTTCTTCTGGATCCCTACTAGTGTAGGGATGTCATATACTACTTAAATTTAGAATTTTAAAAGGGGAGAAAAACTCCCATGTAGTAAAATCTATTTTAAAGGATAAATAAGCAAAAATTTTGAATTTGAAAGGAGAAAAAACAAAAAAACTCCCATGTAATAAAATCTATTTTCAAGGGTAAAAAACAATAAATTTGAATTTTAAAAGGGGAGAAAAACAAAAAACTCCTATGTAATAAAATCTATTTTCAAGGATCAATTAATAATATGTACAATAATATGTAACAAAAATATCAATAAAAAAGAACGCAAGAATCAGAAAATTTCAGATTTCCAGAGAATCTCAGCCCCAAAATTTAAACACGATCTTAAAACAGACAGGCTTTAAGCGGCCCCTCGTCACTCGGTCATCGGCACACTGGGCTCGGGAACTTGTTTGGTTACAGGAAAGCGGCTTTTCAACAGAAAAGGGTTTATTGCGGGCCCTAGTAACAAAAAAATGTTCGGGCCTACAGCAAAGCAGAATGACAAAATCTTATTTTATCTGCTAACGGCCCCCAACGCAACCGTCTGATGTATCTCCCGCGTCCGTCCGATCTCTACACCCAGCGCACGTGGCATCCGCTCTGTTTCCGTCCGTTCCTTGCTACATGCGCACGTGAGGATCCGCTCTTGTTTCCCAGAAACGAGTCAGGCGATATTCTATCCAACCGTTTCCTAACGTCTCTCTAGCAAACCGTTTGTTCTCGAAATTTACAGACAACTCAAATTCTCATCAATCATTGACTGGGCCCTATCCCCACTTATGTATTTCTAACAAAATCTCGGACGCTTGTCGCTGTTAGAAAGTCAGTCGCAGTATGAATGCCTCGCGGGTAACATACCGGGCTCCGTGTTAAGGCACGTAAAATCTCGATGTCTCGTGATGAGCATTGTGTAATTTGTTAACTTTATGTAAACTATTAATTTTGTTTAAACTATTTCAGTGCCACGAGTCACAAGTAAGGTCAGCTGACTCTGTAGCTTCATATGTAAACTACTTCAAGTGATTTAAACTGCCAGGTGTTTGCAATTACCTGTGAAAATGTTATAAGTGACAACTCAAGAGACATAAAACTATTTTGCAAGGTGAAATTGATGATTTATTCACAGCTGATCCTCACTGTAAACTTCCTTCATCTGAACTGTCGAAAGGGAGGACTGGTTTGTAAAAAACGTTCAACACCAAACTACAGTCCACTTTTTCTGCAAATACAACCGGCCCGTTCAGAAAAGTGGATAAATATTATTACTATACGTACTAAATTACATTCTCTAATACGTCATTATTTTTAGCGTCCCTGTTGTGTAGTCAGAATCGATGTTTTGTGGTTCGTGATACCGAAAAACCGATTGACGGCGAAAGAGCTGTGTGTTCGTCTGTCTATCCGTCCATCTGTAGTCAATTAACCGTTCAATCGTTCTCCAACATTTATATTCCTAGATCGATGTAAAGCAGCTCGAGGCCCTATGAGTTTGAAACGGATGTTTTGATTTTGGGGATACTTTACATGAAGTCTCAACTAAATTTTCGAAATGTACGTACTCAAAATATCTCCAAGAATTTTTCATTGAACTTCGAGTTACGAAAAGAACGCTTAAAACAATAGGGTGCTTTTCATTTTTGTTTCGTTTCTGGTTTCGAAAATTACAAAAAAATTTTTTCGGCTTCTACCTGCGATTACGATATTGAAAATAGATATTTTTATGAAATATGTCCTTTGAAGACAGATTTTAAAATAAGATCATTACAATTTTTCGAAAATACGAGTAGTCGCGTAATTTTGCATCAAATTAGCAAGTTTTAAAGTATTATATTTTCAAAGATGGCTTCACGTTTTTAAATTTATTCCCGTATGTATCAATAGAGAGTAAAATGAAGCTAGTCCCATTTGCTGGGATGTTGTATTGGGACGATGACTATATTGTGTAAAATTGCAAAAAGTTAACATTACAACAGTATAATATTGAAGATAAAGATTTAGGTCTTAAATGAAATCTGTTCAAGAAATCACTTCAACAATCTTTAAAAAAGGGGTTTGATAGACATTTTGATAAAACGAGTATTTTTGCGTTATTTTTGCTTATAGTTAAAGCAATTACAAAAACAGTCTCAAAAACACTCCAAATATATTACTAAAATGTTTTCCAAGAGACATTTAAAAGAATCTCTAACGAAACGCCGCAAGAAACCCGAAATTCGACCGACAGAGATGGCTCAGTGCATCTGCAGTGCCTCTGACCGGAGGTTCCAGGTTAAGTCCCGAAGACGGCAGGATTTTAGACACCAGCATTTCAGCTACGTCGAATTCAGTCGCTGTCTGGGGAGAATTGCAAGCGGCCGGGTTGCTCTGATCGGTCGTTTTCCGTGGTTTCTCCGATCAGCACCAGGCGAATGCCGGAGCAGTACCTACCAAACGGGTCACGGACAGCGCGGATCTTTCCTTTCCCTCTTCCTTGCCCTATCCTCTCCTCTTGCACACACACACCCCTAACGCACTACACTACCACATATTCCGGAAGACCGATCGAGGCTTAGAGTTTGTCCGCTGGGGCAGTGCCCGCTGGTGGAAGATACCTAGTTGGGAAACCTCCCAGTTCGGCGGCGCCGGATCTTGCCCATCCAGTGGCGAAAGTTATCACCCTTCCGATGAAAAATCATGCACTACCCTTACGGGACTAATGCCCTCAGCAGCTGGCGGGCCCGAAATCACTCACGAAATGCGCCGGGTTCGGGAAGGGAATCTCGTGCAGGAAGTTGCCAACGCGCGGCCGTCGCCTAGGAACCCCGAGCGGGGACGAGCGCGGGCGCCGCTGGCCGGCGTCCTCGCGCGTCACGCGTGACGTCAGGGCGGCCTCGGCGCGCGTCTATTCGGCGGCCGCACCGCGCTGGCGCCCTCGCGCCGCCACCGGCCGGCGCATTCTCTCAAGCTGAACGGCCCCTCGCCTCTACTGTAGGGAGGGCGGTTATAAATAATAGCATAGTAATAATAATGATAATAATAATATAATATAATAATGATAATAATAATAATAATAATAATAATAATAATGATAATAATAATAATAATAATAATAATAATAATAATAATAATAATAATAATAATAATAATAATAATAATAATAATAATAATAATAATAATAATAATAATAATAATAATAAATAATAATAATAATAATAATAATGGCGCTTGTATTAGGATAGAACTATCTTAACAGACCATACAGTGATTCACAAAGACCGGATTTGTTGTGATTAACAGTGTGAGAAACATGTCATGCTTATTGATGTTTCTGGTCCCAAATGCAGGCATCATTCAAAGCAAATACACTGAAAAATCAGTAAATATGCAAATCTTATTGAACCTGTTGAGAAACAGGGGAATATGAAAAGAGTCAACATTATCCCGATAATTGTTTCAAGCACCGAGTCATCCTAGGAGTCTGATGTGGGCCTTAAGCAACTGGGTTTGAATGAAGACCTGTACAAACCCATGCAGAAGGCAGTTGTTATTTCAACAATAAGGATAGTACGTGAAATTCATGGGAAACAATGTATTATAAATTCTTTTAAATAATAGATGTATTGTGCTTTTATTCTGTATATCTATGCAATTCATTCAAATGTGCCAATAAGATGAGAAAATAAAAACAACAACAACAACAAGAATAATAATAATAATAATAATAATAATAATAATAATAATAATATCATTCACCAGAAACTGGCAGCGAATCCAACCTACAAGAAATGACCTCCCCATATTTACAAATATGTTCCTGTAACTGTACTTGAAAATTGAAACTAAGTTGTACCCATGACAGAGAAATTATTACAGATAAAACTATTCACCATAACAGATCAGACATAACTTTTGTAGACAAACGGCAAAAAATTGCTTCCTGATTGACGTAACTGTTCCACAAAATAGCTAATCTCCAAACAGCACATGCAGAAAAATAACAAAGTATACAGAACTAGCAACTGAAGTCAAGGCACTATGGCATCTCCAAAAAATTCATATTGTTCCTCTGGTCATTTCGTACACAGGGGTTATACCAAATAACAATCCATAAAAATCTGGAACTTATTCAAATACCAAAATATACCAATAAAATTATGCAAAATCGATCATCTTAAAACATGCAGGATTGTTCGAAAATTCCTAAATTGCGACGAAACATGAATTGACCTGTGTCTTGGTTATTAACCTGACACAAAGTCAAATAAAACGTGAATAATGAGAAAACAATGTATAATAATAAATAATAATAATAATAATAATAATAATAATAATAATAATAATAATAATAATAATAATAATAATAATAATAATAATAATAATAATAATAATGTTAAAAAACCTTATCTTGTTAAAATCCCCTTATTATTTCTAATAAAACCTTTTTTTTCTTTATAGGTAGGTAACTGATACGAGACATGGCTGAATCTAAGATGATCTATCGACAGTACAGTGTTGAAGATTTGAAATTTAGTTTTCTTCCATTAAATGCCCATATGCCGTTTATAAGGAAGGTTTCAGCAATGACTGCATAAAACCATCAAAGCTCGAAGATCATCTAAGAAGGTGTCAACTTGATAAAGTAGGTAAAGATTAAAATATTTTCATACATTGAAGGAAAAAATGAAAACGAGTCCAATCGTATACACAAATGTTCCTTCAACGTTCCAAAGTAACGATGTATTTATCTTAGTATTATATTTTTTAAAAAAGTAAGTATTACATTTTTAGTAATATTTCGGGTTCCCCAATAGGAAACCTAAAAATGAAAAATGTCAAAAATGTAGTTTGGGTGACGATAGACGGCAACTGGCATGAGGATGGGGCAAGACTGCAAAGTGATTCCACACCAAAGAAATTAGAAAACTTTACTCTGAGAAAGTCTGTGCCGTTTTGTAGTACAACTAGTTACTTCTCGTATACGTATCTCTATACGGAGTAATATATTTAGTATTGAGTATACGTAGAATTGGAAAGTTATGTAATGTCCAGAAAAACGGTCGATTTTCGGCAGAAGAAAATTCATTGCCGGGCCCTGATATCGCAAAATTGGATAAATTCAGTTGCTAAATTAAGAGAAAAACTCGAGACGTGGTGTAGCCAGAATCCCTGTTTTGAGTCCTTCGTTCCGAAAAGGCAATTGACGCCAAAAGTCCGTTTATCTTTCCTTCCGTCTATCCGCATGTGAATATTACCAGCGCCTAAACCATACGTAGGATTTTTACAAATTCAAGAAATTCTTGTCCATCTGGCTCTAGTTGAAGCTTTGAAATTTTGAAAACATTCATTAATTTTCGAGTACTTTAATGAACGTCAGGGACATTTTAAAAATTTCGAAAACTGAACCAATTTTTTCTTTGAATTTCTGGTAACAATAGAGTAAAATACATTTATAAAGGTATAGGTCCGATTTTCATGGTTAACTCTAAATTTTCGAAATTTTCTACAGATTGAGATTTTTCGAGTCATTCTACATTACAAAACTGAAGGTAAAGTTTTTTCCTTCAAATCAAATTTGTTGTCCATAATTAGTTCTTTTATGAAGACCATGTAGATTTTTTTACAATTTTAGTAGTTTTCGTGCAATAGTGTCCAATATTTGCAATTTCATAAAATGACAAAACAAGATTTTCAAAGACAGCTCTAATTTTCTTCTTAAACTTTTGGATGATTAGTGCTAAATACACTCTATAAGATGTCATAAACGCCATATTGCCTTATTCTTAAGTTTTTTTCAAAAATTAAACTTTATCATTTTTACTTACCTCTCACGTCGTTAATTATTTCATTAGCCCAACTTGTTCACATTATTATATTTATGAGTACATATACTTTAAATAATGTCAAATAGAATTTCTCGAAAACTCAAGTTTCTCTTTTGATCTCAGTTTAATGAGCTCAAAGTTCCACATTTTCGAAACGTTCAAACGTCACATCTCAAAAACGGCTCCAAACCTTTTTTCGAACTTTTTATACAGATCTAATAGAACTGTTTAAAATAGCATAAAATTAATTTTGCTGACTTCATTTGTTTTTTCAAAAAATACAAAAATGCCATTGCTTCGAAAAAAACCTGTCACGCCGTTAATATGCACATTTCCAGCCATTTATATACATAATTGCATTTGTGACTGAAAGTATTTGAAATGTCTTTAAATGAAGTTTTTCGAAAACTGAATAGATTCCTGTGAAAAACACCTTCTAATTTCAGTTACAGTAACGCTTATACGCCATTTTCTTAAAACAGTTCTAAATTCTTCCACGAAACTTCCATATATGATGAGGATTTGCTCTTGTGTAATATTCGTAAAGTATTATTTAGGATCTACTATTAGGAATCCGAAAACTTGCAAAAAAAGTTACTGAGGCGACGATAGATGGTAGCAAGCAAGAATCGTAAAGCCAGACTACACAAAGGACATTAGAAAACTTTAATAAGAGAAATTCTGTTCCATTCTGTAGCACCACTAGTTCAAAATTAGAAAGTACCGCCAGGGAAACCTAAAATTTTGGGACTAAAATGCCTTGGCCCGAGAGGTTGCTGACTTTGGACATTCCTGGTTGCCGTCTGCGCTATCGGACAAGCTTCTTCAAAACTACCTTCTCTAGTAGGAACTGCTAGGATTAAATTTATTTTTTGGAGAGCCCTGAAACTAAATTGACATTAATTTTTACTTGCACACTCTTTTAATTTTAAGTCCTGGAGAGTTAAATAGAAATAGTATAGACGTAAAAGATTGCTGCCCATGAAACTAAATTGACATTAATTTTTACTTGCACACTCTTAAGGAGGTACTTCTTAAGAAGAAGATGTTATGTAATCGTGCGCTGGAAAACAGCGATTTGTCAGCAGAAAAACGGTATTGCCGGGTCCTGGTAACCGAAAAGTAGATACATCCTGTCGCTGAATGTAAAAAAGGTAAAGGTTTCCCGGTGCAATTGTACACTGGCCAAATGGTCTCAGGGAAGTGAAGGTGGGGTCCACTCATCCGTTGCCGTCGGCGCGGGAAGGAGGTTGAATTGAAAGAATTGAATTTGCCTTATTTTACGTGGCGAGACTCAGGCAATGAGGCCCGCTCTTCCGTCTGACCACGCAATTTGTTACGCTTCTTTCACCTACTAGAGGAGAAAGAAGGTACTTGAGGACGATACAGGCAATTTGAATTTAGATCAGCCTTCAAGCATAAAGGCTTGAGGATCTTTTACATGCGGTAAATCTACTAACATGGGACAGCTGGCTTTACATCCTCCGAAGAAAGGCGTTCGAAGGATTTTTCGCCCTTAAAAATCCACGGCTTCGATCGGTTTGAACCGCAAACTTGGGTATAACAGTCCGATACGCTAACTCGCTACACCATCGCCGCGCCGAGGTTGTGAGACGAGCGCAACGCTCCAGCCGCCTTTTCTCCCAGGAAGGGTGCTGGAGCTGGGAAAGGAGGCTGAGTCGACCTCAGAGCCGCCCTGAATGGAAATCACCTGATAGAAATCTCAGCATATGCCGGATTCGAGCCTGGGCCCTCAGGCCAGAAATCTGGTGCCCTACCACTGAGTTACCGCGGTCCCTGGGTATAGAAAACAAAATCCAGGCAGTGCAGCCCTGAAGAGAATCGCGATATGTCGGTTGAAACGTCGGATCTCAGCCTTCGACGCGGCGTCACCCGGACAGTCCAGATCACGTTCAATCAAAATCCTCTAACGCGAGGTGTAGACAGAATGTCCTCGTTTCGAAAAATCGAGAACGGCAAAATGCGTCTGTCCATTGTCAACGCTAGCACCTAAACCGTTCTGCCCATTTTCTTAAAAATTTTAATTCTTCAAGAGATGTCAATGAACTCTAGGCTTTGGGAGTGTCAAACGGATATTTTGATTTTTGAGGGTACTTTACATGAAGCATTTATAACGTTCTTAATATTTTCAAGAAAATAAAACCAATTTTTTTAATAAAACTTGATCTTCCGGTAGCGTAGAATACGTGTAAGAGAATGATGCAGGTCTCGTGTTCGTTGATATCTCATATTTTTTTGAAAATTGCAAAATGAAATTTTTTTGGAGCGCAATGCAACTATAATATTGGAGACTTGTCCTTTAATATCTGTTCATTAAGGACGTATCTTGAAATAAGTTCTTGTTCAATTTTTCGAAAATATTAATAGTTTTCGAGTAATTTTGCCCGAAATATAGACAAGTGAATAAAAGGTTTTAAACATTTTTTCTCAAAAATGGCACCAAAGTTTTTCTTCAAAATTTCTCCTATGTAGAAAAGGACGGTAAAAAAATTGTACTAGTCCTATTTTGGCTATTTCTCAGTTTTTTTTCGAAAATTCGAAAAAGTTAAAATTTCAGAACTATAAAATTAAATATGCACTTTTTTTACTCAATGTCCTTTGTAGCGGAAACGTCTGTATGGGATTTTCGAATTTTCAACTTTCCTATTCGATTTCAAAAACTTATGTCACGTCAAATCAAATTTTGTGTTTCTGTGCTTCTGTATGGCCGTGTTAAGTAAACTAATAAAACTATCAACTTGAAATTTAAATAGATTATAAACACTATCACACGTCCAACTAACCAGCCAGATATCCCTAACGTCTGGCTACCGGGAGGGTGGCTCATGGCACTACTCGATTTCACTGGAGTGCCTCCGACCGGGAGGTTCTAGGTTGAGTACGGACAGTGCCATGATTTTCACCACTAGCTTTTCAGCTAGGACGAATTCAGTCGCTGTCTGAAGGAGAATTCTAGCGGCCGGCTGCTCTGATCGGTACTTTTCCGTTCCCGTTTCTCTGATCAACACCAGGCGAATGTCGGAGTCAGTACCTACTAAACGGGTCACAAACTGCGCGCGATCTTCCTTGTCGTATCCTCTCCCCTTACACACACACGCTTACACTAACATGCACTACACTACCACACATGCCGAGAGAGCGGTTGGGGGCTAAGTGCTGCTCCCGCCTAGGGCGGTGCCTCGCTGTTGAGAGATACCTGATTACGGAAAACCCCGTAATGCAACGGTTGGTCGGCGCCGGATCTCACCATCCAGTAAGAGAGGATCACCGGCACCTCTCGTGCAAAAAATATACACTACACTTACAGGACTAACGATCTTGCAATTGAATCGCAATCAATCAACCTGTTTTCTGTCCATCTGTGGTGAACTCTAGCGCCTAAACCGTTCAACCGATTTTCTCCAAAATTTATTTTCTGATCGATCTGAGCGGACTGGACACTTTCAGAGTTTTTAACGGATATTTTGATTGTTGAGGGCTTTTGCACATACCAGGCTTTTACTTCTGACCGATTTCGTACTATACGTCGTTCCTGAGGTGTAGTGGTATGAGTGTCGGCAAGTTAACTCTGAGGATCTGAGTTCTGGATCTGATGCGAAAAGAATACTGCTGGAAAACACTTTTGCAGGTTTATGTAGAAGTTTAATATTGCGGAGCATTAGAAATAATACGAGAAAATATGAACTTTGGTAGCGCCACTAGTTATACACTAAATGTTGCTTTCAAGTTTCGTTAACATAAAGTGTGATGTTATAAGACAAGTGTTAAAACAGCGAATGGATGGCTTCAGTGTCAAATGTTCCAGAACTCGAGGACTGGTGGTTCGATTCTTAGTCCGCGTAGATGTTTCTATTCATTCTACATGACCATAAAATCCTCCAAATTGCAACATTCTATATTTGTCTTGTCAATATTGGGAATAAAAATGGAAAAATTCGCGTTCTCGAACAAGGCGAATATTTGAATTCGGAAGAAGATATAATTATATAATATATAATATTGACGATTTTGTAATTTCGATTTGGTAAAACAATTTCTAAGAAAAATTAACGGAAAAGACGACTGCTTTTGTATATACATCAGTCGACCACATTATTCATGTCCTTCTTGTTACAATTTTATAGTTCAGAAGAGAGCTGAATAAACTCATTCATCTGGTTGAGAGTATGTCGATTTCCGCGGACATTGACGACTTGTCATTTCCTTAGCAAGGTGATGCGTTCGGCGGCTATCTCGCACCTTAGAATACCTCAGGAGAGTGCGCTCCTCGGTAAGATCCATCCCGCACTTATCGCAAGAAGGTTGAGGGTTGGTCACCGCGGAGAAGAGATCCGTGGGAGAAATGGCAGTGGCCGTTCCGAAGGCGTGTCAGAAGAATCTCTTCGCGCCTAGAGCCACGGGATGAGGAAGACCGATCACGAGCAAGGAGATGATTTTTCTGGCTTTTTCCCGAGACCCTAGGTATCATAAACACTTCACTGGGAATCGAACAGCACACTGGTAATCAAACAAAATCATAAACACTTCTTACATGGTCGGATACTGCGTATTTTTCTTTCAATTTCTTCGCGCATTCGTAATTTAGAAATACAGATTGTTCATTGTATAAATCATTATTCTTAAATTTTGTATACATCTGCGTTTTTACAATTTATATTTATTAATAGCTCATGTTTCAACTTAATGTAGAAACGGATAATTTTATATAAAACTTTGGGGAAAATCATTTCAGAGCATATTTTATTACACGTAAAGCGTAGCAACAAAACAGACTCGAAGTGATAAAACATAATGCGTTTGCCGAAAATCCCCAAACCCAATTCATAACTTTCAGTCGGTCTATTTTCATATCAATGTGCCAATATCAAACTGAGAATCACGGAAGTCGCTGGAAAGTCTACTCGCGTCCGTCTGCGTGTCAGGCTCGGGCCCAACCCGGTGAGATGAATCGGGACCAGGCTCACCAGCCTCTTCACCTTCATGACACGGTAAAATAGTACATTATGAAACGTTGATGTAATAATGGTTGAGTGATAACTCTGTGAAGTTTATGATACTCGCTCGTTCGTTGCTCTATCGTAATATCACACTCGTGAATTAATACCCACTACATCGAGGTTCATACGGTACTTTTCTACGCCTTGTGGTAACTTATAATTTAAATTTACATTGAATCCTTTCGTGTCAGTTGACAAGCAGGATTCAGCCAAGGCCTCTCACCCTACCTTGCGCAGATGGCTTTGGTTTATCACTGCACTAGTCAAATAGGATCAAAATGAAATTAACTAATCCAACTTTTAATAAAATTCCACGTAAAAAATTCCTAAAACTTAAACTGACAATCATAATCATAATATAATATTAAATGCAATTTAATGTACAAATCGAACGAAACTTTACTAGAACAATTCTCAATGATTAATGAAGTGTCAATACTTTTGTAAACTTCTCTGTGATTGGTGAAGAACCTATCATAAGGAAACCTGATCGTAATGAGTCGGGGGATTTTGATGACTTGAAACATCGCCAAAATGATCAATAAGATGCTCTAAAAAGCTTTAAAATGCCCTAAAACCAAAGAAAAAAGCCATAAAAATTATTATAACCAGTTCGGATGAACAACTCAAGCTGTTTGATACGTTACTGATGTAATCGAGGCTTCTTCTATTCGTTCGAGTGAACTCAGCTTGCAAACTTTGGGTTTGGACTGTTCTTTACCAAGAAATTTCTGTCTTTAGTTATCCGAAATCGGCCGAACCGGTTTATGGCGCTAAAATATACGTCACAAGATTTACATACTTACAACGGCTGCCACAACAATTTCTGAGCGAACAAATCGAATAGGCTACTGAGTGATTCTGTGAAGAACACTTGTTTCATCTCGTAAGTATTGTTTGAAGCAAGAACCATTAAAAAGGACATTAAAATCCATGAAATCAGCAAAAAATGCATTAAAAATTACTGAAAAGTTAAAAAAATGACCTATAATAATGGTCATCTCCTTTGTCATAACAAATGAATTTCTATATTAAACGACATTGTTCTAAAGTGCAAAGAAAATGACATTTCATTAAAATCCCCCCTAATGATGAGTAGGAAACGATGTCCATGTAATTACATGTTTTACAGGAACTAGATACCTGCATTCAATTATTTTTTAGAGTTTACAAGACATTCTGAGTTCACTAGAACTATTTTATTTTACATATTTTTACATATCTTGGTTTAATTACATATTTCTACATATCTTACCTATTACGATATATTTCTTAATATTTTTCTACATTTTAATATCTTTACATGTCAAAAGGAACATTGAAATGCGCGTTTGCAATATTCGTTATGGAATTATCTTTCTTGCAAATCAAATGTAATGCTTTATTATCACCATATTCCGCCATGATTTGTCAAACTTACCTCTACCCCACCCCGATTAATGCGTGTTTGTGAGTCAGAATAAGCGGATTTTTATGAACGAAATTATCCACGTGCTTGCTCATGTTTCAAATAGAAAATTCGTTACTCTATCGAAAACTAACAAATATCTTTAACAGAAAATTGTCGCTTTTGCTCAATTTGGAGGGTGGTTATATACAATTTACCCCCCTCCCCACTCGCGTAATCTATCACTCGCTACACGGTACTACTATTATCTTGTACACGGGCTCCTCTTAAACAGTAATATATACTACGAACATATTTTATATTTCGAAAAAAATTCGTTATATGTGGTGAAGTCTAGTGTACAATTACTTCAGAATAGGTAGAACCTACTTTCAGCCACTCGAATACATGTTAAGAACTTGTTGCGACATTCTGTGGTGGAAAATGCTTGTAGAAAATAATTTTAAACACAATAACGAATTTTTATTTTACATATTTTCTAATTTTCCTTCCTTGTTTTGGAAAGAAAGAAATACAAATATATATATATATATATATATATATATATTATATATATATATATATATATATTGCATTTTATAAATCCATCATACACAGTTTTTAACTGTTTTGACTAAAATAAATAAATAAATAAATAAATAAATAAATAATCAGAGCGGCCTGGTGGCCGAGACTGCTAAGGCAGTAGTGTCGTAGGACCGAAGGGTCGCGGTTCGAGTCCCGCCTCGGGCATGGTTGTATTTGTGTTCGTCCTTTCACCCCTTATCCATCAATCACCATATCGTTTCATCCACATAGTTACCATACCGTAAACATAAAGCGGGCGCGCTAATGACCTTAGATGTTGAAGCGACCTTAAATAAACCCAATTAAAAAAATAAATAACCAGCCCCTCAGTAATGAGTCTCGTGATGCAACGGTTGCAGGCATCAAATGACAGAGTTATACAATGGGAGTACGAAGGAAAGTTGGGAAGGCTTTCGTCCGCTGTGGCTCCGCGCCGAGCCCGCCGTGCGTGGGGCGGCGGCGAGGCCAAGTTCAAAGCCTGGCTCGCACCCGCAGCCACTCCGCGCGGCCGCCGCCTGGCTGCAGGTCACGGTCGCCTTCTCAGCTGACACCCGGAACCGCCAGCGGACGAAGAGCAAGGACTTTCGACAACTTTCATAATGAGAACACATCACGAAACAGGAAATGCCGATTTTATTCCAACTAGCCTAGAGAACTCTCGCATATTCTTCCCCACCCTCTTCCCTGTTTTTCCATTTCCATATTAAACCTGTAATATCTTTTCTTGAAGTCCCTGTTATCCTACGTCAAGTGTTCTATACGTCTCCTTGTAATTGACAATACAATACACCCTTGTCAATACAAACTATTCTTATTTAAAGTTATTTCCGAGAGGAGACGTTCATTCGTGTAATTCAGTCACGTATAATATCAAGTAATTAGTTTAATTTCATATATAGTTGCAGATTCTACAGGCTCTGAACAGTTGGGGTAATATCGAGAAGCGCCGGACCAACAAAAATGTTATAAAATATTCAAGAAGATTGTATATTACGGTGTGAAGAACGTTCCTTTGGGGCCTTTGGCCTCAAAAATGTAGTTTTGAGGTCCTAAAACACTTTGCTTAGGAGTTATTTAACTATATGATTCAAAAATACGACCGGGTGTTGCAGATTGCATTTGACATGAAGATTTAAATGTGTTATTTTAAACCAATCCCTCATATTTTTAATGTAAAAGTGCAATTCGACACTTCTCCGTAAAATTTTCTTTCTTTAGAGAGCTCATTTATAAAGACTGATTGCAGTGAGAGCCGCAAAGGTATGTTTATACTACTGAAATAATATAGAGACGAACTATGTAATGCACGAGTGATGTATTTCGCTCCTCTTAGATGCAGATGCGGATTAATTCATAATTGAAGTCTACAAAGATTCCAATTGATGTGGCCGAAATGAATATAATTTTCATATCGAGCGTATCGTGTCCAACCTTTGGAAAGTGATTCCACACCTTTATAACCTACTTCTTCATTACATTTCTGTCGTCTGTCATGGCAGGAAAGAAATGCCCCTTTGGAATGTGCAATGTCATTGAATCCAAAATTTCTGTAGGCCGGATCATATACGTACATGTGCTTCAAATGATGTCTGATCTTGTTTCTCTAAAACTCAATATGTTCTGTGAAAATGAGCACAAATGTTCGTTTTCTCAAAACGGTTCCGAACTTTTCTACAAACTTTTAGTACTAACAGCACCAAATGCTCTGTATAAGGTAAAATAAAATGAATTTTGCTAAATTTTTTGTTTTTACAAAAATTAAACCATTTTTTTTAAATTTTCGGCGGTTAATGTGCACATTTCCAGCGAATTTTATACGTTATTAATTTGTCGCTTACCCAGTAGAGAGAAAGTTATGTGTTGCTGCGGGAAAAGGCGACGAATTTTTGGGAGAAAAACTTATTCAATTTTTACATTTTCGTATACATACGTATATACGGGAGAAATATAAGTATGTATGTAATGCTGTGCATCTATGTAATGCTGCGGAAAATCGATTTCGAGATTTCAACGGAAATATGTGATCCCCTGATACCGAAAAAGTGTTTTTTCTTTCTTTTTTTTCAAAACGTCTGTCCGTCTGTCGTATGTGAACAAACCTAGAGCCTAAACCACACGGACATTTTAATTTTTTCTCGAAAACGGATCCAATTTTTCTTTTAAATTTCTTGTAAGAACAAAGAAAAATACACTTAAAAAATTGGCATAGATCCGATTTCCGCGGTTAACTCTGAAGTTTCTAAAATTGCAAAAGTTTGAATTATATTCGGCGTCTTCCTACAACTCTAAAATTAAAGATAGAAATTTTTTCAACCAATAAAATTTGTTGTCCATAAATATCTCTTTCATTAAAGTTATGTAATTTTTTTTGAAAATTTTAGTAGTTTTTGTGCAATAGTGCATGCAATATTTGCGATTCTAAAAATTAACAAAAACAAGATTTTTTCATAAACGACCCCAAATTATTTCTTTAAATTTTTGGTAGGGAAAGTAACAAATACACTCTATCCCATGAGATAAACACTAAATTGCTGTTTTCTTTTGTTTGTTTGTTTGTTTTTTCAAAAATTCAAAAAAATATTTTTTTGACTTGTCTCTCCCATCGAAAATATTTATATAAGAGACAATGTCTCCACTTTATTAGATTTATAAATGCGTGTGCTTTAAATCATGTCAAATAAAGTTTCTCGAAAACTCAACAGTTTTCTGTACAAATGCGCTATAAATTCCACATTTTCAGAGACGCGCAAACGCTATTTTCTCAAAGATGGCTCCATATTTTTTCTTCAAATTTTTCCAATGGATAGTGTTAATTTGACTGATTTTTAAGTTCATTTTGGTGTATTCTTTTGTTTTTTCAAAAGTTTCACAAATGTAATTTTTGTGAAATATCTCTTATGCCATTAATATGCACATTTACATCGATTTGTATACATTATTGAATTTGTTGGAGAAAGTTCTTAAATCAAATGAAGTTTTTCGAAAACTCAATAGATTTCTGTGGAAAAGGGCTATCAATTTCGCATTTACAGTAATGCGTAATCGCCATTTTCTTAAAAACGGCTTCAAAATTTTCAATGAAAATTTCTATTTTAGACGCGGTTTTACTGTTCTTTAATATTCTTGAAGTCATATTTCGGTTCATTATACCATTAGAAAACTGAAACGTTGAGAAAATTTCAAGAAAATTACTTTCGATGACGATAGATGGCAGCTCGTCAGGGAATGGAGCAAGACCTTACAGCCAGTTCACACCAAGGAAATTAGGGGAAAAAATGTTGTGAGGAAATCTGTGCTATTCTGTAGCACAGGCTGGCAAAAGTGCCATTCTGTAGCACCTCTAGTTTTAATTGTATTGTTGCATAGCGTAAAGGATGCTTAAGAGAACTGTGCTAGTCTCATTTTTGTTGAAATCCCTGATTATTCAAAAATTGCAAAATTTCAATTATTACGGCGTCTTTCTATAAGTAAAATATTAAAGATTTTTTTCTTAGCGAAATTTGTTCTTTAATGACATATTTTCCATGACATCTATCCTATCCACTCCCCAGATTATCGCCCTGTTATTCACATCTGGGATAAATAGCGATTTGAAGATTGTATTGCACACCTTTAAAGGCAATTCCGGAACCCTGCGCACTGCGCAAACGATTTCTTTCAGCGCAATTCTTCCTTTATTTTGCGGCATGTCTATGTGACTATTCCATCCTCCATTCATAGAAAATTTTGCACGAAGATATGTAAACGTTTTGACACACTCGATCTTATCCTGCGCGTAATACCATTTCTCTTTGTTACCCCCAAATAAACCTATTATTGAAGACAACTATTTTCGCTATTGTAATATTTACTTTTAGTCCCCATGCCTCACTATACTATGTAAGCCCTCAATAGTATCCGAACATAAAACTAAATCATCAGCAAATAGTAGCCCAGGAATTTTCAGGCCATCAATTTCCGGTGCAGCTGTATTCACTTCCTATACCCAAGTCAATATATATATATATATATATATATATATATATATATATATTGTGACGTAACCGAATATTGGATTAAAAAATAAATACACTTATTTTTGTTATTACTGTTCAGAAGCGTGCGTGCCTCAACCGGGTGCGACCTAAATCACTTCGCACGGCCATCTACGCCGCTCCTTAGCGTCGCCGAGCAAGGGGGTGTAGTGTTTAGATAACGCCTCCGAAAACCCTCAGGGACCACCGACCAGGCTCCACGCGGGCGGGCGCGGCGACCGCTCCGTGTTTGTTTACAGGAAGTGTGCGAGAGAGAGCGTTCTGGAAAATTCCATCAAAATTACCGACAAGACGCGTAATCTGATTGAGCAATATTATTTTCGGCGTAGTAACTTTCGGCCAGTAACAACACGTCTTCCAAAATTTCTGTAGAAACTTCTAGAACATTCATGGAAATTGGGGGGGGGGGGAAAAGGTGCGGGGGCGCTGAGACGCGCTGAGGGCAGACAGAAGCGGGAGGTCTTTGGACAGAGAGGCGCGGGACGCCCAAGTCGTGCGGACAAGAGGCGGACGCTCATGTTGTACGGGTGTGGGACGCGGAGGTCATCCGAGTGTGTAGGCGCTAGATAGCGCGAAGTAGCATGATTAGAGTGCGATTTGTGGTATTATCGCACCGCGTGTCATTAGATTGAGAAAAAAAAAGAACTTTATCTAGTAATGTTATTTGTTTCTCTGCTCGTTTACGCCCGCGCCGTGTATCGCAAGTTACGCGATTACGAAAATTACGATCTGTCGTCACCGATCTGTCGTCACCGCTACCGCCGACGTCCCAGCTGATGTCGTGGTTAACTCTACTCTCTTGAATGGGAGCAGGCTGCGAGAGGAATCACCTCTCCGCCCCTAAAGGGCGTGCCGTCCAGAAGAAAGGAGCCCAGCTGTGTTGCCTGTTTGGAGGCCGTTCACCCCAGCGCTCCTCCTGCCGCAGCGGTGATTCTAATAATCTGTCGAGCTCCGACAGACAAAACAAACATTCATTACGCCCTTCAGGCTTACCTGGACTGTTGTCAACATTCAGAAGGTGCAGGCCGCGCATTGGCCCCTTTTTCTTTTATTTGTTAGCGCATCTCTTTTTTGCTTTATTTGTTTTAAGTAATTTGATCGTATTAGTTTTAAGATTGCATAAAAAAACAAGGGTTTAAAAAAACTGAGCTCAGATAATAATGTCAATTTATCATTTTAATTTCTCATTAAATTTACATTTTTTGTCTTTAAACTTTCTTTCAATTGACCTCTGTCACGTCAGCCACGTCCGTCCACAACCTAAATTTCAGGTTTCACCGTCACCTGAGCTAGCCGGCAATTACAGCACAGGTAGGTGGGAGCGTCGCAAATGGCTTTCCCAAGTGGGGCTGAATTAGTATCTTTGATACCCCAGTAAACGCCCTCAAATTTAATTTGTCTTAAAATAAATATTGTTACTTTGAATTACTGTGTATTGCTGCACGACAAATTAAATTTGAATTTTTTATAATATTAAGCAAGAAATGGATGGAAGGACGTTGACGAGGTTAATTATTTGTGGACTGTTAATGATATCAGTTGGATTTGTATTCTGTTTGTGAGTGTTACTTTTTTTTTGTCTTGTGTTGTGAAAAATCGTGTGCGCGTTTCAAGAAAACTGTGAAATCGCATAAGTTATTCAAAATGCTGGACGAATCGGTGTAGACGTGGGAGGTGATGACAGCTCAGGGGATCAGTCTGCGCATGAAATCACCTAAGTGATCTCATGCGAGTTCTAACGAAACAAGCAGAGAATTATGAAAATTTAAAAATCGAATTAAAGAACCAGATTTCGGGAAGTATGGGGGAAATGGACGAGAAAATTAATTTGCGATTTTCAGAACACGAGAAAAAGTGTCAGAAAGATTTGATAGATTAGATAACTGTTTAGATAACCAATCGCAAAACTTGTAAAATTGGAAGAGAAGTTCGACCATGAAATCGGATCACTGAAAAATCAACTCGAGGGTAGGTGCGGAGAAATTGAGAACACCGTTGAGAAGCTAGGTCAAGAATTGGGGAATTCAAGGACCGAAACGAAAGAAAATTTAAAAAACCTACAGTCTGAAATTCACCAGAAATTACGAGCATGCGACAATAAAATAGAGGCGTGTTGTGAGTCAGTAAATGGAAACATTGCCGGGTTACGGCTGAAATGAACGGCAAATTCACTCGGTTGGAAACAAAACTTCACTCTGAAGTTAGTCAAATTCACGAAAGGGTAGAGAAAATTGAAAAGATAGGTGATAGTAGTGAGGAAAGTTTCAGGGAAAGGGAAACTAAACTAAAGAAAGAAATAGATAAAAATGTGATTAATCTGGTAAAGGAAGAAGTACAAAAAGAAATGGAAAATCATCCAATTACGAACGCGTCTGCTGGTTCTGGATTAAAATTTTCGTGGGCTCCTCCTCAGAATCTTTGCTTTTCTGGGAAATCGGACGAAAATCCGAAAGTTTTTTTGGATCGTGCCGAAAATTATATGATTTGACAAAGGCGGTACCGCCTCACTTAAAACCAAGATTTATGCAGGAACTTTTACGGGTAACGCTGCACACTGGCTCACTGCGTTAACACCTTTTCCGCAGACTTACGAGGAATTCCGAACTCGTTTTCTTTCACGTTACTGGGGAGAGCAGCGACGTTACGAGTTCGAGAGAAAAATTCTCGAGAGTAGATGGGATAAGCGAAGAAACCAATCATATTTAGATTACGCCATGGAAAAAATTTCGGCTATTAAACTATGTGATCCGACGACAGATGATAAAAAGATTATCTGGCTCCTAACCGCACACTTTCACTTACGTGCAAAACCTTATTAACAGTGTACGATTTGACAATCTTGATCATTTTCAAGAATTGCTGGCGCAATTTGATAGAACGCGGTCAAACCCTTATGAAGAGAATTGGGACCGAAATCACAGGTTTTCGCCCGAGGAAGATAATCGGAACAGGCAGTCGGGGCGCCGTGATGATCAGGTCAGAGGAATGGGGGGAACAACTCCCGTCCGCCACCAAACTCAAATGACCGAATAATAACACAACTAGTAGGAATGGACATCAGGATTCCATAAGACCGAGTCCGTCAAACTAGAACCGTTTGGGCTTTCTGGGTATCTGGGTTCCAAACGAATTATCTCAGAGATACCAATATTCAATACGTGTCAGTCAATTATGCCTTTTTGACCTAAACGACGACTTGAATGAACCTGTCAGAGAACGAGCGAGAAAATGTCCGGTTGTGGAGTTTCTTATTGAAAATCTTAGTGTTCAAGCTTTGATAGACACTGGCAGTGAAATCAGTGCAATTTCTAGGAAGTTCTACTCAAAACTATTAGGGAGCGCATTCCAATACCAACTCTGCCCACTATTAAATGTTTTGTTATTGGAGTAGGAAAGAAAAAAAGTAAACCAATTACTATGCAGGCTTTGCTTTCTTTAAAAATCGGGGAAATTTTATTTGATGTGCCATGTTTGATCATAGAGGATCTGAATTACGACGTAATACTTGGGGTTGATTTTACGGGAAAATAATGGAGTAGTGGATTTTTCTAGGAATCTTGTGAGCTTCGGTGAGAATAGGAAATTGTAATCAGGACGACGGTGATGACAAATAGAAATCGGCATTTCATGCGCGTCCTGGAGTATGGGGGATGACGTGAGTGGGGTCATAAGCCGTGTGCCGCATAATGACTTTTCTGACCACGAACGGTCCCAGCTGCAAAGAATGCTTCTCAAATATGTAAATGTTTTTGATCGTCCTGTACGTCCTATTAAAGACTTTTGCTTTCGAATTCGGGTCACGATGATTCACCTTTTAAATGAAAATTATCCCATTCCACAGTCGATGAGGGGGAAGTAGATCAAACTGTTAAAACTATGCTTAGGAGGGTATAATTGAAAGATCTGTAACAGCTTATTTGAACCCTATTGTAGTGGTAAAGAAAAAGACGGGGGTAAGGATTTGTTTAGATGCTCGACGGATCAACGAGGTTACTATCCCAGAAAACGAGGCACCTCAGAACACTGATGAAATTTTATGGAAATTTAATAAAACAAAGATTTTTTCGGCTTTAGATTTTTCAAGCTCGTATTGGCAAATTTCAATTCACCCAGACGACAGAAAATTCACGGGATTTTTGTACAACGGGTTGACGTACGTCTGGAAAAGAATGCCAGGAAGAGGGAAGCCTCGTAAAGAACCCTTACCACTTTCACGTAGGTGACAAAGTACTTGTCAGGACCCCTAGAGTTAGTGATCAGCCTGCTGGATTATTCATAAATTTTTTCCTCTATTTACGGACCATTTGTTATTGAAACGATTCCGTGCCCAAATGTATGCCTCTTAAAAGACTTGATGGGCTCCAGCAGGAAGTACAATTTTTATAATTTGCACCATTTAAAGGTTAAACTATTCTGTAGATTTTATTTAAACCACTGATTGACAATCTCTGACATAATTCTTCGGTACCTTGGGCTCCGGCACAGTTTGCGGTCTTCGTGTCGCTGAGAAAAATTGGAAGAATTTTGATTTAATTATTTTATTCTGATTAAATAGTAGTTAATAGTTCTTTTTTGCTTTTATTTAAGTAAAGGGTTGCGCAAATTTTTTTCTTGAATATTGAATGTTGTTTTGATTCATTTTTTTCTTTAATTATTCACCAGTTATGAATCTAATATTCGGTAACGTTTTTTTTTTTCAACGAGATAAAACTCTTAATTTTTCAAATTAAAATTCTTCAAAACTCCGATTTTTATCTCTATCCGAAGGGGAGGGCAAATGTGACGTAACCGAATATTGGATTAAAAAAATAAATACATTTATTTTTGTTATTACTGTTCAGAAGCGTGCGTGCCCCAACCGGGTGCGACCTAAATCACTTCGCACGGCCATCTACGCCGCTCCTTAGCGTCGCCGAGCAAGGGGGGGGTGTAGTGTTTAGATAACGCCTCCGAAAACCCTCAGGGACCACCGACCAGGCTCCACGCGGGCGGGCGCGGCGACCGCTCCGTGTTTGTTTACAGGAAGTGGCGAGAGAGCGTTCTGGAAAATTCCATCAAAATTACCGACAAGACGCGTAATCTGATTGGAGCAATATTATTTTCGGCGTAGAACTTCGGCCAGTAACAACATCGTCTTCCAAAATTTCTGTAGAAACTTCTAGAACATTCATGGAAATTGGGGAAAAGGTTCGTGGGCGCTGAGACGCGCTGAGGGCAGACAGAAGCGGGGAGGTCTTTGGACAGAGAGGCGCGGGGACGCCCAAGTCGTGCGGACACAGAGGCGGGGACGCTCATGTTGTACGGGTGGGACGCGGAGGTCATCCGAGTTGTGTAGGCGCTAGGATAGCGCGAAGTAGCATGATTAGAGTGCGATTTGTGGTATTATCGCACCGCGTGTCATTAGATTGAGAAAAAAAAAGAACTTTATCTAGTAATGTTATTTGTTTCTCTGCTCGTTTACGCCGCGCCGTGTATCGCAAGTTACGCGATTACGAAAATTACGATCTGTCGTCACCGATCTGTCGTCACCGCTACCGCCGACGTCCCAGCTGATGTCGTGGTTAACTCTACTCTTGAATGGGAGCAGGCTGCAGAGAGGAATTCACCCTCCGCCCCTAAAGGGCGTGCCGTCCAGAAGAAAGGAGCCCAGCTGTGTTGCCTGTTTGAGGCTGTTCACCCCACGCGTCCTCCTGCCGCAGCGGTGATTCTAATAATCTGTCGAGCTCCGACAGACAAAACAAACATTCATTACGCCCTTCAGGCTTACCTGGACTGTTGTCAACATTCAGAAGGTGCAGGCCGCGCATTGGCCCCCTTTTTTCTTTTTATTTGTTAGCGCATCTCTTTTTTTGCTTTATTTGTTTTAACTAATTTGATCGTATTAGTTTTAAGATTGCAAAAAAAAAAACAAGGGTTTAAAAAAACTGAGCTCAGATAATAATGTCAATTTATCATTTTTAATTTCTCATTAAATTTACATTTTTGTCTTTAAACTTTCTTTCAATTGACTCTGTCACGTAGCCACGTCCGTCCACAACCTAAATTTCAGGCTCTACCCGTCACCTGAGCTAGCCGGCAATTACAGCACAGGTAGGTGGGGGCGTTTATATATATATATATATATATATATATATATATATATATATAAAAGAAAGTCGTGTTAGTTACATATTTATAACTCAAGAACGGCTGTACTGATTTGGCTGAAAATTGGAGAGCAGGAAGTTTAGAGCCAGAAGACGGACATAGGATACTGTTTATCCTGTTCGACAGCCTTTCCTGTGTGAGAACGCACGTTTTCGCACGTTTTCGCGTGATTTCACATGTTAGCGACAAGGCCAATCCTTGAAAGTTTGTAGTTTGAATCTACAATATCCATGTTTTTCTCATGGTCAATTATATGTGGCATGTTCACGGGTCGGAAGATCATGTGCGTTCTTTGTTTTGCGCCTGAGAATAAAACAAAAATGTCGTATCACAAGGTATTTAACTGAAGAGTGCAACCTATGCACCAAAATACAGGAACAATAATGAATGATTAATCTACTTAATTTTTTATTTGTATTTTCTAATAAACAATTTAACTTAATAAATTCCAAAATCTGCTTATTTATTGCCTTTAACAGCCGGTCCCTATGATTACAGCTTTGTATTTATCTCTTAAACAAAATCAATTTAAAAAACGCCTGCTACGTAATAGATTTTTAATTATCTATTTAATATCAGAGCATTTTTTAATTCTTCTTTGTTTGAGAGAAAACACAAATCTGCAATTGCTTTATTATCACGAGTGCAACAAGGATAGTACAGTTACTCACAGTGAGTGCGACGCGAGAAAAAATGGACTGGCTGTTAAGGCGAACAGAGTTCGCCGGGTCAGCTAGTCGTTAATAAACAAGATAAACAATAGTTGGGAGAGAGGAGATCCTGTCTTACTGCTACTGTCGATTTCATTTTTCGCGTTGTACTTCTGTCACCGCAAAAATCAGAGTTTTCAACGAACGAGAGCTGCACCTTTCTCTTAAACGCCGTCATTCAGCGTTTGCCAATTGGTTCGTTGAGCGTTGTAGATGCTTTGTTCACTCACAGACAAACGGACAGACGTTATTGCCGTCAATTAATTTTTCGGTATCAAAGACCCCAAAAGTATGAATTCTGACTACACCACCTGTTAGAGGTTTTTTTCTAAATTATACTAGATTTTTTTCCAAATATCTACTTCAAATAGTTTACTGTGGGGAACATTATTCATAATATTACATAGACAGAAATCATATTACATTTTAGACTCATTTTTATAATGTAAAAACGTTTTCTATTAAGAACTGCTTATGGTTTTCTGTGAAGATTTCATTAATATCAATTTCATACTCATAGTCTTTCATGAAATCTCTCAAAGCTGTGCGTAACTGAAATGTGTTTCTAAGCAACGATAACCTCAAACAAATTCTGATCAAAATAAAACCCGTTTTCTTATTGTTGTAAAATTACGGCGGTACAACATGAAACAAATGATAACAACCGTGATTACAATAAGCGGTGCCCACTAGGGATGGGCGGTTGTTAAAGAATAATCGATTAAAATAACCAACAAAAGAGTCTTTATGTTTCTGGGGAAAGTCTGCATTAGTGCTGCAGGCAAGCTTATTCCACGACTCGATAGCCCTATTTACAAAAGAGTATTTTCCATCATCAGTTCTCGTTTCCTCAGACGTATTTTTCGAATATTGTCGTGACGTGCTAGGTAGACATGGCCACTCTTAGTAATTGATTGATTGTTAGTGATTCCGGACGCGTCAACTATGGAGGTAATTAGTCCCGTAAGTGTAGTGTATGCTTTTCATCTGTTGTTGGCGGTAATTTCCCTCCTCTATATGCCAAGATCCGGCGCCGACCTACCGTTGACTAGTGGGATTTTCCCAACTAGGTATCTCTCACCTGCAGGGCACTGTCCCAGCCGGGACAAGTTCTAAGTCCCCGACCGGCGTCCCAGAATGTGTAATAGTGTAGTTCATGTTAGTGTAAGTGTGTGTAAGGGGTGGGGATAGGACAAGGAAGAGGAAGGGAAGATCGCGCGCTGTCTGTTGCCCGTTTGTTAAGGTACTGCTCCGGCATTCGCCTGGTGTTGATCGGAGAAACCACGAAAAACTACCGATCAGAGCAGCCAACCTCTAGAATTCTCCTCCGGACAGCTATTGAATTCGACCTCGCAGACAAGCTAGTGTCGAACATCCTGCCACCGAGGGGAGTGTAACCTAGGACTTCCCGGTCAAAGTCACTGCAGTGACATTAGTTGATGTACTGAACCACCGCTCCCAGTCTAAAAGTATTGATGTTTGTGGGAAAAGTCTCCATTAGTGCAGCAGGCAAGCTATTCCATGACTCGATAATCCTATTTACAAAAGAGTATTTTCCATCATCAGTTCCCTGTTTCCTATTCTTGGATTTTTCTAACGTGGCGGCTGAGGGTAGTATCTCTATGATGGAATTCGACGCGTCTTTCTTGGTCCTGCCGCAAGACGTCGCATGATCGTAACCCCATCAAGCAGTTCCGCCGATCAAGCGACTCTAGTGGCAGGACTGAGAATGACTCAAAATGTCGTGCCGAATTCCATCTTGGAGATACTACCCTCAGCCGCCACGTTAGAAAAACCCAAGTATATGATGTATTTTTCTAACGTGGTCGTAACGTGCTAGCTACACACGGCCACTCTTAGTCTCGCCAGTCTATTGTCTCCTCCAGGCGCAGCTTGTCATTAAAGGCTGAAAGGCGGAGCCTCTCCTGTAGAAATCGCCGCCCAAATGAAATTTAAATTTATATTTATAAATGTATTTATTTATTAATAATGGCTCTCCGAGTTACATTATGTAACAGTCTTGCCAACATTTTTATTTGTAAGTTCGATAACGGTCGTCCGTAACGCATATGAAGCAGTTTAAGGGAAGACAGAGCGGTAGGTTCCCGCTTCCTTCCGCCATAATGCCTGTGTAAAACGACGGGCATGAAGTCATGCATTCACTGTACAGGTTTACCGAGGATTTGAAGGCTGCGGCCAGGAGCCTCAAGGTGGGGTGTAGGGTCTGAGAAGGGGCTCACCAGATAGCATTACTATGCAGCTCAGCGAGTAGCATTGAGCATCAACTAGTTTTCCCAATAGGCTGTACGAGCGCTACTCCCTTGCGTCTATCGGAAGAGATTCGTCCTCAACTGCAAGGATTTGACTTGTTCAGTCTGTTCCGGCTCCTGAAAACTGCTCACTGCATCTTCTCTATCGTCTTCCCATATTTCTTCTGCCTTTTGCTTCGTAGATCAAGGCAACCTTGACTATTCTTTCTTTTTAATATATGATTTTTCCATTTTCTTTGATAATATCATTTACACTTAAAATTTTTAGATGGTTTCTATTTCTTCTCTTTCTTGTGATCAAGAAGTGTATAGCCAGCTATGGTTCGAAGAAACTTCATTTCTGTGATTCTAATTTTCTAATTTGATCTTTAGTTTATGTCCAACACTCACTTCGTATAACAGCATGGTTAACAAATTTAATTATTCATTATTTTATGTTATTTTATAGCCAAGATAATTAAATGCATTTACCTGTTCTATTATATTTTTTCCAATGGCTAGCTTTGTTCTTATTGGATCATTACCCCCAAACGCCATGATTTTAGTTTTGTCTGTTGATATCATGTTATATTGTTTAGCTATATAATATAATTTATATATTGCTTCCTGGATACTGTCTTCTGTTGAGCCTATAATGACTTGATTTGCAAGCAATAGTGGTAATATTTACATTATTTATCATAAATTATCTGTTTACAACTGTTAGCCACTCATTTATGACTTCGTCAATATATATATATATATATATATATATATATATATATATTATTATATTATATATATATATAAATAGGTGACAATGCGCACCCTTGTCTTACACCTTGATTAATGATTGCAGTATGTTTTCCATTTTTGTAGTCTTTATTTTTATTATATAGGCTCTTTAGAGCTCTCATTAGATGTTTTGGCATTCCTTTCTTTTTTAATGTTTTCCATAGTAATGTCCTCCTAACGTTATCAAAAGCCTTTTCAATAGTCGATGAACAGATAGAATGTCGGTAAATTTTGTTCTCGTCTTTTCTCTGTTAATTGGGTGATTGTAAATATACAGTCACTGCAAGATCTTCCTCTCGTAAATCGATGTTGAGCTTCTGAGATTTTATTTTCCATTATTGAGTTTAGTCTTCTTCCTATTATATTAGCATAGGTATCGGAAGGGATTAGGAATAGAAATGCAATGCAGGCAAAGCAAAGCAACACAATGCAATGCAAATCAATATTTCTTCTTGATTGTCAAAATATGTTTACAAATAAAAGTATCCAAAGTATTTTATGACAATCATTTATTCAGTAATTTCACAACGTTTCGTAACTCGTTTTGTTACATCTTCAGGTGCTAAACTTAATGAGGGAACGCTATCCCATTGAATTACCACATCAGCAAAACATTCATGGAACGATACCGAAAACCCTCACTCACGCACAGTTGATACCACATAACTAACCGTTACCTAAATGAGTGACGTGATAAATGAGTGGCTAAAGTTTAAAACAGACAATTTATAATAAATAATGTGAATATTGCCATAGTATTGTTTACACATGATGAAGTCATTATATAGGCTCAACAGAAGACAGTATCCAGGAAGCAATATATAAATTAGATTATATAACTAAACAATATAACATGATATCAACAGACAAAAGTAACGGTTAGTTATGTGGTATCAACTGTGCGTGAGTGAGGTTTTTCGGTATGGTTCCTTGAATGTTCCGCTGATGTGGTAATTCAATGGGATAGCGTTCCCTCATTAAGTTTAGCACCTGAAGATGTAACAAAACGAGTTACGAAACGTTGTGAAAATTACTGAATAAATGATTGTCATAAAGAACTTCGGATACTTTTATTTGTAAACAATGCAATGCATTGTAAATGATCTTGGCTGTCCAGGTGACGCCGCGTCGAAGGCTGTGTTGCCGACGTTTCGACCATCTTATCGTGGACTTCCTCAGGGCTATTGTGTTGATCGAAACGTCGGCAACACAGCCTTCGACGCGGCGTCACCTGGACAGCCAAGATCATTTACATGACTCTGGCCGCGGAAGCCTACGACTTCGCTTAATGCAATGCATTGGCCGCCTTCCCTGTGTAGAAAATCGCGAGCGGCGACGGCTCTCCTTGAAACATCTGCTCGCGTGTTACGCAACGCGGGCCGCGTGCTCGCCGCGGAGCGTGGCTGGCCGCGCTGTTATGCAACACGGCGGCGAGCGCGCACGCGCGGGCCCCAGTGCGCACGCGTGCGTTGCGGCCGGCGCATGCGCGTGGCCACGGCGATGGCGCGCGGGGGTCAATTGGAGCCCCGCCCCCTTCTCCGTCTTTCAATTGCAGCGGCAAAACAAGGCAATTTGTTGCGTTGAGGAGACAAATGAATTAGTTGGAGGGCACTAAGCCATTGGGGAGAGCATTTTTAATCGCTTCGCCGGGAACAGCGCGGTTTTTCACGATTGGATGCACCGGCGACCACACACAAACACACACACACACAGGTGTTTATGTAACACAGTATTTGAGCGTTTCCTAACACAAAACTATTCAGCAGGAATTGATTATCAAATTTATGTAAATGTTTCCTGAGTGCAATGCTTTACACAGTCGTCAGAGGTGTGAAATTTACCAAAGATATTCAATGAAATGGATTTCTGAACCATTGGGAAGAACTTCATGAAATTCATTACAACCAATTTCCGGACTACCTAAACAAAATGCGTTTTGTTGTTTACGTCGGTAAACTCGTGCTTAGCTCCTTAGCAACCGAAGTATTAATAGTACGACCGTAGCAACGGTCGTTAAAATCTCGAGTTCGGTAAAATATTTTAGCGGTCCGTCAAGTTTAGATTTTACTAGTGCTAATAAATCTTCGGGTAAATGTCTCTTTAGTTCCCTTTGTCCCGTTTGTCCCCATGCCCATTTCTCCCTCTTTTCCCCTTATCTCATTAGTCCCACTTGTCCAATTTGTCCCTTTTCTTAGATTGCCTCTTGATTATTTTGTCTCCTTCTCTCACTTTGCCCCATTGTCTCATCCACCGTGTCCCATTTTGCCCCATTGTGCCAATTTGTTCCGTCTCATTTTGTTCCCGAGTCTCTTGTCCCCGTGTCCGTTTTGTCCCCGTGTCCCATTTTGTCCCCGAGTCTCGTTTTGTCTGATTGCCCCGTTTTGTCCCTGAATCCCATTTTGTCCAAGTTTCCATTTAACAAGTCCTCTCATTTTCTCCTTAAGAATTTGTTATATAAATAACAATTTTCGAGGTCCAATACTTATTTCTCTGTTTTAGAACATCTGTTCAGTTTATGGCTAGAAAACGCATATACAAAACTTCAAAGGAAAGGAAAGCAATAACATTACATTATCATCCACAAACACATTACTTGGAGGAGACCGCAAGGCCGATGAGCGCGGTAGACCGAGCCATTTTCTAAGAACTTGTCCTCGCATGTTCCTGCTGCGGTGAGCTACAGTTCCCAGTCATGTGAATGCATTCATATCGAAGAATAGTTGCTGGAATGGGAATTTCCAAGAAATGAAATTAACTTACAATCTCCTAGTGACTGCTGGGTATTGAGCCGCATTTCAAACTGTAATATTTTCTTTGCATACCAAAAAGTTAATTTTTATTATAAATATTAAAGCTTTATAGAAACACAATGAATTGACGAAAGAAGGATCTTCAGTGGATTACATCTTCATTCTTAGATACTACAGGGAACGTAATAAAGGATTTAGAGCATTTGGCATAGTTAATCGAAGAAAAATACTCTGCAAGGTCTTTCTGACAGTAAGCCTTCAACATCCTGTGAGCACCATTCATAGAATGTACTATGTGGGTGAGAGTGAACACAGAAGGTGAGGCAAGTAATACCTAAAACGGTCTAATCTATCAAGGAATGTACAAGGGGAACCAATTCACCCATTGGAGCGGGACAAAACGTATTCAACCGCGGTCGTTCTCGCTAGCTTGCTTTGTCAGGCTCCGAGGTCTCGCTCTCCTTAACTCCTGGTGAAATCTGTCGTCGGTCTCTGACAAGCGTCGGAATTGTTGGAACATCTCATTCTCGACTGTTCTCGAGTGTCGGCAAAATTGGCAGGGAAATTTTTCTTCTATGGCAAGGCTCATCAAACCGCACCCGCACGAGCTACTTGCCCGCCGGGAGCCCGGCGCTTCTACGGGCAAGGGCAACTTCCTGACTCGCACCATTTCCCTTGTAATCCTCAGAGCTACCACAGACTCTAGACCAGACTCGTCACACCGCGCCCGCACAGTTACTTGCCCGCCTGGGGAGCCTGGCGCTCCTACAGGCACGGGCAACGTCCCCTGACTCGCACGCATTTCCCTTATAATCTCAGAAAGAGGTGTGCATTCGCAAGCTAAACGGCGGGAGGCGGTGAATAGTTGCTTCATATGAAAATATGTTTGCGATCTTTTTCTATCAATGACCGGGTATTGTATTATGTTTATTGTCTTCACTACTTATTACTATTTGAGTTTATTTCTTTCTAAATGCTCCTTTATATGAACATCTTTGCTAAGTGACAGGAATATGTTTGAATGACGAGTTCTTTCCTTGCTTGTTTTGTGTTTGCTATTAAATCATTCAGTCATTGATTGTACTAGCAAAAGGCGACAGACGTTGCCTTGCTCACCATTTGCCTACCTCCTCTCCTCCTTCCCTCTCCTCTCTTCTGTCTCTCTCTTTCCGTGTCTCTCTCCGCTCTCTTTCTTCATCGCTCTCTGCCTCAGACTCTCTCTGGCACCTCTCTTTCCTGGTCTCTGTCTAACTCTGTCTCTCTCAGGCAGTGCTCTCTCTGTCTGTGTCTACTTCCATCTGTCTCCGACTGTCCTTCTCCGTCTCTCTCTGTCTGTGGCTACTTCCATCTGTCCACGTCTGTCCTTCTCTGTCTCTGTCTGTCTGTCTGTCCCTGTCCCTCTGTTCCTGCCTCTCTGTTCCTGTCCTCTATCCCTCTCTCTCTGTCTGTCTGTCTGTCTCTGTCTCCAGCTCTCTGTCTCTTCCTCCCTAGATCTGTCTTTCTCTCTGACTCTCGGTTTCTCATTCTACGTCTCTCTGTCTCGCTGTTTGTCTCTCTCTTTCTCTCTTTGTCTGCTCTCTCTCTCTTTCTCTCTTTGTCTGCCTCTCTCTGTTTCTCTCTGCGACTCTAATAATCCAGATATCAACTTGTAAAGGAAACATAGAAAACAAATGTTTGTTGCCTTTGAGAAAACATAGGTAGGAACAGATAAGTCCTACCAGTCAAGATCAGGGTTGAGAACAGATAGGTCAGGAGCTTAACTTTATGTCCTCCATGCCAACATTTTATGCAGCAGAACCTTCATCAATTTTAAATGGTCAATCATTATATGTGCAATTTTGAAATATTACATAATAAAGTTTTCACATTCCACTTTTCTATGAATGAACTTCTGCTGAACAAGAAATTGACATTACGATATTTAACAACAATCAAAACTGACTATTAATTGTTTCTTCCGGCGCTTAAGACCTTGTTGTTTCTTTGCTTCGTAGCATGTCCTGATTACATCCTGAAACTTACTGAATTACACTATACACCTTGAATTACTACATTCTGTGTAAGTGTATGCCAACTTCAATTTCGTCAAATATTATTAGTTATTACAAAATTTATGATAGATGAAGAGAAATGTTTACTTTTCTCTCGTCATATACTAAACTCTCATAAATTGATGAAAACAGCTCATACTACAAAATAATTTAGTTGAATAATAAAAATGGCAATAAAATGAAAGGAAAATAAGAATCCGATATTTCTCTCACAGACTTATCGAAACATGCTTCGTCCCCACGTACATCTGTCGTTTAGGTCCGACGGTTTCTCTACTAGGTTTCAATATGGCGGCCACAGCATGAATTTGGCGCGGTGTGCAGGAACATTTCTATTTTTACTTTGTCCTATACTTACGTGCGCGAGGCGTCTTATATATACGGAGTAACAAACATAGTATAGATAAAGTTAAGTAGCTGCGGAAAACGGTTTCGAGATTTCAACAGATATACACGTTTTGTGATACCCTGATACCGAAAATATGTTGTTGTTTCTCTCCTTTCAAAACATCCATCCATCCATCCATCCGTCCATTTGACTGGTGGGTGTGTGTGTGTGTGTGTGTGTGTGTGTGTGTGTGTGTGTGTGTGTGTGTGAACAACACTAGCACCTAACTATGCTTACGATTTTTTCCAATCTGTAGTTCTATCTATACTGTATCTATACTGCAGTTCTGTATCTATTCTATATATTCTGTATACTGTAGTCCCTGAATATATTTGGCCTGACTTAAAGCTCTGCAGTTTTGAAAACATTCATTAATTTTGAAGTACTTACATAAAGACTCTATGACATTTTCTTAATTTTCTCAAAAATGGTTCCAAATTTGTTCTTTAAATTTCTTGTAATAATAAAGTAAAAGAGCCCTATGAAGGTGGCATAGGTCGGTTTTTCACTGTTAACTCTGAATTTTCAAAAAATGCAAACGTTTGAATTTTTCAGGTCTTCCTACAACTACAACATTAACGATAGATATTTCCTTCAATTATTTTTTTCTCCATAGACAGTTCTTCAATTAAGTTTTGTAGATTTTAAACTTTTTATAGCTTCTGCAATATTGTGTGCAATTTGCAAATTTTAAAACTAACAAAATTAAGTTTTACTCAAAAGCGACTTCAATCTTTTTCATTAAACGTGTAGTAGTATTGATAGTGTTAAATGTACTCTATTAGATGACATGCATGCCATTCTTTTTCTTAAAAATTACAAATATAAATTTTAAATTGCCTCCATGATTTTAAATATATACATTAGCGGCAATTTGTTCACATTATTGAATTTAGGGGACATGTGCTTTAAATAATGTCATTTAAAAGTTTTAGAAAAATCTCCTGATAAACTGAAATGAACTCTTCGAAAATCAAAAGATTCCTGTGAAAAGAGCTTTAAATTTCCCATTTACACTGGAGCTTAAACGATTTTCTTAAAAACTGTTTTAGATTCTTCCACGAAAATTTCATGTAGGATGAGGATTTACTGTACTTTAATATGCTAAAACTAATAATTCGAATCTACCATTAGGAATCCAAGATATTGAGAAACTTTAAGAAATGGTTTTGGGGTGGCAATGACGGCAGCTGGCAACGATGGGCAAGATCGTAAAGCCACTCCACATCAAGGAAATTAGAAAACATTACTACGAGAACGTTCAGCCTTCCTTTGCACACTAGTTACTATCTCATATAATTACGATATATGGAGTAATAGGTATACGCATACGTAGTAAGTAGTAATATACGAGAAAGTTATGTAATGCTGCGGAAAATAGATTTTGGGATTTCAACGAAAATACATTTGGAATCCCCTAATAACCATCCGTCTGTCTGTCTCTCTGCCCATCCGTCTATAAAACCACTCAGCTCCAAACCCTATGTAGAATTTCTTCCAAATTGAAGAAATCCTGTCCATCTGGCTCGAGTCGAAGCTTTGAAATTTTGAAAACATTCTTCTCAATTTGGGGTACTTTACATGAAGCCCTGAGAAAATTTTGAAAATGTTGCAAAAACGACTAATTTTTTTCTTTAAATTTTTCTAAGAATAGAGTAAATACTCTTATAAAGGTGGCATAGGTCAGATTTTCACGGTTAACTCTGAATTTTCGAAAATTAAAAAGAATATTTCAGGTCTCTCATAACTACAAAATTAAAAGTAGATATTTTTTCTTCAAATGAAGATTCTGTTCATAATTAATGCTTTCATAAGGTCTTATACATTTTCTCGATTTTTCGGTTTCCTAATAATTGAACCGAAATATTATATTAAGCATATTAAAAAGGAGATAAAGCATATTAAGCTATATAAAAAGATTAAGCTATATTAAAAAGATATATAAAGCATATTAAAGAGGAGGAGATAAATAGAAATTTTCATTGAAAAATTTGGAGAAGTTTTACGAAAATGGCGTTCACATTATTGTAAATGCGAAATTTGAAACTCCTTTCAACAGAAAACTACTGACTTTTGGAAAAACTTTATTGAAGTAATTTGAAGCGCTTTCACTCACAAATGCAATAATGTACAAATGGCAGGAAATAAGCATATTAAAGGCGTGAGAGATACTTCAAAACATTCCAGTTGTCTAAGTTTTGAAAATAAAAAAAACTGAATTTATGTCATCTACAATTAGCTTATCCTCTGTAAACGTTTGAAGAAATAATTTGGATCGGTTTTTGAGAAAACACTTTGCGTTTTCTGAAAATGCAAATTTCAAGCTCTCTCACAGAAAAGTATTGAGTTCTCGAGAAAATTTAAGTGACAACATTTAAAGCATATATACTGATAAATGCAATAATGTGAACAAATCACCGCTAATGTAAAATTTAACAACGTGAAAAACAAGTCACGAAAGGTACATTTTGTAATTTTTGAAAAAACAACAAAGAATAGTGCAATATGCCGTTTATGTCATGTCATAGAGTACATTTAGCACTATCCCTATCAAACGTTTGAAGAAAAGTTTGAGATTTTTCGATAAAATCTAGTTTCTGTAATTTTTATTTCTCATATTGCTTATATATTGCCCAAAAAGTTTCAAAACAATATTTTCAATACACGACCTTATTGAAAGAACTAAATATGAGAACCAATTTAAAGAAAATCTGTATTTTCAATTTACAGTTGCTGGAAGACGTGCTGAAAAAATTCAAACTTTCGCAATTTTCGCAAATTTAGAGTTAAGAGAGAAATCGGCCTGTGCCACCTTTAAAGTATTTTACTCTATTCTACAAGAAATTTAAAGAAAATATTTGAGTCATTTTGAGAAAATTTGAATATCCCTGGTGCTTCATGTAAAGTATCCTAGAACATTAATCAATGTTCTGAAAATTAGAGAGCTTTGACTCAGGTCGTATGGACAGGAGTCTATTCAGTTTGATAAAAACGTACGAATAGTCTAGGGCTAGCATTGTTAACATACACCCAGACAGATGGCGACCGTTTTACCAGCAATCGATTTTCCGAAATCAAACAACGGATGGACTCTGGTTCCACCACGTGTTACAGGATTTTTTCTTAATTTAGCAACTGTATTTATCCACTTTTCGTTATTAGGCTGGCAATTAATTTCACTGCTTAAAATACACGGATTTTCGCGTGGTAATACATAACTTTCTATACTATTATTCATTTATTTATTATTTATTTTACGTCAAAAACAGTTAAAACTGCGTATGACGTGCTATGGGAAAAAGTGAATTATGTGCACATTTTCAAAATTCTGTGATCCCTACACTAAGTCATATACTACTTAAATTTTGAATTTTTGAATGGGAGAAAAACAACAAAACTCCCATGTAGTAAAATCTATTTTCAAAATAATTATTCCATATATACGTTTATATACGAGAAAGTAAAACAACAACAACATCAAAACTAGAATAAGACTTCGAAAAGATGGCACTTGCTTTTCTATTACGCCATCATGTGAATCATAAATCGTCCGCATAATACGAAGTCACCTTCGCGACCACGAGCACAAGGAAGGCGCGTGCTACGTGTGCGGAATGACGCCTCGCGCTTTCCTCGCCCCGCACCCTGACATTGGCTTTCCGCACGGCCAGTCGGCGAAGCGAGCACGCAGCTGTGTTTGCGAAACACATCACAGAATGTGGCGTGGTGCGATTAAGATGTCCAGCGCTACTGACTGAGTTCTGACGCAGTCAACTTATAACCACGGTGGTCAAAACTAGTTATCGACGTCGCCACGCTCCACGCTGGTTTCTGAACTAAAACCTGGCCATAATTCAAAAATCGAACTTCACACCGGAGAGATGGGTCAGGCATCGACTGACGTCACTGCAGTCCTCTCACCGGAGGTTCCAGGATTTTTGACACTAGCTTTTCAGCTGGGTCGAATTCAGTCGCTGTCTAAAGGCCGGCTGCTCCGATCCGTAGTTTTCCTTGATTTCTCCGATCAACACCAGATGAATGCCGGAGCAGTACCCTAATAAACGGGCCCAGAATCGCGTGCCTCGCCTGTTTTCCTTGTCCTATACTCCCTTACGTACACACAGTAAAACGCACTATACTGCACACATGCTGAGAGACCGGTCGGGAGCTTAGAGCTTGTTCTGGCTTGGCGGTGCCCCGTGGAAGATACCTGGTTGGGGAAACTCCGCTAGTCGACGGTAAGTTGGCACCAGAACTCGCCATCCAGCGGGGGAAGATCGCCGCCACCTCCCGAGCAAAAAACACGCACTACTCGTTTGGGACTAATGGCCATAGTGCGCTCGGAATCACTAACAATCAATCAATTACGCTTAGAGGTTAGTCCCATGAAATTGTGTAGAGATATATTAATGCATCATATTCCAGCGAGACAGAGAAATTCTAACCTTATTTCATTCTCATATTAGATAGTGAAGTTGGCGGTATCTGAACGTCGAAAAGTATGCGATTATGAAGCAAATGTCCGTCAGTAAAGAAGGCATTCTTTATCATTTTTGCTCGTTTTGTTTCTATTTTACCGAATTGATAACACATCTGAAAGTAAGTTAACTATCTGACAAGACGTAGAAGGTGTGTACCGTAATCTTTCCACGCATATCTATTTTTAACATATTGTGGTCTATCACTTTTGAACCGCTAAGTACCGCCTTGAAATTCAGCTTGTCTGAAAGCCCTGAATTTATCAGTATGCGGAATTGCAGCTGCAATGGGAGTTTTTGTTGTTTTTCTCCTTTCAAAATTCAAAATGTATTGCTTATTTATTTTTGAAAATAGATTTTACTACATGGGAGTTTTGTTTGTTTTTTCTCCTTTCAAAATTAAAATTTATTGCTATTAATTTTGAAAATAGATTTTACTACATGGGAGTTTTGTATTTTTCTCCCTTTCAAAATTCAAAATTTAAGTAGTATATGACTTGAGTAGGGATCACAGAATTTTGAAAATGTGACACAATTCACTTTTCCCCATAGGACGTCATACGCAGTTTTTAACTGTTTTTGACGTAAAATAAATAAATAAATAAATATTTCCACTTTTGCTTTACTATCTTTAATTGTTTGAGTGCAAACCGGCCTGTCTTCATGCCGCGTGTGACGGCCGGTTGCATGTCGCATGGTGTTCCGTTTACCTTTGAGACTAAAATGAACATTTTTAATCGTTCTGTTCAATAAATAAACATTACCATTTTAACTCAATATTTGCATCAAATTTGTGCACCTACAAACTTGCTACATATTTTCAGACGGAATTGCTTAATTTTCATATATTTGCTCCACCATATTGGATCTGTGATTTAGAATTTTCCAATTTTGACATCACATTCGCAATTATTATTTATTTATTTATTTATTTATTTTACGTAAAAAACAGTTAAAACTCGTATGACGTGCTAGGGGGAAAAGTGAATGTGTGCACATTTTCAAAATTCTGTGATCCCTACACAAGTCATATACTACTTAAATTTGAATTTTGAAAGGAGAAAAAAAAAAACTCCCATGTAGTAAAATCTATTTTCAAGGATAAATAAGCAATAAATTTTGAATTTTAAAAGGGGAGAAAAAACAAAATACTCCCATGTAATAAAATCTATTTTCAAGGATAAATACAAAAATTTTGAATTTTGAAAGGAGAAAAACAACAAAACTCCCATGTTATAAAATCTATTTTCAAAGATAAATACAATAAATTTTGGCTCTTATTACTTTCTGCCGCGACAACATGGAAACGATAATTTGAAGAATTGTGTTTCACTGAATTTAGAAGACGCAACAAAATGAAGTTACATTTATGTCCAGAAGCAAAACAGGGGCCATCTCAGCATTTGCTCAATGGATCAGGAAACTGACGAAAACCTGATCGAGATGGGGTCATTGACCCGGAAGCTGTAGTACAATAGTTGTTACAGGTTGTTTATACTCATTTATACAGTCCAAATGGTAAATAATGCATTATGTATCATTGGTAAAATTAATGTTACTTTTCTTGTGATGCTCAGTATAGTCTCTAATTGTATAGAAACAGTTATGCAGCAGAAACGATTTATTGGGATTTAAACTTTCTATTGAATTTAATCGTTTAATGTCATCTGGCAAAGTGTTGAAAATAATGTACATGTATGTAGGGAATTTTTTGTAATGTGCTGTTGATACTGTCACCTGTTGAATATGATTTCACGTCGAGTGTTATAGTAATAGACTTGGCATTTTCGAAAATATATTCCCGCCCTTGAGCAAGTCATGTTTTAAAACCCACTGATTCGTAAATAAAAGACACGGTAATGGTAGAATTCCTAGATTAATGAAGAGAGGCACATGAATCACGGGGGTGGGATTTGCTATTATTCGTACAATTCGTTTTTGTAATCAAAAAAGTCTGGGAGCTATAAGATGTATTTCCAGAATATTATGCCATATCTCAGGCGGGAATGAACATTCGCGAAGTATACACAACGAGCAGTATGAAGGCTGACTGAATTTGAAGAATTCTGAACGCGTGCATAATGAACTTAATTTTTGTGTTCAATTCATTTAAATGGACGTTCCATTTAAGGTTTGACTGAATTGAGAGACCTAAAATTTTGTTGCCTTAACATCAGTCAATGGTACACCGTTCTTTTTCAATGAGCATAGAATTGTTTATTTGAAATGGAAAACTGCATTAAAACCGTTTTCTTTCGTTTACTATTAATTTTTATTTCGAACCAATTTGAAACATCTGTTTATTGCACTTTTTTACTGTTTCTTTATTGCAAAGGATGTTCGTATCATCCGCAAAGAGAACCGTTTTTCCGTTTCGAATCGTCGGGATATCGTTTACGTAAAGTAGGAACAGAATAGGGCCTAAAAACGATCCTTGAGAACTCCACATGCAGCGGCAAGGAGTCGGAAAGGTGCGTACGTAATGTTCCCATCATTCCAGTAAGGTATTTCAACTCTTCAGATCGTTGTTTAAGGTACGAACATAACCAATCTAGAGCAATACCACGAATTCCATATGAAGGTAATTTTTGGGAAAATAAAAATGTCATGATCAAAGACGGCAAAAGCTTTTTAGAGATCTAAAAAAAATCCAATAAGGTGCCCCGTTTTGATCCAATGATGAGGCGACATCTTTTAAGAAAAAAAATATAGCTGTTTCCGTTTATTTTGATTTTCTAAATCCATGTTGGCAATCTGAAAGCGCGTTGTGTTTACTGAAAAAAGGTTTCATTTTGTACGAAAAAGTCTCTAATATTTTTGAAAAACTGATAGAAGAGAAATGGGCCGATAATTTTGAATTTCATTTGTGCCTTTTTGAAAAGCGTTTAATTTTTGCTGTTTTGAAAAAAATCTGAAACGTTCCAGTGCATAAAGATGCATTAAATATGTGAGTTAACGGGGGTATAATGGCATACGTACAAGTCTTTAACAAAAAACCGGGAATTCATCTAAACCGACGAATATTTATTTTTAGTTTACCGATTATTTTGAGAATTTCATAGAAGAAGTTTCGAACAACATTTAATTCTAAAATTTTGGATGAACTGTCTGATTTTGAATTTTGTGCCTGAAGACCTTTAGTGAGATCGGTAGCAATTCACGAAAAGTATTCGTTAAAGAGATTAGCCACTGTTGCCGGATCGTTCACATTTATATCGTTATATTTAAAACAACATTCTACGGGTTTTCTAGTTGATTTGGTAGTATTTTTATTATATTCCACATTGCTTTTGTTTTATTATTTGAATTCAAAATATCCTGATCGTTTTTCATGATTTTAGTGTGCCTTATGACTTTTCGTAAATAATGTTTTGTATTTTTAAAGTAGATAAGGAAATCTTGAGATACGTCATGACGTTTAGAAATGAAAGAAAGAATTCGCTTGTTTTTAGAAGATGTCCTAATCCCTTGTGTTATCCAAGAATTGCTTTTCCGAAATATTTAGTTTTCGTTTTTGAAGAGGAAAGCAAGTGTTAAAATGAAATGAAAGAGTTGAAAAAGAATTATATTTGTCGTCTGTATCAGCAGTATTATAAACCGTTTCCATGACTCTGCATCAAGTAATCAATGAATAATTTAATTTTATTTTTAGTAAACAATCTAGTCATACGTGTATTATTTATTGTGTCAGTGATCGCTTTTTTATAATGGTAAGAATTTGTCATCGTGGTCACTGTATCCTAAATCTTGTTTCAACTTCATATCGAGTAGTAGTTTGTTAATTATAATTTGATCAATTGCCTTCATGGAATGTTGTGTGATCCGGTAGGTACTTTAATTGTAATGTCTAAATTAAAGGAATTAATTAAATTGAGAAACTTTTCTTCTCGCAAGATTGACCAGAAAATCAATGTTAAAATCTCCCATACAACAATGGATTCAAAAGAGTGATTTCTGACTTTGTTAAGTGTTATCTCCAGGTTTTCTAAGAACAAAATATAATCTGCAGTTATCTTTGTTGGAGGTTTGTAAATGCAATTTACTATGAATGTCCTTAAATAGACAGTTTTGTAAGAATACAGTTCATTTTAAACTCTTGATCCACTATATTGATCTGCCATTTTGCATTTTTAAATTTTGATCTCAAACTCATAATTAGCAACCCCAAAAAATACTCAAATACACAGTGTCATGGGAATCTGTTATTTTTCAATATTTGATTCAGCAACCTTGATCCACCATTTGGATTTTCCAATTTGACATCAAATTCTTAATCAACGACCGCAAACACCATAATATACCCATTTTCGTCCGGTTTTCTTCATAGCTTCTAACTTTGGCCAGGTTTTTCAGTTGGAACCAATGTGCGGTCCGTTATTCCCAATCCTTTTTCCTCACAAGCTTCATTATTGTTTCAATCAATACCAGAATTATTACCGTCAATGCTACTTTTCCAAATTCACGTTATCTCTGCCTATATTCCTCACTAGTTACATATTTCATTACCCTGACATTGTACAATATCATAAAGAAATGCAATCAAATATCATATGCGTACGATGAAACCTGTATAAAATGCCATCTCAATTCAGGGTCATCTCGATGAGACCAAATTTTCTGGAACAGATTTCTTTTCCTTTGTTGGGTAAATATTCCTTCCTTTTTTCAGCGGCCACTTGGCAAAGGCTGTGGCCAGGCATATTTGATTGATTAATTGATTGGGGTTTCGGAGTAAGTTCCGATCCGGGCGCATCTTCTACCATGGTCATTAGTCCGTAGCTGAGTGCATGTGATATTCATCGTGAGGTGATGGTGCTCTTCCGCCGCTGTTTCGTGAGATCTGGGCGCAGACCTACTACCGTCGGCTGCGGGTTCCCCAACCAGGTATCTCCTACCAGCCGGGCACCGCCCCAGCCGGAACAAGCCTTTGATCGGAGATCGGAGAAACCACGAAAACTACCGATCAGAGCAGCCGGTCTCCAGAATTCTCCGCCAGATGGCGGCTGAATTCGACCTCGCTGACAAAGTAGTGTCGAAAATCCTGCCACTGTCGGACTCGAACCAAAGACCTCCGGTGAGAGGGATTGCAGTGACATCAGTTGATACACTGAGCACTTAAGCCGGAGCCAGCCATATTCGTAGATTTATCTTTGTTAAAATGTCTCCTGTTTATAACAACAAGCAGAACCTGATGGAGAATACCGGCGTTTCCGAGAGTTTTCAGGCGAGGCATTTACGTATCTTCATAGGACGAAACGCATAGTCAGATTACTTCAGTAATAACTTGCAGAGACACTTATCCCGCGGAAGGATTAATTTCTTTTTCCCAGGCAACAAGAGGCGAGCTTTAATAAATGCTTTTGTTAAGACAACGCGTTCGCTCCATCAATTTCACAGCATGCACATTGTGCTAATTCGTGCTTTCCTTCTGTTGGAAGCTGTTAAGGGCTCTGCGGATCACGTTTGCGATTCCGATCCAAAGGTAGTTTGCTCATTTCTTCGTGAAACGATCCTGCTGTGAAGTTTCTACAGATTATGATTTGCAGCTTCAAGTCAAGTTTGTTGGATTCGGGAAGAGGAAATTAAGTTTCTCCATTAAGCGGAGTGACTCAAAAGCGTATTTTGTTATTAGTCGAGATGATGCAAGGACCTCAATACTTGGTTTAAGTTGAATTTTTCATTTATGCTAATTAAAAGAGAACTACCTTTAACTGATATCAATTTGCACGATTGGGTTTGATTAACGCTTTCGTAACCTCATAACCTTGATTAACCATCTCATTAAAGGCCAAATTTGCTGTAATCATTGGTGTAGGCTTAAGTCAAGTTTCCTGTATTTACTTTCCCTTTATAACAAAACTAGCCCTCTAGATTTTTTATTGAAAGCCAAACAAAGAGTTGTGCATTTTCTAACTGAAATAACGTCTTTTTAACAAACCTATTTTTTTAGTTTAGATGCCACATGGAGAAGAATAGAACGCATTCTCAGGAATCAAACAGGAATGGATTATCGATTAGAGAGTGACTAATATTTATAACTAGAGGGCGGATTTTAATGAAATGTCATTTTTTCTTTTCACTTCAGAACAATGCCGTTTAGTAGAGAAATTCATTTTATGTTATAACAAAAGGAAATGACCCATTTTTATACGTCATTTTTTGCATTTTTTATCGATTTCGGCTTATAGGTCATTTTTTAGCTATAACTGGTAGCCTATTGGATTTATTCGCTCAGAAGATGTAATGTCAGACCTTTTTGAGTATGTAATCTAAAGTTTCTTGAGGTCTTTGGGCAATTCAGCTGATTGCAAATTAAGACAGATTTTCTGAAAAAAACAGCAGTCGAAACCAAAGTATGCAAGCTGGGTTCACTTAACGCATAGAAGTAGCCTGATTACATCAGTAACATCCAACATCTTAAGTTGTTCATCTGAATTGATCACTTTTTTAAGTCATTTTTTTTTTTTTGCTTTAGGATTTGAAAAACATTCAAGAGCTATTTATTGATCATTTTGGAATGTTTTTGGTCACCAAAAATTTGCTCCTTTATGACACCAACGTGTTATGAATCCCCTGCCCCTACCCCTCTTAAAGTTAAAACCCCACTGGGAACCCACCATATGACATCCACGTGCCGCAGTTGATAAGGTCGTCATGTGAAATTGAAAACTTTGGAGTGCGGGTGGGGTGGGGAGGAGGGAAAACGCTCTCGGGTGCCACTTCGCCGGCTGACTTATCTTATCTCTGTCAGAGGCGCCGTTGTTAGGAGGGTAGAGTTAGATTAACCAATTGCAGAGGTTAACCCTCGTACCATATCTGCTTGTTTATGTCAAGTACTATACCTAGTCTTTTTGGACCTCAAGATTTACTGACAATTGGAAGTGATACACATGAATATGTACAGCAACATATTGGACGTATATAAGTGATTTTGTTAATAATACATTTACATAAACACATAAGTTATTTTCAATAACATAATAAATATAATATATTCACATTAAATATTTGTTAAAAAGAATGACCTCCATCGTGGGAGTCTCCATTGTTGGTTCATAATGTTTGAGAAATATTTAAGTGTTCGTGAAAGTAATTTCGAGATGAATCAAATGTGGAACAAAAAATTACTGTTTCACACACATTTTTTGAAGTTCATGACAATATGTTGGAAATGAAAAAAAAAAAATTAAAGACTATACCTTAGATCAAACCGGTTCCATCTAACGAAAACAAATTAATATCTCTCAATGAAATTTAAAAAAAAACGTGAAAATGGTTTGGCCCCGGCTTAATAAGACAGCAAAGGCATATATAGAAGATTAACTTATCCTGCCAATATTCAGAACTATATTTACAATTTAATGGTCAAGTATAAAAAAAAAAAAATGGTATGGGGGGTTAAGAGTGTCCCCCCAAATTTTCCCCAGTAAGGAAATTGTATTTTATATTTCTTTAAAGTAGTTTTCCATTGCAAATGTGAAACTATTAGTCGGGATGTTGTCACTATTTTAAAAATAAAAAGAACAACAATCAATCAACAAAAAAAATAAATAAATAAATAAATAAATAAATAAATAAAAAAAAAATAAATAAATAAATAAATAAAAAAAAAAAAAAAATTTAAAATAAATAAATAAATAAAAAATAGTTTTTCATTAGGGGCAAGGTCATTTATTTTCCATTTTAAAATTTATAGCTAGGATAATAAAGAAAATCATGCAAAAAAATACCAAATTTGATGAAATTTTTTCACATACAAGACAGGAGGAGAGTGGGGAAAAAATTAAAAGGGAAAAAAAGGCATGTAACGCAGGTTTGATTAAATTTATAAGTTTAAAGTTATTATAAGGTATTATCAAGGTATTATGGAATTTTTTGCCCTTTGAAACTTGAGCAAGATGTTTTTTTCTAATGATGAATTTGAACTAAATCAAAAAAATTTGTAAAGAATATTTCAAAATGTGTATATATGAAATCAGGCAGTTTTGGGGAATATACTAGGCAGTATTTGGGATTTTCTTTTTCATTGATTTGCAATTAGTGGTAAAAACAGAATGGCAAAATTTTCCCGTAGAAAAGTTTTGTAATATCCTTGGCGTGGACTGCTTTAGGTCTGGCACCATCCCATTGCCAGCCCCATCTATCGCTCCAAAGTAAAGTTTGTTTTTTCAATTTTGTTTCCTAATAGGAACTGAAAATTATTAAAATATTAAGACGCGAAAAACCTTTTCAAGAATATTGAAGAGAAATTTTTTTTAAAAAAATTGGGACCCTTTTTTTAAGAAAACATTTAACTGTAACTTTAAATACGAAATATGACGCCTTTTACAAGAATCTGTTGTTTTTTCAAAACTTAATTTATAGTCATTTGAAGACCTCCCGTCATGTAATTAGTACAAATCGATGGAAATTTTTAAAAGGCCCAGATATATTTCAAAAAAATTAATTTTTTAATTTTGAGAAAAAAAAAAGACTAACTAAAATAAAATCACGTCAATTAAACAGAAAAGTTAAACTATAAATTGAAAAGTTTAAAAAAAATTTAAAATTTTTAAAAAACGCGTTTGAGGGGAGTTTTGAGAAACTTTAAGGGACATGATTTAAAGCAATTTACTACTGATAAATAGATGTAAGAAACCCCTTAAAGAATATTACGAGGGACAAAGTCAGATAAATTTAAATTTTTTAATTTTTGAGAAAAAAAAAATAGAGAGTATGGCGATGTCATCGGAAGGCATTTTTTCCCCCTTTCCCAAAATTTTAAGGAAAAATTTGCTTTTTTTTAAAAAAATTTGTTTTTATTTTTATTTTCTCCTATACTTACGTATATACGGAGTGATATACGAGTATAGAGAAAGGTATGAATATGGGAAGAAACGGGGGTTTTTAGAAAATTTATTGGGGCTCTGTAAGAAATAGTTAAAAACCAGTTGTAAATTTAGAGAAAATTAAAACGAGATGAGCCAGAATCCCCCTTTTGTGGGGCCTTTTATGCCGAAAAAACAATTGAAAACAGAACTTGTAGTCCATCGAACACACACTCAAAACCCTACGATCTTTTCCAAATTTTAGAAATCCCAGTCCATTTTCTAGTTGAACCTTTTAAAATTTTACTTTTAAAAGACAGCCCACCTGAGGGGCCCGGCGCTTTTTAGGACACGGGCAACTTTCCACCGCACCATTTAAAAACAGGAAAGGGGGTACACGAGCAAATTGAAGGGGGAAGCGGTGAATAGTGGGTTCATAGGGGAAAATTGTTTTGCCAGATATTTTTCTAATAATTAACGAGAATTGTATTTTGTTTATATTCTCACTATTTTACTTTTGATTTTTTTTTCTTACTAAATTCTCCCTTATATACAAATCTTTTCTAAGGGCCGAATGTGTTTAATGGGAATTCCCATTGTTTTTTGTTTTTTGGATTATTAAAAATTCAGTTATTTATCGTTTTTAAAAAATGAAATAAATTAAAAAGTCTCTGAAAATTATCGTTTTGGGGGAAGATTTCAACAGACAAAAAATTTTTTCTTTTAAAATTTTAAAGGGCACTACCGGTTATTAGGACCTTGTTGGGGACGTTTTGGTAACAGGAAGATGATAGAAGTTGATGATAAGGGGTAGAAAGGACAAACACAAACAAAACCATACCCCAGGCGGACTCGAACTCACGATCCTTTCCCGTCCGAGATCGCTACGAACATTGCCTTCGATTGCCCAGGGTCGGCTATTGCCATTTAACCCGAAAACAAAAATTGTGCCTTTTTTCTTATTTTTAAGTCAACAGGATTACAAAAAACAAAGTGTTGATGCAATTTGTTTAAATTTTACTTTAATTGAGAATTTGAATCGGGCTGATGTATTATTTGATTTTGGATAATTTTTGCCTTAAAGAGAAAAATAGTTAAAAAAGTGAAGCGTAGTTCCGCGGCCCGAGTCGTGATGATCTTCTGTCCAGGTGACGCCGGTCGAAGGCTGTGTTGTTTACGCCCCACCATCTTATCGGGGCTTCCAGGGCTGTTGTGCCTTTAAAATTTAAAATTTAGGAATTAGGAATTAAAAAGCAAATTTGTGATAAAACCAAGAACTTCCTCAAAGACTATCATGGGGCCATCCAGTTCGTACCACCATTCCGGAAGAATTTTTTAACCCTTTTTTTTTTTGGGCCCCTTGTTTTGAACGATCAGAACTCATCTTTTTGTGACCTTGAATGCTATCCTAACACTGGGGGCTTTAACTCAATTTTAGGTTTAAAATTTAAATTTTTTGCATTTTTTTTCAATTTTCAAAAACGGGTTTGTAAATTTATTTTTCTTTTTATGGATTTGCCCTGTTGAAGAGAAATTACAATCGAAGGGGGGGGAGCTTGACAAAGTCCATTTCCTGATGAAACATTTTGGGGGAAAGAATCCAGTGTGGCTTAGCGCATTCCATGGAATGAAGTTAGGCTGACGACTTAACTTAGTTTAAGCGGAGTTCGGTGAAAGTTGAGGGTTTTAGAACGCAACCACTACTGAATGCTTTGGGCTGACGTTTATTTAGATTGTTTCAGTTACAGATTGAATGTCACATTTAAAATTTAAAAACGTATGTTGTAATTACGTTATGTCGTAATTTTCGCCTGCGTCAAAACATTTAAAAATTTAATAACTCTCTCAAACCGAAGCTTAGTTATCCGTGCAACTTTGTTCATGTAACGGCACGCTTGTATTTGTTTCGGGGGGGTCGACTATTTAGACATTAGACCTATAAGTGTGGTGGATTGTTGTTTTTTGGGGTTGGGGGGTTTTTCTCTGTTTCGGATTGAATATTTCCCCCCTTCATTTCTCCCCCAGAGAAGCACCAACACCGAGACCAGCAGGGTTCCGGGGTGGTCTTTGATTTTGTGGTATATTTGGTGGTAAGAGGAGTCTAAGGGAAAAAAAATGAGGGAAAGGAAAGATTGGGTCAGTGAACAGTTTTTGGGGGAAATTTTTTTGAAATTCTTCTGGGATAGATTGGGGGAAATCCAAAAAACAGTCGATGTTAAAATTCTCCTCCAGCCATGCCATTTAGGGGGACCTCCCGGATCGGGGGGCTACAAATAAAATTTTCCACGGGATAGCAGATTGTCAGAACCTCCTGGTCCCTTTTGGGTTTTTGGTTTTAGTCATTCCGGTTCCCAATATTGAAACATTTTC
>CAXIVR010000012.1:63607555-63621445 GCA_964035755.1 Teleogryllus oceanicus | reverse complement strand
GGTAAAGCCACCAATGTAGGCAACAAGGGCTTCTGGTTCCCACTACTGCCACGTTTGTCTCAGTGTAATGCGTCTTTAATCACACAAAATATAGCTTTAATAACAGAAGAGGAAGGTTTCCGCGCGTTGTAAGGCGTTGGTTTTAGGCACCAATGTCTCTGAAGGCGTGTGTTCGGTTCCTACCGCTGCCACGTTTTTATTTCTCTAGTGTGATGCGTCTTTAATCATACATGTATATATAACTTGAAAACAGAGGAAGAAGCGTTTCCGCGCGTTCTAAGGCGTTGGTTTTAGAACCAATGTTCTGAAGGCGTGTGTCGTCCCAAAGCTGCCACGTTTTCGTTTCTCTAGTGATGTGTCTTTAATCATACATGTATATATAACTTGAAAAACAGAGAAGAATCGTTCGCGCGTTCTAAGGCGTTGGTTTTAGCAACCAATGTCTCTGAAGGCAAGTGTGCGGTTCCCAGAGCTGCCACGTTTTTGTTTCTCTAGTGTGATGTGTCTTTTAAACATACATATATATATATATATATATATATATATATATATATATATATAAATATATATATATATAACTTGAAACAACAGCGGAAGAAGCGTGCCCCCGCGTTCTAACCCGTTGGTTTTAAGCACCAATGTCTCTGAGAGCGTGTGTCGTTCCAAAGCTGCCACGTTTTGTTTCTCTAGTAAGATGCGTCTTTAATCATACATATATATAACTTGAAATGACAGAGGAAGAAGCGTTTCCGCGCGTTGTAAGGCGTTGGTTTTAGGCACAATGTCTCTGAAGAGTGTGTCGGTTCCCACCGCTGCCACGTTTTTGTTTCTCTAGTGTGATGCGTCTTTAATCATACATATATATATAACTTGAAATAACAGAGGAAGAAGCGTTTCCGCGAGTTCTAAGGTGTTAATCTTAGGCACCAATGTCTCTGAAGGCGTGTGTTCGGTTTCCACCGCTTCCACGTTTTTGTTTCTCTAGTGTGATGCGACTTTAATCATACATATTTATATAAATAAATATATATATACATATATATATATATATATATATATATATATATATTACTTGAAATAACAGAGAAGGGTAAGGCGTTGGTTTTAGGCACCAATGTCTCTGAAGGCGTGTGTTTGATTCCCACCAATTCCACGTTTTGTTTCTCTAGTGTGATGCGATATATATATATATATATATATATAACTTGAAATAACAGAGGAAGAAGCGTTTCCGCGGGTTCTAAGGCGTTGGTTTTAGGCACCAATGTCTCTGAAGGCGTGTGTTCGGTTCCCACGCTGCCACGTTTTTGTTTCTCTAGTGTGATGCGTCTTTAATCATACATATATAACTTGAAATAACAGAGGAAGAAGCTATTCCGCGGGTTCTAGGCGTTGGTTTTAGGCACCAATGTCTCTGAAGGCGTGTGTGTCGGTTCCACCGCTGCCACGTTTTTGTTTCTCTAGTGTGATGCGTCTTTAATCAACATATATATATATATATATATATATATATATATATATATATATATATAACTTGAAATAACTGAGGAAGAAGCGTTTCCGCGCGTTCTAAGGCGTTGGTTTTAGGCACCAATGTCTCTGAAGGCGTGTGTCCGGTTCCCAGCTGCCACGTTTTTGTTTCTCTAGTGTGATGTGTCTTTAATCATACATGTATATATAACTTGAAAAAACAGAGGAAGAAGCGTTTCCGCGCGTTCTAAGGCGTTGGTTTTAGGCACCAATGTCTCTGAAGGCGTGTGTTCGGTTCCCAAAGCTGCCACGTTTTTGTTCTCTAGTGTGATGTGTCTTTAATCATACATGTATATATAACTTGAAAAAACAGAGGAAGAAGCGTTTCCGCGCGTTCTAAGGCGTTGGTTTTAGCAACCAATGTCTCTGAAGGCAAGTGTGCGGTTCCCAGAGCTGCCACGTTTTTGTTTCTCTAGTGTGATGTGTCTTTAACCTTTTCACTGCTACGACTCTACCCAGCGCGCCGCACCCTGGTGCTGAGTCACCCCACAGCCCGGCGACCGCTGTGTGCGGCGCAGTTTCCTTGTTCCGACCGGCGCACCCTGTAAAGGTGGCCCACGCGGCAGCGAACAAAGCGCATACTTCCCATCCTTCTTTTTGATCCGGGCTTTGGACCGGCACTGGCGAAGTATCCGTAAAATCAACGTCCAGAAACAATGCAAAAGGTCAATAATAATATCCGTGTAATCTTACGTAGAAATAATCCAAAAACCGTAAGAAAAGTCCACAAAACAAGCCAATATTCGTAAAGTAATTTTACAAATAAAAAACAAAAACACGCACAGCCAGAAAATTAAACACAAAGTGAGGATGGTATCCTATACTCGGAAACCGCAGAGGAGGTTTTATGATGGGCATTTGGGAAGGGCCTCCTTCAAGATGCGCGCAAATCCCTCAGGAAAGGCAAGACCTCCGCGCGGCAGCCTACCAGTTTACAAACTCGTAGCGAGAAGAACTGACATACTAGCACACTCTAGGAGAGTTCAAACTAAACTTCAAACCCTTACAAATCGAACAGATATTGCCACATGTCCTTCAGGCCCTCCGCCATTCAGCAGAAAGCGAAAGACAACCGCGCGAAGTATAAGACGCCTATAGGCGTCATTAGCACAGCAGAAGCAAAACCGGGCGGACGCCTATAGGCGTCGTTAGCACACGGGGCACGGAAAATCTGGACGCCTAAAGGCGTCGTTAGCAGCGAAAAGGTTAATCATACATATATATAACTTGAAATAACAGCGAAAGAAGCGTTCCCGCGCGTTCTAAGGCGTTGGTTTTAAGCACCAATGTCTCTGAGAGCGTGTGTTCGGTTCCCAAAGCTGCCACGTTTTTGTTTCTCTAGTAAGATGCGTCTTTAATCATACATATATATATATAACTTGAAATAACAGAGGAAGAAGCGTTTTTGCGCGTTGTAAGGCGTTGGTTTTAAGCACTAATGTCTCTGAAGAAGTGTGTTCGGTTCCCACCGCTGCCACGTTTTTGTTCCTCTAGTGTGATGCGTCTTTAATCATACATATTTATATATATATATATATATATATATATATATATATATATATATATATATATTGCGACGCCCCCACCTACCTGTGCTGTAATTGCCGGCTAGCTCAGGTGACGGGTAGAGCCTGAAATTTAGGTTGTGGACGGACGTGGCTACGTGACAGAGGTCAATTGAAAGAAAGTTTAAAGACAAAAAAATGTAAATTTAATAGAAATTTTATATATTCTTGAAATAACTGAGGAAGAAGGTTTCCGTGCGTTCTAAGGCGTTGGTTTTAGGAACCAATGTCTCCTAAAGGGCTTGTGTGCGGTTCTGCCCCTTTTCCACGTTTTTTTTCTAGTGTGATGTCTTTAATACATATATATATATATATATATATATATATATATATATATATATATATATATATATAACTGAAATAAAGAAGAAGGTTTCCAGGTTCAAAGGGGGTTGGTTTTAGGCACCAATGTCTCTGAAGGCGTGTGTTTGATTCCCACCAATTCCACGTTTTGTTTCTCTAGTGATGCGTTTTTAATTTCGAATATATATATATATATATATATAAACTTGAAATAACAGAGAAGAAGTGTTTCCGGGGTTTCTAAGGGTTGGTTTTAGGCACCATTGTTCTGAAGTCGTGTGTTCGGTTCCCACAGCTGCCACGTTTTTTTTTCTCTAGTGTGATGGTCTTTAATCATACATATAAATTTGAAATAAAGAGGAAGAAGCTATTCCGGGGTTCTAGGGCGTTGGTTTTAGGACCAATTTTCCCCTTTGAAGGCGTGTGTTCGGTTCCACTGTTCCCAAACGTTTTTGTTTTTTCTAGTGTGATGGTCTTTAATTATACATATATATAAAATATATATACATATATATATGTTTTGTTTCATGTGATGCGTCTTTAATTATACATATATGCATATATATATAATGACTTAATAAGAGGAAGAAGGTTTCTGCGTTCTAAGGCTTGGTTTTAGGCACCAATGTCTCTGAAGGCGTGTTCGATTCCCACTCCGCAGTTTTTGTTTCTCTTGTGTGATGTCTTTAATCATACATATATATATATATATATATATATATATATATATATATATATATATATATATATATAAACTTGAAATAACTGAGGAAGAAGCTTTTCCCAAAGCCGTTCAAAAGGGTTATTTTAGGCACCAATGTCTCTGAAGGCGGGTTTTCGATTCCCACCGCTTCCACGTTTTTGTTTCTCTAGTGTGATGCGTCTTTAATCAGACATATATATATATATATATATATATATATATATATATATATATATAACTTGAAATAACTGAGGAAGAAGGTTCGCGGTTCTAAGGCGTGGTTTTAGGCCCCAAAATGTCTCTGAAGGCGTGTGTCCGGTCTCCCGCGCACGTTTTTATTTCTCTAGTGTGATGCGTTTTAATCATACATATATATATATATATATATATATATATATATATATATATATATATATAAACTTGAAATAACTGAGGAAGAAGTTTTTCCCTGCGTTCTAAGGCGTTGGTTTTAGGCACAATGTCTCTAAGGTGTGTGGGTTCCCCCCGCTCCCAAACTTTTTTGTTTATCTAGTGTGATGCGTTTTTAATTATACATAAATATATATAACTTGAAATAACAGAGGAAGAAGCGTTTCAGCGCGTTCTAAGGCGTTGGTTTTAGGCACCAATGTTCTGAAGGCGTGTGTCGTTCCCCCCCTGCCACTTTTTTTGTTTCTCTAGTGTGATGCGTCTTTAATCTTTCATATATATAATTTGGGAAATAACAGAGAAGAAGCTTTCCGGCGTCCTAGGGCGTTGGTTTTAGGAACCAATGTCCTGAAGGCAAGTGTGCGGTTCCAGCGCTGCCACGTTTTGTTTCTCTAGGGGATGCGTCTTTAATCATACATATAAAATAACTTGAAATAACAGAGGAAGAAGCGTTTCAGCGCGTTCTAAGGCGTTGGTTTTAGGCACAAATGTCTCTGAAGGCGTGTGTTAGGTTCCCACCGCTGCCACGTTTTTGTTTCTCTAGTGTGATTCGTTTAAAACAGGGAAGAAGCGTTTCGCGCGTTCTAAGGCGTTGGTTTTAGGCACAATGTCTCTGAAGGCGTGTGTTAGGTTCCCAGAGCTGCCACGTTTTTGTTTCTCTAGTGTGATGTGTCTTTAACCTTTTCACTGCTACGACTCTACCCAGCGCGCCGCACCCTGGTGCTGAGTCACCCTACAGCCCGGCGACCGCTGTGTGCGGCGCAGTTTCCTTGTTCCGACCGGCGCACCCTGTAAAGGTGGCCCACGCGGCAGCGAACAAAGCGCATACTTCCCATCCTTCTTTTTGATCCGGGCTTTGGACCGGCACTGGCGAAGTATCCGTAAAATCAACGTCCAGAAACAATGCAAAAGGTCAATAATAATATCCGTGTAATCTTACGTAGAAATAATCCAAAAACCGTAAGAAAAGTCCACAAACAAGCCAATATTCGTAAAGTAATTTTACAAATAAAGTAAAACAAAACACGCACAGCCAGAAAATTAAACACAAAGTGAGGATGGTATCCTACCCCCGGAAACCGCAGAGGGGGTTTTTATGGTGGGCATTTGGGAAGGGCCTTTCAAGATGCGCGCAAACCCCTCGGGAAAAGGGCAAGCCCTTCCGCGCGGCACCCTACGGTTTACAAACTCGGGCGAGAAGAACTGACATCTAGCACACCCCTAGGAAGTTAAAAACTAAACTTCAAACCCTTACAAATCGAAAATTTCCACATGTCCTTCGGGCCCCTCCGCCATTCAGCGAAAGCGAAAACAACCGCGCGAAGTATAAGACGCCTATGGCGTCTTTAAACAACAGAAGCAAAACCGGGCGGACCCCTATAGGCGTCGTTGGCACAGGGGCAGGGAAAAATCGGGACGCCTAAAGGCGTCGTTAGAAAGGGGAAAGGTTAATCATACATATATAAAACCCGAAATAACAGCGAAAAAGGTTTCCCCGCGCGTTCTGGCAAAGTTTTTCCCCCAATGTCTCTGGGGCCGTGTTTTCGGTTTAAAGCCCCACTTTTTTTGTTTCTCTAAAAAATGCGTTTTTAAATTTTCATACATATATATATATAATTTGGGAAATAACAGAGGGAAAAAGGGTTTTTTGCGCGTTGTAAGGCTTTGGGTTTTTAAACCCCAATGTCTCTAAGAAGGTTTTTCGGCCCCCACCCTGCCACTTTTTTGTTCCTCTAGTGTGATGCGTTTTTAAATTTCATACATATTTATTTTATATATATATATATATATATATATATATATATATATATATATTTTTGGACGCCCCCCCCTTACCTGTGCTGTAATTCCCGGTTTTTTTCGGGTGACGGGTAGAGCCTAAATTTAGGTTGTAGGACGTGGCTATGACAGGGGTTAATTAAAAAAAGTTTAAAGAAAAAAAAATGAAATTTAATGAAAAATTTAAAAAAATGGTAAATTGACATTATTATCTGAGCCATTTTTTTAAAACCCTTTTTTTTCTTGCAATCTTAAAACTAATAGATCAAATTATTTAAAACAAAAAAAAGAAAAAAAGAGATGCCCCAAAAAATTAAAAAAGAAAAAAGGGGGCCCAAATCCCGGGCCTGCTTTTTCCCGAATTTGAAAAAACAGTCCAGGTAAGCCGAAGGGGGGAAGAATGTTTTTTTTGTCTGTCGGGCTCGACAGATTATTGGGAATCACCCCCGGGCGGAGGACGCGCGGGGGGGTGAACGGCCTCCAAACAGGCAAACAGCTGGGCTCCTTTTTTTCTGGACGGCACCCCCTTTTTTGGGGGGGGGAGGGTGGATTCCCCCCTCGAGCCTGCCCCCAAATTAAAAGAGAGAGGGGCCACGACATCAGCTGGGACGTCGGCGGTAGCGGGGGGACGAAAATCGGGACGACAGATCGAAATTTTTCTAATCGCGTAACTTGCGTTACGGGCGGGCGTAAACGAGCAGAGAAACAAATAACATTACTAGATAAAGTTTTTTTTTTCTCAATCTAAGGGAACACGCGGTGCGATAATCCCCACAAATCGCACCTAATCATGTTTCCCCAAACCTACCCAAAGCGCCTACCCTCGGATGACCTCCGCGCCCCACCCCCGTCCAACATGAGCTTTCCCCCCCTTTCTGTGTCCGCACGACTTGGGGCGTCCCCGCGCCTTTTGCCCAAAGACCTCCCGCTTCTGTTTTCACCCGGTCTAAAAGGCCCACAAACCCCTTTTCCCCCCCCCAATTTCCGGAATGTTCAAAGTTTCTAAAAATTTTGGAAGACGTTTGTTACGGGCCCAAAAGTTACTCCCCGAAAATAATATTCCCCAAAATCAGATTGCTCTTGTCGGTAATTTTGATGGAATTTTCCAGAACGCCTCTCCCCTTTCCCTGAAAAACAAACAGGGACCCAGCCGCCGCGTGCCCGCGTGGAGCCTGGTCGGGTCCCTGGGGGGGTTTTCGGAGGCGTTACCCTAAACCACCCCCCCCTTTGCTCGGCGACGCTAAGGGGGGCGTAGATGGGTGATGTTTTGGGCCCACCCTTTGGGGGCCCTTTACGTTTTCTGAAAATAATAAAAAAATAAATGTATTTATTTTTAACCCAATTTTCGGTTCTACATTTCCCCTCCTTCGGATAGAGAAAAAAATGGGATTTTTTGAAAAATTTTTTAATTTTAAAAAATTAAGGTTTATCTCTTGAAAAAAAAAAAAAAAAACGTTACCGAATATTAGATTCATAACTGGTGAAAATTAAAAAAAAAAATGAATCAAAAAAATTCAATATTCAAGAAAAAATTTGCGCAACCCTTTACTTAAAAAAAAGAAAAAAAAGAACTATTAACTACAAATTTAATCAGAATAAAATAATTAAATCAAAATTTTTCCCAATTTTTCAGCGACACGAAGACCGCAAACTGTCCCGGGGGCCAAGGTACCAAGAATTATGTCGAGATTGTCAATCAGGGGTTTTTAAATAAAATTCCAAGAATAGTTTAACCTTTAAATGGCCCAAAAAAAAATTGTACCCCCCTGGGGGAACTCACCCCGGGTTTTTTAAGGGGCTTAACATTTGGGCACGGAATCGTTTAATAACAAATGGTCCGGTAAATGGGGAAAAAAATTTTATGGAATAATCCAGCGGGGCTGATCCCCAATCTGGGGGTCCTGAAAGTTTTGGTCACCCGTGAAAGTGGTAAGGGTTTTTTACGAGGGCCCCCCTTTCCTGGCATTTTTTTCCAGACGTACGTAAACCCCGTTGTAAAAAAAACCCCGTAAAATTTTCTGTCGTCGGGGTGAATTAAAATTTTGTAATACGAGTTTTTAAAAAAATCAAAAGCCAAAAAAATCTTTGTTTTATTAAATTTCCATAAATTTCATCAGTGTTCTGAGGTCCCTCGTTTTTTTTGGGGGGGAAACCCTCTTGATCCGTCGAGCATCTAAACAAACCTTACCCCGTCTTTTTTTTTTTTTACCACTACAATGGGGTTCAAATAAGCTGTTAAAATCTTTAAATTATACCCCCCGCTAAGCATATTTTTAAAGTTTGATCTATTTCCCCCCTCATCGACTGGGGAAATGGGATAATTTTTCATTTTAAAAGGGGGAATCATCGGTGCCCCGAATTAAAGAAAAGGTTTTTAATAGGACGTACAGGACGATCAAAAACATTTACATATTTGAAAGCTTTCCCTTTGCGCTAAACCTTTTCGTGGTCAAAAAAAGTCATTATGCGGCCCCGGCATGCCCCCACTCACGTCATCCCCATACTCCAGGACGCGCATGAAATGCCGTTTTTCTTTTTTGTCATCACCGCCGCCCTTTGGGATTACAATTTCCTATTCTCACCGAAGCTCACAAGTTTCCCTAAAAAAATCCACTACCCATTTTTTTTCCGAAAAAATCAACCCCAAGTATTACGTCGTAATTCAGATCCTCTATGATCAAACAGGGCACATCAAAAAAAATTTTCCCCCGATTTTTAAAAAAGCAAATGCAAAATTTGGTTTTTTTTTCTTTCCTCCCTTCCAATAACAAAAAACATTTAAAGTGGGCGAGTTGGTATTGGGGAAACCCCTTTGCTTAATAGTTTTGAGTAGAACTTCCAGAAATTGCAATTTTTTCACTGCCAGTGTCTACCAAAACTTGGGAAAATTTAAAATTTTAATAAGAAACTCCACAACCGGACATTTTTTTCGCTCGTTCTCTGACAGGTTCATTCCGGGGGTCGTTTAGGTCAAAAAAAGGATAATTGACTGGGCACAGTATTGAATATTGGTTTTTCTAAAATAATTCGTTTGAACCCAGATACCCAAAAACCCCAAAAGGTTTTAGTTTTCGGATATCTTTGGGAAACCCGATGTCCATTCCCACTAGTTTTGTTATTATTACGGTTTATTTTTAGTTTTGGGGCGGGCTTTTTTTCCCCCCTTCCTTTTGACCCTGATCATCACGGCGCCCCGACTGCCTGTTCCGGGTTATCTTCCCCGGGCGAAAACCTGTGATTTCGGCCCCCCTTCCTTTTTCATAAGGGTTTTTACCCGGGTTCCCATCAAATTGCGCCAGCAATTCTTGGGAAAAAGATCAAGATTGCCCAAAACGTACACTGTTTAAGGTTTTCGAAGTAGGGAAAGGGGCGGTTAAGGGCCAGATAATCTTTTTTTCATCTGTCGTCGGATCACATAGTTTTTTAAAAGCCGAAATTTTTCCCATGGCGTAATCTAAATATGATTGGTTTCTTCGCTTATCCCATCTACCCCGAGAATTTTTTTTTTCGAACTCGTAACGTCGCTGTTTCCCCCGTAACGTGAAAGAAAACAGGTTGGGAAATTCCCCGTAAAAATTTTGCGGAAAAAGGGGTTAACGCAGTGAGCCAGTGTGCGGCGTTACCCGAAAAGTTCCTGCATAAATCTTGGTTTTTAAATGAGGGGGTACCGTTTTGGGCAAAATATAATTTTTGGCACGATCCAAAAAAAACCGGTTTTCGTCCGATTTCCCAGAAAAGCAAAGATTCTTGGGGGGGGAGCCCACGAAAAAATTTTTTGGGAAACCAGAACCAAAACAGACGCGTTCGTAATTGGATGATTTTTCCCTTTCTTTTTTTACTTTTTCCTTTTCCAGATTAATCACATTTTTTTCTATTTCTTTTTTTTAGTTTATTTCCCTTTCCCTGAAACCCCTTTTTTCGCTACTATCAATTTTTCTTTTTAATTTTTCTACCCCTTTTGTAATTTGACTAACTTTAGAGGAATTTTGTTTCCCAAACCCAGTGGTTTTTTGGGTTTATTTCGGCCGTAACCCCAATGTTTCCCTTTACTGACTCACAACACGCCTCTATTTTATTTTTTCGCATGCTCGTAATTTCTGGGAATTTCAGACTGTAGGTTTTAAATTTTTTTTCGTTTCGGTCCTTGAATTCCCCAATTTTGACCTAAAACTTTCAACGGGGTTTCAATTTTCCGCACCTACCCCCGAGTTGATTTTTCAATTTATCCCATTTTTTAATTTGAACTTCTCTTTTTCCAATTTTTCAAGTTTTGCGGATTTTATCTAAACAGTTATCTAATCTATCAAATCTTTCCTGACACCCTTTTTTTCGTGTTCTGAAAAAACGCAAATTAATTTTCCGTCCATTTCCCCTACTTCCCGAAATCCGGTTTTTAATTCGATTTTTTAAAATTTTTTATAATTTCTGCTTGTTTCGTTAGAACTCGAGAGATCACTTAAGGTGATTTATTTCCCAGACCTTCCCCCGAACTTTATCCCCCCCACGTTTTACACCGATTCGTCCCAAAAATTTTAATTTAAATTATGCGTTTCAAATTTTTTTGAAACGCGCCCCAAGATTTTTTCCCCAACACAAGACAAAAAAAAACACTACAAACAGAATACAAATCCAACTGATATTTAACAGTCCACAAAAAAATTAACCTCCAGCAACGTCCTTCCATCCATTTCTTGTTTAAAATTATAAAAAAAATTTAAATTTAATTTTTTCGTGCAGCAATACACAGTAATTCAAAAGTAACAATATTTATTTTTTTAAAACAAATTAAATTTGAGGGCTTTTAAAAATTTTCAAAGATACTAATTCGAGCCCCCCTTGAAATTTTCGACGCCCCACCTACCTGTTTAAATTTTGGGGGAGCTCAGGGGCGGGGGAAAAAAAATTTTGGTTGTGGACGGACGTGGGTCGTGGGCGAGGTCAATTAAAAAAAATTTTTGGGGCAAAAAAAAAGTAAATTTTGAGAAATTAAAAAAGGTAAATTGACATTATTATCGAGCTCAGTTTTTTTTTAAACCCCCGTTTTTTTTTCCCTTTTAACCAAAATTAATACGATCAAATTACTTAAAACAAAAAGCAAAAAAAAAAGATTTTCAAAAAAAAAGAAAGAAGGGGGGGCCCAAAGGGGGCCTGCACCCCTAAATGTTGACAAAGTCCGGGTAAGCCTGAAGGGCGTAATGAATGTTTGTTTTGTTTTTTGGGCCAGGGTTATTAGAATCACCGCGCGGCGGGGGGACGCGCTGGGGTGAAGGCCCCAAAAAGGAACACAGCTGGGCTCCCTTTCCCCCGGACGGGACGCCCCTTTTGGGGCGGAGGGGGGAAATTCCCCCTCGCAGCCTGCCCCATTCAAAGGGGTAGAGTTGGGGCCCCGACATCAGCTGGGGCGTCGGCCCGGGGCCCCTGAGGGCAGATCGGTGACGACAGATCGTAATTTTTGTAATCGCGGTTTTTCGATACACGGCGCGGGGGTAAACGAGCAAAAAACAAATAACATTACTAGATAAAAATTCTTTTTTTTTTTAATCTAAGACACGCGGTGCGATAATACCACAAATCGACCCCTAATTTTTTTCTACTTCGCGCTATCCTGGGGCCACCCAACCCCGGATGACCTCCGCGTCCCACGCCCGGGACAACATGAGCGTCCCCGCCTTTTGTGTCCGAAGACTTGGGGGTCCCCCGCCCTCTGTCCAAAGACCTCCCCCTTCCCGTGTGCCCCCAGCGCGTCTCAGCGCCCACAACCTCTTTCCCCCCTTTCCGAATGTTCTTTGGGGAAATTTTGGGAAAATTTTTTTTAAGACGGTTTTTTGGGGCCCAAAGTTATTTCGCCGAAAATAATATTGCTCCAATTGGGTTACGCCTTGTCGGTAATTTTGATGGAATTTTTCCCGAACGCCTTTTCGCAAAAACCCGTAAACAAACACGGAGCGGTCGCCGCGCCCGCCCCGGTGGGGCCGGTCGGTGGTCCCTGGGGGGTTTTTTAGGGGGTTATTCCAAAAAACCCCCCCCCTTTCTCGGCGACGCGGGGAGGGCGGCGTGAAAGGCCGTGCGAAGTGATTTAGGTCGCACCCGGTTTTGGGGGAGGACGCTTCTGAAAGTAAAACAAAAATAAATGTATTTATTTTTTTTTAATATTCGGTTACGTCACAATATATATATAACTTGTAATAACATAGGAAGAAGCGTGTCCGCGCGTTCTAAGGCGTTGGTTTTAGGCACCAATGTCTCTGAAGGCATGTGTTCGGTTGCCACCGCTGCCACGTTTTTGTTTCTCTAGTGTGATGCATCTTTAATCATACATATATGTATATATATATATATATATATACGTATATATATACATATATAACTTGAAATAACAAAGGAATGAAGCGGGGCCGGGCGTTGTAAGGCGTTGGTTTTAGGCACCAATGTCTCTGAAGGCGTGTGTTCGGTTCCCACCGCTGCCTCGTTTTTGTTTCTCTAGTGTGATGCGTCTTTAATCATACACACATATATATATATATATATATATATATATATATATATATATATATAAATTGAAATAACAGAGGAAGAAGCGTTTCCGCGCGTTCTAAGGCGTTGGATTTAGGCACCAATATCTCTAAAGGCGTGTGATCGGTTCCCACCGCTGCCACGTTTTTGTTTCTCTAGTGTGATGCGTCTTTAATCATACAAAATATATATATATATATATATATATATATATATATATATATATAACTTGAAATAACAGAGGAAGAAGCGTTTCCGCGGGTTTTAAGACGTTGGTTTTAGGCGCCAATATCTCTAAAGGCGTGTGATCAGTTCCCACCGCTGCCACGTTTTTGTTTATCTAGAGTGATGCGTCTTTAATCATACATATATTTATATATATATATATAACTTGAAATAACTGAGGAAGATACGTTTCCGCGCGTTCTAAGGCGTTGGTTTTAGACACTAATGTCTCTGAAGGCGTGTAGTGGTTCCCACCGCTGCCACGTTTTTTTTTCTCTCTAGTGTGATGCGTCTTTAATCTACAAATATATATATATATATTATATATATATATATATATAACGAAATAACAGAGGATGAAGCGTTTCCGCGTTCTAAGGCGTTGGTTTTGGCACCAATGTCTCTGAAGGCGTGTGTTAGTTCCACCGCTGCCACAATTTTGTTTCTCTTGTGTGATGCGTCTTTAATCATACATATATATATAACTTGTAATAACAGAGGAAAAGCGTTATGGCGTTCAAAGCTTTGGGTTTTTGGCACCAATGTCTCTGAAGGCGTGTGTGCGTTCCTGTTAAATTGGGAAAATTTTAAATGCCTACAGTTCACTGTGTTTTGTGATGTAAGCCTTCAATGAAGCCACCCAAACATCCTAGAAGACCATCTGAGAAGAAAACACATCCATTATTTATAAGGTTTATTTATATAATTAGGCTTAGTATGGTACCATATGAATAATATTTTTAACAATACTTCTTAAGGTAATACTTTAAGTTGAACTGTGATCTCATGGGCCCTGAGAAGGTTTTGAAAACCTGAGTTTTTTAGTAAAGCTAAGTTTTTTTT